>CM060858.1:15817362-15847440 GCA_030737845.1 Acorus calamus | reverse complement strand
TGACATTTCACCTACAAGTTCTGCGTTTTACGTTTAAAAAGTGACCTCGCCACCACTTAAAAGTTACCTTGTTTTTTACTTAAAGGGGTTTTTTAATCCCTGAATTTCAGAGTCAACCAAACATCAAAATTGGGGAAAAAATGCTTATTTACCGGATTCATCTTAATAAGTTCTGAAAACAGGGCCACCCAAACACCCCCTTAGTATTTGAACAAATTTGTAACCTAAATAAGTGTGACATTTAATACGTATAGAAATAATTGCCAGTTGGTCAAACACGTCCACGCTGCATCTTAAATCTTAGAAGACTAGCAATGTGAGCAACCCTGTTCAACATGGAATTTGTGAAACATTGAAAACAATAGCATACACACAAGATCAATATCCATGAAGTTTCACCATTATTTTACACGGTTATATTGAAGTTCAATGTATTCCTAAAAAAGGCCCACCAATGTCACATCTGTACTAGTAATTATCAAGTAATCATAAACTAACAATGCTGTAAACAGTACTGCAAACCCTGACTAATAAAAAAGCAGTATCAATTCACCAGGATGTCTCTCTGATTCTGTTTTTTTTTTTCACATTGCAGGTATAGAACCAAAAAATTTCAATATTCAATGATCAAATAATAACCCAGTCCGAATGAACGAATAAGATGGAAATGAGGAAAATCTTGTTTGATCAGTGATTTTGTTAAGAAGTCAGCGAGGCCTGTTGTTCAACCTCATATTTCTTCTTGAAGTCACCTCAGCAGCCCAACTCTTCCCCAAATCTGTTTGAAATTTTCCTGCAGATCGTAAAAGGTTCAGAGAAAACAAGCTGTCAGAGTTTACTGTTGCATGGTTGAATGTATCCAAATGGTAACCTTTAAAAACTCATTAGATAGAAAATGAGTACTCATTGAAAACACCATCTTATGGGGGGTTCAGAGGTGGAAAGATATATTGTCGCAAAAACACTTGAATTTCCAGAATTTTGTGACATGGGACATGCAGTGCAACCCATGTGGATTAGGAACAACAATGCAATGGATGAAGGTAATACTCGATGTGTGCTGATCACAGACAGAATTGCATATACTTTTAGATTTCTTATTTCTTCATTAATGAAATCCAAGTGTGCTGATGTTAAAAATTTGATATCCCTATATAATATGCTTCAGGAGGACATGACTCAAAGATTTTTTACAATATCTATCAGACGCGTTGACACAGCACTTGGCAGCAGACTATGCGATGTATGAAGGTCATACTTGTGATGCTTCAATTATGATGAGAGGGATCAGGTCTCTTCCTTGTTTAATTTTTTCCAGCTATAATTTTACTTCTAGCTCAAATGACATGAACAATAACAACTCTGATTAAGCCAGCAAGCAAACCCACCAACTAGCAAGATCACAAGTCCATACCTGCTGTAGAAAGGAAAAATTCATCCAAGACCTTGCCATGTTCTGCACACAGTTCAGCATAAACAATAAGCAACAGCCCGGTAAAGGAACCAATGCATGAATAAACTACATGGATAATACTCACAAATCTACAACTTCACAAACATATACATAGAGTTAGGCAAATTTCAGAGCATCATACAAGTATCTATCAATAAAATTCCAATTAAGTAAACAGGAAAATTATGTGTTCATATCACTTATATGTGGAGGCCGGAGGGGAACCATGTCTAACGCAAGATGAACATATGTCTGATGAAATGACAATTTCACATTCATGGACAATTTAATAGGATTTCTCTGGAAGAAAAAGGATATGAAGGCAGGCAATTCCACACAGTGGCTACCTCAAGTGAAGTGTTATCAGTTCTTCAGGCATCTGGGCCCTGGCCAGAAACCTACCAATGCAATGCAGGCAACATCCTCTAGTAATTTAGGTGACCCAGGCTCCCATAAAAGCAGAATTGCATGTATATCGGTATATCTACGTAGAATATAGCACCTTATATGAAGGCAGGCAGTAGGATATGAAGGCAGGCAATTCCACACAGTGGCTACCTCAAGTGAAGTGTTATCAGTTCTTCAGGCATTGGGCCCTGGCCAGAAACCTACCAATGCAATGCAGGCAACATCCTCTAGTAATTTAGGTGACCCAGGCTCCCATAAAAGCAGAATTGCATGTATATCGGTATATCTACGTAGAATATAGCACCATATATCCCCAGTCACCTGGTCTTAGGTTATGTCAGCTTTTCTAATGTGACAGAATGAACCAAAGTTTAATTATATTTCCCATGCAGGTTAAAACAGAGTCAATAAGATTAGAATGAATAAGATTTCAGGCATCCAATTGGAATTCATTATGCTAAAAGTGGATAAAGAGGCTGCTGAAGTTTCCATACTCCCTCTTCAGGCAATGAATGGAGAAGAGATCAGATAATTTGAGGAATGTCCATTTGGACAAGTAGACAAATTTGTGGCTAGACTCAAGAAGCCGATGGTATTTGCATCAGTTGCGCATTATAGAGCAGTCAGACATGGTAGATATACCAGTGATGAGTGTCAGCGCTCACTCTTAATAAACACATCACATGCAGGTTCAAATGCATGGGCCTCACATTATAACAAGAATCTAGTTTCACCATTGGCACATTCAACACAAACAATTAAAGCTTTCATTCAGTAAGAAAAAGTTACCACTTTCATACTCCAATGCTTGCAGAATCATTTCCACCTGGGTCAGAATTATTCCAGTCAGAAAGTTCTTCAATGAATATTTAATAATTATTCAATATAAAACAAATCAATTTGACATGCAAAAGTGGATATAATGACAAATTAAATATACAAGTAAAAAAATGCCAAAATAAATGCATGATTACTCATTTTCAATGGCACGCATAAATAACTTGTAATTCAAACTTGGTTAAAATAGTTCTAGTTTTGCTAACAAATTTATTTCTACCTTTCCTAAAGTCTAACCAAGTATTGTTCAGACAAAAATCAATAGATGATGGCCGTATTTCAAGACAAGAAAAATATGTAAGTTTTAACATCGTTGTTTACCACTGTTTTGCATACACAATGGACAGATGAGCACATTTCTGGTACAACAGTATAACTAAGAAAGTTCTGGTACATTGATTCCCACCATTTTTCTTGGTGACACCGCCGCCCCCCCCCCCCCCCCCCCCCCCCCCCCCAACCACCCAAAAATAAAGGCAGAGTAGATTTGAAAGATTGCTAACCAGATACTCAAAACTCAGTTCACGTTATTCTCACAATCTCACCTAAATATAAATAAAGTTTATTTTTTGCATCAGCCCAAGACAGGAAAAGCCTTCATCCAAACAGAAAGCTTGAAGCGTATTGTTCATGGAAATCTAAGGAATTTGCAATTATTTCATGAAGATCCATATTCTCCAAATAGTTTCAGATGATTTCATTGAGAAAAAAGGAAAGAAGATTCATACTTTATCGAAATCCTTCACAAGACTAGCCTCTACAGAAGAATTGTTCTCATATTCAGTCCAAAGTTCTTTTATCTCTTCACCTGCAAAGTGTAAATGTAGTTTGCAAAGCCAATATTGCCACTGTCGAGGAGGGGATAAACCAAGAAGATAATAAGCATAGACCAATACCTCTCATTCCTCCACCAAGAACTTTACACATTTCATCCAAAGCTTCTTGTTCAAGCCTGCTCTTTTCGGCCTTAGGCACGCCGTCTGAAGGAGTGATGTCACCGACAATGGCTAACGAAAATATACATGTATCACAACTTCAGTAAATAAAAAACAAAAAACCAAGCAATGCATATGTATATATATTAATTGAAAACTAGATAGGTAAAACTTTTACAATAAGATGCACTAGTAAGGTTGATTCTCAAAAAAAAGATGCACTAGTAAGGCATCTTTAACTCAAAAAACATGTATTAACTTTTGCAAAGTAATAGAATATTCTACCATCCTTACTATGAATTGTGTAATGCTGAAACTTGCACTTCAATTCAGACAATTCAATGGCACTTTTATAGAATTTACAATTCATGTTGCTATTTCTGAATAATGAGGGGGGGAATAATTTATGAAGTATTGTAATAAATAAAAGTAGAAGGATGATAGGAAGTGCTCTTTTATAAATAACTTGATGCTACTGGACTGAAAATTGTAATGCTGCCAGTGGTAACAGAAGAATTAATCAAAGCACCTCCCAAGTAGATCCAAAAAGAATTCATGTGATTCAACAAGCTTGACGCAAGCTGATGAAGCCAATCATGCATCTAATGAGTGCCCTTTAGCTAACATTTATGGCATATCATAAGAATAGAATGGATAGAGAGAAAGGATAGACAGTGAATACGGCACAGAGAGCATATACCTTCTGCAATGTCGTGAACGATTGCAATCTTAATGCACCTGTTGAGAGCACAGATCATAGATGCAAGTAAATATGTTTATGATAAAAATGGATAGTAAAAAATGGTCGACATGTCTATAAAAAGACAATAAAAGAAACGTGCGTGAACATGATGCATAATAAGCTCAAACCATGTCAGCTTGAATTTAGTCACAATTGGGAAGAAGAAAAGAGAAAGACACACATATATGTGCATTGGGAAGCACCATGAAACACATAAATAAAAATCAAAGCACCAACCAGAACCCTCCCCCCCCCCCCCTCCAACCCACAAGGCTTACCTAATGCATGCACAGGGTTTGTGGGTGATTCAATGCATCCGGTTTCCAACTAATGTTGGGGTTCCTTGTCAATGAAAAAAAATTGTCATATGTCCAGAAGTCAGAGGCCATAAAGCACAGGTTTCAAAAACGCCAACTCTCATAAACATAAAACTCAACCTGTCTGTATTCTCATCCACAAACACACTTTTTCATGGATACGATACTCTAAACAATATGCATAAGGAATATTTCCTGGAGACTAATCTTTGCTAAGGCGAGCGGATGACCAAAACCAATCACCATTCACATATCAGCAAGTAATATCAGCGAAGACCGAGCTGGTGAGGCAATGTATAAATTAATCTATCATGCATTTCTCAAATGATACAGACCAATTAGAACAGCTGCAACACCGACGTGAAGATGGAAAATCAATCAGTCAAAGAAAATCATGAACTACCTTTCTCTGTTCACGTCGGGCAAATCACTGGCAATCAAAGCCATGATCGACATGCGGTACATGTGATCCGCGATGGACTCGGCCCCCTTTATTCCATGGTTCAACCACCCCCTCCTCTTCGTCGTCTTGAATGGAGTCCCAAACACACGATCAACCACATGAATCAAGAAATCCAAGACATAAAAAGACTAAAATCGCATATATGAAAGATCGGATGGTGAATGTACTTTGAGACGGTGACAGAGAGTGAGGAAATCGATGGCGGAGGAAGACGAGGAGGAGGAGATGGAGTCGTCTCCGTTCGATCTCGGATCGGCGGCAATGGATCGGACGGTCAGGATCCTCCGCGACGAGAAGTGCTTCGATGAGACCGATGGGGGGAGAGAGGGAGAGATGGAGAGGCGTCGATGGAGGAGGTGGTGGTGGTGGTGGAGGAGACGAGGAGGGAGAGGTGGATGCGCCGTCGCCATGGTTGGGTTTGGTTCCTCTTCGAAGCACCAGTGAGAGAGAGAGGAGGAGGAGGAGGAGGGGTGTGTTGAATCGCGGAGTAGCTTAAGAGAGTGTTGATGATGTTGTTGAAAACGTCTCGAACCGTTGGATTTTGGGTTTCTATGTTGTGATGGGATCAGGACCGTTGGTGTGTTTGTTGTTGTTTTTGGTTTGGGCGGTGTTTTTAATGGAGTACTTGATCCACGTGGAGTACTGAAAACCACGTGGATTCAACCCGACCCACCTAAAATTTGAACGGGTTTAGATTGAGATTTAAGTGTTTTATTCAATACAATCACTAAGCATCTTTAATGGATATGCTAACTAAACAAGACGTTAAAGTGCCATGTCAGTATTTTAACCCTCCACTAGACCCTCATTTAGTTGATTGTTATTGCTCCAATGGACTAGCTAAATAGCTATCTAAGATAATAGTGGGCCCACCTCTCCACCCACTCAAATCTCTCTACTCACTTAAAATAATATTTTTTTGAATATTTTAAATGGTGGGGCTCACATTTGACTGACTAAAGCACTAGATAAAGTTAACATGGAAGATAACATATGACAGGTGGGGTTCACATTTAACATTATTTTAACACTTCCATTGGAGCACTATTTTTACATGTTAACATGGAAGATAACATATGACAGGTGGGGTTCACATTTAACATTATTTTAACACTTCCATTGGAGCACTATTTTTACATGTTTTGTAAACATATGACACTAACTAGTGAGTTAACATATACATTGGAGATGTTCTAATTAGTGTCATATTTTTATAAATAATGTAAAAATGATGCTCTAATGGAAGTGTTAAGAGAATTCCCAATGGACATGTTAACTCATTAGTAGTGTCATATGTTTACAAAACATGTAAAAATTGTGCTCCAATGGAAGTGTTAAGGGAATGCTAAATATAGGCCCCACCTGTCATATGTTATCTTCCATGCTAATTTTAGTTATTGCTTTAGCCAGTCAAATGTGGGTCCCACCATTTAAAATATTCAAAAAAATATTAGTTTAAGTGAGTGGAGAGATTTGAGTGGATGAAAATGTGGGTCCACTATTATTTTGACTAGTTATTTAACTAATCCATTTGAGCAACAACAACTAACTAAAAAAGAGTGTAGTAAATGTGGGTCTAGTAGATGATTAAAGTGCTGACATGACACTTTAACATCTTGTTTAGTAAGGGTATGTTAAATGTGGGTCCCACCGGTCATATGTTAGTTTTTATGTTAATTTTAGCTAGTGCTTTAACCAACCAAATTGTGGGGTCCCACCATTTAAAATATTCAAAAAAATATTATTTTTGGTGGGTGGAGAGTTTTGAGTGGGTGGAGATATGGACCCACTATTATTTTAACTAGTTATTTAACTAGTTCATTGGAGCAATAACCATCACTAAAAGAGAATGTAGTAAATGAGGGTCTAGTTGATGGATAAAATACTGACATGTCACTTTAACATCTTAGTTAGTTAAAATGTCCATTGGAGATGCTCTAAGGGTCCATTTGAAAACACAGATTGAAAAGTAGCTTTTGTAATAAAGCTGTTTTTTAAGATGATTTTATACCTTTACTTTTTTAGGATGATTTTTTTAAATTTAGGAATCAATATTTGAAAGGAGTTTAATGTTTGATAGAGAAAGTTGCTTTTCAATTCAAAAAGTCGATTCCGACCGAAAATCGTTGTTTCTGAGCTTTTTAAAATACGGATTTTGATAGAGAAATTAAAAGGAATCCCTTTTTTATTCCGCCGGAACCGCCCCATTTGGTTGCACGATTTTGAGATTTTAACTTTTTAAAAAGCGGAATCGTTCTAAACGCGCAACCAAACGGAGCATAAGTCTTAATCCGAACAACCTAAATCTTTTTTAGGTTAGATTTAATTAAGGATTTGGATAACCAAATCAATCCGAACTCAAATTTTTTATATTTAAATAAAATGTTCTAAGTAAAATTATAATTTTTTTAATTTGTATGATAAAATTTGAATTATATAAATTATTTTTATCTAGAATATTTCACTTCTATATTTTTTTTGTGGGATATTTGACTCTTGCAAACGCCCAACTCGAATTAAACCTAAACCTGAACATAACTCTACGGGTTGGGTTTAGATTGCGTTTCTTAAACACGATGATCATGTTAGGTTTGGGTTGGCTTTCTTCAACCATGAATTGGCTTCACGTTGACCTCTAACCCAACCCCACTCAAGTTGCACCCATATTGAATAGGGTAAAATAAGCTCAAAAAATAGTTTGTTTACAATGAATGTGTGAGTATATAGTTATATCATAATTGACATAAATGAGTGGGTATTAGTATTTATTTCATTTAGAGGTTTACATATCAAATCACATGTCATCTATTAGAAATTAAGATGCTCACATGTCAAACAACATTTTTAAAATTTTATAAATCATTTTTCATATTTTATCTATAATTTATCCATGATTAACTGAACAATAAATTTTTTTATTATACGTTTATAAACGAGAATAACAAAAAAAAAAACACAATTTAATGACAAATGATATATTCCTTGCTTATATTAAAATATTATCTATTTGATTATTCTATGATAATTTATGTCATTATCCAAACAAAAACTAAAAATGAAGGAAGACGCATGATTTATTTTCGATCTAGATTTTTAGCAACAATAAACACATGTACGCATTTTTTTAAAATGTACATAGATGTGTATAGTTCAAATGCTTACATGTACTTTAATTTTAGAAGAACAGTCCACCTTTGTTTACACCGCCAAAAAAGTACTCTATATTGGTTAAAAAAATTCAAGACCCCCAGTTATGTAGGCGCATGCGTGTTTGTTTTGCACATCCATATAAAGATCTTTCATTTTAATTATATATATAGATAGATATAGAAGAAAAAAAACATACTAGTTTGTTGAGTATTCATTGAGTCAATAAAATGGGGCTCTGGATGAAGCTTGACCTAACAAAAATGGTGATTAATACAAATTGCATGTATTGAGCTATAGTAGTAGCGGGTGCGTTTGGTTGCGCGATTGCGCTGCGATTGCGATTACAGGAAGCTGCGATTGCAATCGCGCAACCAAACAGTTTTGTAATCGCAGTTTTAAACCCAGCGATTGCAGGTAAATAGTGCCCAAAAGCTGCGATTTCAAAAAGCTGAGAAAGTGAGCTTCCTGCAGAATCAGGTTTGTAATCGCAGATTCCTGCAGAATCAGTTTTGCAATCGCGCAACCAAACGCACCCTTAGTCTTACTCCTAAAGTTTAGAAGCTTTTTCTTCCCGGGAGTATGACGTCCGTGTGGGGCTTGGACTACTCTTTCGATCAACGGCGGATCCAGGGCATTATTTTAGGATGGGCTAAGTTTTCATTCTTATGTTTTAAAAAATAGGTGTTTTCAACTTTTTATTAAACTAAATAAACTGATGTTTAAAATAGATGAAAAATTCATTCAATGTAAAATTAAAATGACAATGATATATACAAAAATATATAATAAAATATTTTTTTTATAGGGACAAGGATAAGATGAAACAACAGTCCCAACTCCCAACTATATAACGAGACCCAACATGTACGGCCCCTTAAGTATTTTATAATGAAATGCTATTTGAGTTCGTTGAGTATATATAGTGTTTGCATCATTATTTTCAATAAATTCTCTTTTATAATTTATGATAATATATATTTGAGTTGTTATAATTTATCTATATATTCAAAGATCTAAAATGTTTGGATAAACTTTGGTGTGTTAAGATTTGATTTATTAAGGAGAGTTAATTTATTAATTAAAATGAGATTTAGTTTTTTATTATTTTTTTAATTTGTTTACAGCAAAACAACATATCATCAATTATAAATTATTTAATGTCATGACTAAGATTTATGGCATACGATCTTAGTGAATCCATTTAAATTCATTCTTTTCTACATGACAAGTAAGTTATATTTTATGTTTTTTAACATTAAATCAGATTAATATACTTGATTTAAGATTTTTATGAATAAAATAAAATCATATTTATTATAAAATACAACATATATATAATAAAAATATTTAAAAGCTTGGCTGGGCTATAGCCCAGCCCAGCCAACTAATATATCCTCCCCTGCTTTCAGTTGTTTATTTTATTTCTTCATCTCTTTTATCCTTCTCTTACCCCTTCCCTATCTTGTTCAGAGTTTGTAATTTGATATTCAGAAATAGAATTGGGTAGCAAACATCTAACTATCATTAAAAAATAAATAAATACAAATTGCATGACAATAACTTTATTTTCAATTATCATACACTTGCATACACAAAAAAAAAACGTGCATAGATGGGAGATGCATGGCGTGAAGGAATCTATTTTTTTAACAATAAAAGCAAATATATATAGTTTTTTTATTGCATAGTCCTAAGTTTTATTAAAAATTGATCAATATAAATGACAATATCTTTAGTTTCAAAATCATAATCATGTGAGCTTTTAGACCCAAAAGCATGTTAAAATGACACAAAATTATAATTTTCATGCATGTACTATTTTATTGTGTTAACCTAGAAGAATTTGTGTTTTGTTTAATAAATATTTTTTTTAAATTTAAAAATATATTCTAGAGAAAGCTAGGCTTCCATGCAAAGACACTTTAGACTTCTCGTTTGAAAACACGATTGAAAAGTAGATTTTGGAATAAAGCTGTTTTTTAAGATGATTTTAGACATTTGACTTTTTGGAATGCTTTTTTTTTTTAATTCAGGAATCAATATTTGGAAGGAGTTTAATGTTTGGTAGAAAAAGTTATTTTTCAATTCAAAAAATCGATTCCGACAAAAAATCGTTGTTTTTGAGATTTAAAAAACACGGATTTCGATAGAGAAATTAAAAGGAATTCAGCTTTTGATTCCGTCAAAAGCTGCCCCGTTTGGTTGTGCGTTTGAGGATTTTTCATTTTTTCAAAAAGCAGAATCACCCCAAACGCGCAACCAAACGGACCCTAGAATCACCCTTATCACTACTACATTCCAAATAAGTGTCTAGTCATTTATTTTCTAAAATAATAATAATAATAATAATAATAATAATAATAATAAAGCTCCACTATAAAATTTTGGTTCTCACAGTCTCACCCACCCACTGAGTAGTCAGTCTCACCACCCCAAGAATTTTATTTTCTTCATTAAAAAAACAGATGTCATCTCTTTTCAAAAGAATGAATTCTATCCTCCTACTGTGAGAGTGTGCCTGAAAATGTCATAATCCATTCACTATAGTGTTTTTACGTGAAGAAATAAAATTCAAATGATGGGATCTCTCGTGTTAGAAGGATTTCAATCAGTATGTCATAATGTAAAAGACACTTTTTATTGATATAAAACAGAATCTAGTTGGCTTTTATTTTTTTCAATTCTCATTTATACTCCATATTCTATTTTATTAATATTGTAAGAGAGCCTGAAAATGTCATAATCCATTCACTGTGATGTTTTCATGTGGAGATAAAATTCAAATTAAATGATAGTATCTCTGTGTGTTGAAATCATTCAGTCCAATGTGTAAATGACTCCTTTTATTGAGGTCAAAATTTAATTTGCTTTCATTTTTTCCAACACATCTACATATTAGAATTTGCATAGCTATATCATCGCGCATCTATTGTATAAGCCCCCTCGGATAAGAATTTTTGTATGTTTGTTTGCCCCGGATAACCCCTGATACAGTATGTCAGAATAAACTGGTATAAAATGGTATATGAATTTCAATCAACCCCTGGAATTAAAGTTATCATAGGTTATTCCATCCAAAGAATATGTGGGCTCACTGTCAAATCAACTGTCTTCACCTCTTATAAATTACATGTCAAATCAACTATCATTATTTTTTTATCTTTTTAAATCTTTATTCATACTTTATTCACATTTTACCCAAACAACAAAACATTTATTTTTACGTTTATCAATAAAAATAATTCAAAACACAACCAAACACAAAATCATTTTATCTTTATTTATCCTCACTTATGCTCGGATGTATTCCCAAGAATAAAATCTATCCCCATTCCAAACGGGGGCTTAACATTTTCCATTTCAAATCAGTGTCTAATCACTCATATATTTCAGAAGAAAAAGGCCTCCACTTTAAAATTAGGCACTCCCACCCACTGAGTATTCTTTCTAATCCACTCGAAGAATTTATTTCTTTCGTTAAAAAAGATGTCATCTCTTTTTAAAAATACTTAATAGTTTCATCCGTGTTTATTCATGCTTTATTTTGTATCTTCGACCTCTAAAATAATCATAATGTGTATTAGAAGTCATTCAACTCTACATGTAGCCTCTTCATTGAGAAACTAGCTTAATCTTTTCTCCTTTTTTTGTTACGCATTTTTTTATTATCAATACACGCATAATAATTTACAAGTATACACTATTTTTTGTCACGATCATCATGTACTTAATATGTTAATGTAATAAAATTTGTGTACTGCCCTGACATAATTTTTTTTAAAAATCCATAGAGAGCCTCCCCATGCACTCACACTAATATTCTTGTGTCGCCCTTATCATTTTTTCCATTTGATCAAATCAGTGTCCAGTCACTTATTATTGATTTATATTTCAAAAAAGAGGCTCCACTATAAAATCAGCCTCTTTCACAGTGTACATTCTCTTCTCATTAAAAAGAGGATATTTTCAAAAGAATGAATCATGCCACGCCTGTTTATTGCGTGCTCATGCTCAGTCATATTCAGAATAAAAAGTGTATAGTTTTTTTGTCACTCGCACTTTGGATAAATAAAACTTTGTATCGTTTTTATTCAATGAGTCATTTAATCTTGTCCGGGGTTTCTGTTTATTGAGGATAGAACCTAATTTATTTTTACTTTTCTAATTCTCTAACTTTTTATTCCCTTTTATTAATACATATATTATAATATGTAAGAATGCATTATTTATTTGTTATCATCATTTGTTGTCAATAGCAAAGCTTTCCTAGTAAACATCTCGGCCTTCTGCTGGTACAACATAGACTCCTGCGCAGAGATTGGCTGCCGTTGGTAGAGAGGACTCAAAAGCGATTGGAAGGATGGCAGAATCGTACACTGAGTATGGGGGGGGAACTCATCCTTCTCAGAGCGGTCATCTCAAGCATCCCGTTGTTCTACCTAGCTATATATCGCGTGCCACAAAGCATTCTTAAGAGGCTAGACTCGAACCGCTGTCGCTTCTTTTGGAAAGGAGCGAATAGGGATGCCCACAACCCCTGTTTGGTTAAATGGGAGCAGCTGTGCCACCCAAGGGAGAAGGGGGGATTAGGCATCATTGACTTGAGAATGATGAATAAGGCCCTCCTCTCTAAGTGGCTTTGGAAGTGGGCAGCCAGCGATAGTTCGATGTGGGGACGTGTGATCCGAGAAAAGTATGGAGAGTGGGATGCTACAATTATTTATCCAGCTAGCAATCAAAAAATGTCCTTCTTATGCAAGGGATGGCTCAGCCTTGCAGAGGAATTCGAGCAAGAATTTCGTTGGAAGCTTGGGAATGGTGAGCGAATTCGATTTTGGAGGGATAGATGGTGCGGCGAGGAGACGTTTACACGGCGGTTCCCGAACCTCTTCATGGTGGCTGAGGATAAAGAGGAGAAGGCGTATGATGCATGGCAGGTGCGGGAAGGCGGAGGGGAATGGCGACTCAAGTTAAGACGGATCGTCTCGGAGGCACAAGTTTCCGAGTTGGCGGCCTTGTTGCATTGTCTGCCAAGTCTAGGTCCGGGCGCAGGTGACTCGGACAAACGGACCTGGGGGGATACCCCGACTTACAAGGTCAGGATGGGGTATGCGTGGTGGGGGAGAAATCAGATGGGGAATACGGTTTTGGCGCAGCGCATGCCTAGGTTGTGGAGTTGGAAGATACTATGCAAGATCAAGATATTTTTGTGGTTGGTGCTGCAAGGCCGACTCCTCACCAAAGTGTATCGAGCAAAATGGAGACCCACGGAGGCTACGGAATGTGTACTATGTGGTGCGGCTCCAGAGGACATCGAGCACCTGTTACTCACATGCACAAGGTTGGGGACCTTCTGGAGGAGACTCGGGCAGGCTGTGGGAGACAGTTTCAATTTCCAAGATTTGGAGGAGTTGTGGGAGGGGATGGTAACTTCTCGCAATCAAGGTGACACGAGCGTTCGTGAACGTTTCAGGCGTATTGTGATACCAGGGGGTCTGTGGGCGATATGGCGTGCAAGGAACGAGCGAGTTTTTAAAGGCTCAAATTTCTATTTGGAGAACCTGTGGGACGATGTTATATTCTTGCTCACGGACTGGGGTTGTCACTTGGCAGGAGCTAGACGCGTTAGGGAGCTGGGGG
The DNA here is from genome assembly GCA_030737845.1 of Acorus calamus. Classification (NCBI taxonomy): domain Eukaryota; kingdom Viridiplantae; phylum Streptophyta; class Magnoliopsida; order Acorales; family Acoraceae; genus Acorus; species Acorus calamus. The sequence continues at coordinate 15,833,495 of CM060858.1, read as the reverse complement.
ATCAGATTCAGATCGAGGAGTAACCATGCGAAGGTGAGACCGGGAGCGAGGCCTTGAGACGCACACCTCGTGTGAGCTGGAAGGAGGTCGCCTTGGTTTATTTAGTTTGGGTTTTGTATGGGCATATATGACCCTCTTATCTTTGTTTTTCGTGAGATGGTTTTTTTAACTGTCACGCGAGAATTTTCTGTCTTCTATTCTCCCCACTTTCGGCTCCTTTGTATTCGACTTCTCGATATGAATGAACTATCAATTCCTCAAAAAAAAAAAAATCATCATTGTGTATTTACAATGTGAATCTTAAAAAATTTGTGCATTACCTAATAAATTTAATATGTCACGCACAACAGATCATACACGGAGATGTTTGGCATTAAGGAATCTATTTTTATTTTATAGACAACTACATACATTAATTAATGAAGCCATAACAACAAATCCATTTTTTAAAAATATATAATCCTAAGTGTTATTAAAAGTGGTCACTTTTTGGCTAGGGTGTGTTTGGGTGTGCGGTGAAAAACTCCATGTTCGAGGAAGCGGGTTGCGATAGAAAAACATTATTTGTGGGGAGTTTCACCGATTTTAGTGTTGAAATGTAGACACTGGTTTTTTGTTTGGATCTACAATGACATTATGCAGAGTCTCCTATTGCACAATCCATCCCACTGCGGATCTAAACATGGCCTAATATAAAATGGCATGATAATATGTCTAATTTTAAATATCATACACACAGCATACACAAAAACATGTATGTTATTGTTTGGAGATGTTCGCGATAAGGAATGCATTTTTGGGCTCAACTACAAATATTAATTGAACTAATAATAACAAATCTATTTTTAAAAATGTATATATAGTTTCAAGTTTTTTATAAAAAATTGGTCATTGATGACTAATAATACAAATTGCATGACGTACCTTTAATTTCAAGGATCACATGCATACCCAAAAACTATAAATATTAAAATTGGTAGGAGAAGTTTGAAGTTTACAAGGAAACTATTTTTGGACTCAAAACTATACACATTAATGGAGCCTATAAGATTCCTGTAGTCTTTTTATCTTTTTTTTTTATTGGGACTTTTTAAAGGCTACTATATTTTATTTTAAAAACTTATCCTTTATTTAATCTTTACTTTTGCTTGTTCCAATTTTATCAGGATTTAATTTTATTTATTATTTTATTTGATTTATAATGAAAAATCATATTCAATCACATTTATTTTTTCGTTTTTGTCTACTTTTATTTTCTTTTTTTAAACATACGCATTATTTTATTTTTTTAATCTTTCTTCTTATGCTACTGTGATTCATTTTTTGTTAGGATAACTTGTGCAAAAAATTGAAAAATAATTTTTTAAAAAAAATTGTTTGTGATAAAGACCTTAAAAATACCTATTTGAAAAATATATAGTCCAAAGTTTTACTAAAAAATTGGTCACTCTATAAGACAGATAAGAAACCTAACCATTCACAACAAGTGAAAAAAATAGAAGAAAAATTACAAAACTAAAACAAAAATTACAAAACTAAAACAAAATGACCAATGCCAAAAGAACATTACATTATAAGAGAATTTATAATGATATTTCATTGATTATACACATTATCAGAGAATTCATAAATATTATTGGAAACAAAAAAAAATCTATTATTTTTTGTAAAATGTTTTAATTTTTTGGAGTAAATGTGGAAGAAGTCCCAAAGTTTATTAAAATTAGTCACTTTAAAAGGTATTCATCCAATCAATGCACCACAGCTAAGACCTTGTTTGATTAGAGATATTCAGGCCCCGTTTGGTCGTGTCATTTTTTTAGATGGAATTACTTTATCAGGAATCAGTTTATCAGGAATTAAAATATCAGGAATCCTGATTCCATCAGACTGTTTGATTCGCTAGTGGATTTATCCAAATAATCATTTTCAAGTGTTTGGTTCATACATGAAAAATGATAAGGAATTTTATTTAAATGTCTAAAATACCCTTACTATTATATATACTTAAAATTTATTTCTTTATCTATATCACAATAATAAAAAAAGAATAATTTTTTATAAATATTTAATGAGTGCAAATAAGTAAAATAATCAATTATGTAATTAAACATATAATAATAGCAATTTTTCTAAATCAGTTGAATATTATAAACTCCCCTAAAAACTAAATAATTGATTTTATTAGTTAAGATTCAGAGGCATTTCTTTAGGCAATCCACATCACACACCACATATTATACCACCTATAATAATATATAAACTCATCTACAAAAATAAAACTAAAATTAAAAATATATATTAATATCTAATGCACAGTTAAGATTTTTCACAACATATATAAATTTATAACAAACTTTTTTAGTTAAAAAATCAAAATAACTATATAAACCCATTATATGGTTGATGAAAAAAAAAAGGCTATTTATTTTAAAAGAGATATACATAGTAATTTCATTAATTTGTAAATGGTATAATAGTAATCTAATTTAAGATTCCTTGTGGAATTTGAGATTACCACCACAAACGATGGGAATGTGATTTCACCCTATTTTCCCACGTTGATGAATTTTAATTCCACTGTTGCCCACAATTACCATCAAGATTACCACCAACCAACACTGGATTTTATTCACTTTCCTGGTAATGTCACATGGAATCAAATTCCATCTCAAATTACCACGAACCAAACGGGGCCTCAATGTAAATTATGATTCTTGAGATTAATGAAAATGTATGAAAATGTTAGAATTAGAATACCACAAAATTAGTAGGATTTTAAAAATAAAGGGGGATTTTTGAGTGACCTGTTTATCCATTATATGCCCCCCAAAAATAGCAAATTAAAATGATTATCCTTCACATCCCTTTTCAAACAATCTGATTAATTTGGATTATAAGAGATACTTAATTAAATATAATATTTCATTATTTGTCATCAAAAAATCTTCATAATCACTTTCAGATCTAGGAATATGAAAATAAAATTAAAACCCTATATTTGAATACACAAAATAAAGTACTTACAAATCTGAGGAAAAAAACCTAAAAGCTTTGATTATGAAAGTGATTATGAAGATTTTATTTTCATATTCCTAGATCTGAAAGTGATTATGAAGATTTTTGGATGACAAATAATGAAATATTATATTTAATTAAGTATCTCTTATAATCCAAATTAATCAGATTGTTTGAAAAGGGATGTGAAGGATAATCATTTTAATTTGCTATTTTTGGGGGGCATATAATGGATAAACAGGTCACTCAAAAATCCACCTTTATTTTTAAAATCCTACTAATTTTGTGGTATTCTAATTCTAACATTTTCATACATTTTCATTAATCTCAAGAATCATAATTTACATTGAGGCCCCGTTTGGTTCGTGGTAATTTGGGATGGAATTTGATTCCATGTGACATTACTAGGAAAGTGAATAAAATCCAGTGTTTAGTTGGTGGTAATCTTGATGGTAATTGTGGGCAACAGTGGAATTTAAATTCATCAACGTGGGAAAATAGGGTGGAATCACATTCCCATCGTTTGTGGTGGTAATCTCAAATTCCACAAGGAATCTTAAATTAAATTACTATTATACCATTTGCAAATTATCAGACAGTCGGGTGCGATTCACGTCGACCGTTGGATGCGATGGACCCGCGATCGGACGACGCACGTCGAATCCGCACGACCGCACCGACCGCACGCTATCACTCGACTATATATATATATATATATATATGAAAATTATTGCGTGCGGCGAACGGTAAGCGGCCGCGACGTGGGCCGTTCGTTCGCGGGTCCATCGCATCCAACAGTTGACGTGAATCGCACCCGACCGTCCGATGCGATGGACCCGTGATCGATGGCGCACCCGTCGTTCGCCGCACCCAATAATATCCCTATATATATATATATATATATATATATATATATGAAAATTATTACGTGCGGCGAACGGCAGGTGCGGCCGCGACGTGGGTCGTTCGATCGCGGGTCCATCGCATCCGACGGTCGACGTGAATCGCACCCGACCGTCCGATGCGATGGACCTGTGATCGACGGCCCGTAGTTGCTGCCGCACCCGCCGTTCGCCGCACGCAATAACTCCCATATATATATATATATATTATTTAGGGTCCGTTTGAATATAAGTTTAGGTAGATTCTGCGTTTGAAAAGTTAAAAATTATCAAACTCAGATCCAAACACATTTTTAATGTTTAACTTTTCAAACCATAATCTTCCTTTTTTGTAAAAAAATATTGCGGTTGAAAATCTAATAAACACAGTTTTTTAAAAGCTAAGTTTGAAACATAAGGTTTTAAGAATCTCAATGTTTCAACCTCACATCCAAACGCACCCTTAATTGATATTAGTCACTTTTTAGAAATTCTGATATATACATAAGATTTTACATGTATTGTACAAAAACTGTTGATAAGAGTATATTATGTATTCAACTGAATTATCATAACATTTTCCTGCACTCTGCATCAACCGATAAACCAATCACTGAAATAGAATATCCGCAAAAATCCATTAAGAATCCAAAAATTGATGCAATTTAGAAATTCTAATTAACATACCGCAATATTTTTTAAATTGAAACACTTATTAAACTAAAAAATTTAACGGTTAAGGATATTTAAATTTTTATTAACATCATAACATGATTTTATTATACTAAAATTTAAAATTTAAAATTTATAACAAAAAAATCAATTGCAATATCTTTGATTAAAAAAATATATGGTGCATTGATTGATATTTTTTATCAGTTTTTTATATTATGGAATTTAAAAAACATAGATTAGATTAGAATTCAAAACGGGTGAAATTAAACCAGTCTGATAAGGTGGAATGTTAAAATGTTGAATCAGTGTGACGCGTTACATGGTTGCATCCATGTGATCGAGCAGATTCTTCATTCCACACAAATTATCCAAATATAATCTGCAAAAACTTTCATTACTTTATGAATCTATACCCATAAAAGAAAGTTCCAAAACCTTCTTCTAAAATCATCCAAAGTAACACGTAATTATGTCCCTTTTAGTTTGTGTCATTTTTTTTTATGGATTTACTTTATCAGAAATCATTTTATCAAGAATCCAGATTCAATCAGACTGTTTGCTTGATCACTAGTAGATTTCCTTAAAGAATAATTTTTAGTGTTTGGTTCACACATAGATTTTTGCAAGAAATTTGATTCAAATGTCTAAAATACCCCTAACTATTATTATTTTTTATCCATGTCGCAGTTATAAGAAAATGAATAATTTATTTATAAATAATTTATTTATAAATACTTAACAAATGTAAATAAATAAAATAACCACTTCTATAATTAAACACATAATAATAATAATTTTCTAAGTTAATTGAATATTATGAACTGCCCTAAAAAAAGAGAAGAGGAGGTGGGTAAAAAAAAGGAGAGGATGCTATTTATTTTGGAAGGGATGTAAATAGTAATTTTATTAATTTGTAAAAGGTATAATAGTAATCTAAAATTTCACATGTAATTTGGGATTACCACCTTATTTTATCCACATGCATAGATTTTAATTCTAGTAGAGTTTACAATTACTATCAATATTATTACTAACTAAACACTGAATTTTACACAATTTTTTGTTTCACATGTCCGTCACATATTAACATGAACCAAATGGGGCCACAGTTCTCCAAAAATAATTTATTCCACGTTTCCATGACTGTTACATAATGAATTCAAAAACTTCATTTAAAGGTTTCAAATTTTAAGTACATCTATTGATCACCCTGTTGACTTAAATTTCATAAAAAAAAAAATTCAAAATTCATTGGGGAAATTCATCATGTTACTGTGGTCACATGTCTATTATATTTAGGTCCCTTAAAATTTTTATATATTTTTAGATCTCTAAAGTGATGAAAATTTATTTTTAGATCCCTTTAACCTACTGTTGTTCAAAAACCTCAAAATTCCATCGCCTAATTATTCAAAGATTAACAATATATATACTGCGGAGTGTAAATATTCTAGAGATATTTAGTGTTAGCCATGTACAAAAAAAAAAGTCATAGAGCCTAAAAAAATTTGAGAAATTTCCTGTATGTAAAAATAATAGACCGGTGATCACATGGATCCTACTTAATTTTTTTCAAATTTGTTTTAAAAGTGAAAAACCATAATAAAATTTTCTCAACGCATCAAAAAAATCCGGATCATCTGATCTCAATCTGACGTCCCATAAATTTTTTTAAAAAAAAGAAATTCATAAAATACAGTTACAAATTTGAATTTTAAAAAACCATTACTCAAGGAAAGATATCCGGTCTCTCCCCCACTCTATCCACTCTTTATCTAGAACCACCCCTCCAAATCAGAATATTTACCAAAATGCCATCCCCAGGCGGGAATCGTGAGGCCGAATCTCCAACTGCCGCGTCCGAGTCGGTTACGCCACCGGAAACAATTCTACTCTGACCAAAATACCCTCCACTGTCACCGCCCATAACTTTCTCCTCCCCCTCACTCGCTCGCCTTTTCAAATCACACCCGTCCAACCAACATCATACACCGTTGATCAGGAATAACAAAGCGATAGTAAAATAAATCAAGGCATCGTAGTTTCGGTTTTAATTCGAAAAACAAAATTAAAACCGAAAAAATCCGGATTTCAAAAATTAAAACAAAAAAAGGTTTTACAGTCCAACCTGGATTTGTTATCTTATAAAGAAAATCTGTTATTATTTGTTTTAGTTTGGATAATTTGTTTTAATATATATTATAATATAAATAAATATATAAACCTCTTCGCCTATATAAACCTTTCTTTCTCCGTCTTCACCACCTTCACTTCTCTCTGTTTTTTAAAATCTGAATTTGAAAATTTAGGGTTTTCAAAGATGGTTAGCGCAGACGCTGCTCGGAATATCGTCGGCATCATCGGTGAGTGTTACGAAACATTAGAGAATCCGATCGTTGTTTTCATCCTTGTGAGATTTAGGTTTTGAAACGGTTTATGCAATGGTGGATTTCGTAAAGAATGATTTATTTTTTATTTTTGGTTCCGCTTCGGTTTTTCTTTCTCTTGTTTCTCTCCCTCAACCGCCTCTTCGGTTCCTGCCTCGAGAGTCGTGCAGGGGAGTCGGCGGTTCGGAGCTCCGCCTCGGAATCCGAGCTCGCATCTGCCAGCGAGCGCGGGAGGTTTAGGTTTTTGAAATGGTCTATGCAATGGCGGATTCGAAACAAGGGTTTTTTTTTTTGTTTTTTTGGGTCTCGCTTCAGTTTTTTTCGTTCTCTACTCCTCTTCCGCAACCGCCTCTTCCCTTCCTGCCTCGAGAATCGTGCAGGGGAGTCGGCTCTTCGGGGCTCTACCTCGGAACTCGAGCCCGCCGGTTCCGTTGAAGCCGTACATTTTTTCACTTTTTGAGGTTTTTTTTTGAAACACTTTTTATGAATGACAGATTTCAAAAAAAAATCGCTTGATCTGTCTTCTTTTATTCTCTCTCTATCTTTCTTTCGTCTCGGAAATCGCGCACGAGCCCCTCGCGTGAGGTCGTGCCGTGGGTTTTTAACGTGGCGGCTCCCGTGAGGGGTGGTTCGGCGGGACGCATCGCACGTGCTGTTATCACAGCCGTTTATCTGCCCGTCGACGGCTTGGATGAAATCTGATCCATATATTCTGAATATTTGTTTTTGTTAAGTATTTTTTTATGTATATTTTTTAATTTTTGCAGGGAACGTAATCTCGTTCGGCTTGTTTCTCTCACCGGTGTACGTGTCCCTCTCTCTCTCTTTTACTGATGCCTTTGTTTTATAGGGTCTGATTTTACATAAATGCCCTTCTTGTTTGTGGGGTTTAGTTTAATGTGGCATTGATTTCTGAATTAAAACTGTTGGTTGTCATATAATTATGTTTTTATACACAAAAAAAAAATTGCTTACTGCATAAGCTTATTAGCTGGTCCATGGGTCAGCAATGGATTTGTTGTTTGTTGTAGAATGTGTTTTGTGTGATATGGGTTAATTGAGAAAATGAACTGATATGGGAGGAGACACACTTATACATTTGTCTATTGAATTTATTATGATGGGGTTTTATAGATGATTTGATATTCAATTTTGTCAATTCTTTAGGTCACACATGTGGTCTAATATTTATTCAGAGCTGAAAAAGGAGGTTTTTAAAACTTAAGTAACTATTCTGAACTGACAATGGTGTATTAATTTATTTTTTCTATATTCTCCAAAAATTTATTTTTGGAAGTCCCTATCTTGGCACTCTTTTTAAAAATTCAATTGCCCCTTTTTTTTATCATTTGGAAATGGTTTCTGAAAAAAATTAGTTTTTCCAATAAATCTACATCACAAGAGCAGTACTTTTTGAAAAGGTGCTCTGGTACTATTTGAAAAATATTTATCCCAAATTTTAGAAGAAGTTCCAATATAGGATAATTGGGAAAAACTTGATTTTTTGTTTTTGATAAAAAATTGCATCACAAAAACAGTTTCAATTTTGAAAGGTATACTAGTACAATTTGAAAATATGTTATCCAAAATTTAAGAGGTTGTTCCAATATTGGATAAGTGTAGAAAAGGTTGGGAAAATGTACACCAGAGATCATGTATGCAATGGTTAACACTCATAAGCTATCATGTAGCCAACACCAAATATTGTGGGATGATGGACTTGTTGCTTATGGTTGATATGTGCATCTAGACATTTGAATAAGGGGAAATTGCATTACTCATCTTTAATAAGCTCACAATATATTTTTCTGAAAATCCTTTTTGATAGTTTCAATTCAAATGGATGTTGGACAGGCCAACGTTCTACAAGATAGTAAAGAAGAAAGCAGTGGAGGAGTTCTCTGCCATCCCATACCTCGCGACCGTGCTCAATTGCATGCTGTGGGTGTTCTATGGGCTCCCAATCGTCCACCCTAACAGCGTTCTTGTCGTCACCATCAATGGCATTGGTCTCGTCCTCGAGGCCATCTACCTCTCCATATACTTCACCTACTCCACCAACAAGCAACGTGTATGGATTTATGTGCATTTGTGATACTAATCCACTTATCATAATATATGCTCTGCAATTACACTAACAATTGATCTGCTTGTCTTACCACAGAAGAAGGCAGGGCTGATCCTGCTCGGTGAGATCGCGTTCATGTTTGTGGTGGTCTTGCTGGTGTTGTTGTTGGCTCACACGCACACCAAGAGGTCACTCATCGTCGGGGTCTCTGTGTCATCTTCGGGACATGCATGTATGCCTCCCCTCTCTCCGTCATGGTGAGCTCCTCCCTCACTCCCATCTTTGCCCATTAATAATTTTTGTGATCTGTTTAAATTTATAAATTATGTATGTTATTATATCCATGATGAGATTTGATTTTCATAAGTTGGGAAATATTAACAAATAGTACAATGTCAATGATAGTCTCCACATTGTGCAGTCCTCACAAGTTTGATTTTTTTTTCGATATTGTATACTAGTATTTTCATTATAAAAAAAAAAATGAATTGTATATACCCTTATGTAAAAAAACCCAAAAACGCATGCTTCAACTAATGAAACTTATGTCTTGTTAGTGAAATGGGACAAGGGGTTTGTGTGAATGAAATAGAATACTGAAAGGACTATATATGAGAACTTTTACCATGTATTTCAGTTGATGTGGGTCAGAGATGCTAATACATTGGGAGCCTCCTCTCTGTTTTGACATAATTGTTTGTATAAGTACTTAATATTAATACAATTACATATGATTGTGAAGCTGAACTAGTACTTCATTGTTGATGATACTGTTTTATCGTTTTCACAGAAAATGGTCATACAGACAAAGAGCGTGGAATACATGCCATTCTTCCTCTCCTTGGCTGCTTTCCTCAACGGTGTCTGCTGGACGGCCTATGCCCTCATCAAATTCGACATCTTCATCACCGTAAGCAGCGAAAACCACTCGAAAGATACGTTTATGTCAATTCAATCGATCTGATAATGTCACTGTTTGATTGCAGATCCCAAATGGACTTGGAGCTCTCTTCGGAGCTGCGCAGCTGATACTGTATGGGTTCTACCACAGAACTACTCCAAAGAAGGGTCCCAAAGAGGTGCAGTTGCAACCATCATCTATGGTTGCCCCAAATATTGTTTAGTTTGAGAGTGAAAAATAAGGCCTGGATGATGATAAGACTCTTTTAGCTTTAGTTTTAAAATGTTAATACTGCATTTTTAGGTGTCAATTGATTTTTGGTATTATGGATGTCAGCTACTCTCCCCCTTTTGTTTTAGTTTTATTTTAATACCTCACTAGTTTTTATTAATCCCTTTAAATTTTAGTTTTTTTATACATTTTTTTAATTATTGAATTGTCTTGATATAAGAATATTATTTTAGCATAGCATCCCATTCCCGCGCATGTTGAGAAAATGATCTGGTTTATTAATACGAAAGGTTTAAAATGATGTGTGGGACACCCTCATTTGCAGGCTTATTTGTAACATGTTTTGACTAAGGTATATATAATGAAATATATATATATTTAAATGGATTGAATCGGTATTTTGTTGGAAAAAAAAATAATAATAAACATATGTGAATTGCAAATATGTGGAGTGTTGGAGCAACGAGGCATTGATAAATTTACCCCCCAGGGTATATTTGGAACTGAGTTTTTAAATGCGAAAAACACCCATTCCTAACCAGGAAGAGGAAAAATGAAAAAAAATGAAATATTAACGGGTACTTGAATGGCATTCTCAAAGTACCTTATTAGGATTATATAATTATTATGTCTTTTTTTAATATAATTATGGGATAAAGACTTGTTTTATCCTTACAAACATGTAATTCCATATAAGCATATGTCAAAGTTGGAACAAACATATAAGTCTCTCATATACACTATGCAATTAATAGAAGATAACACTAAACCTAACATATTTTAGTTATCTTTATCCTAATTTATCATGATTTTTCTCTCTCCCGTCAATCTGTCTCGCCTCTCCCCCCTCAACAAGGAGGACTTCTTAAAAAATGACCAAATTATTTTTGTTTTTGTTTGGACATGGAATTAAGTGCAACCTTTTGGTCTGGTTTGTCATTGGGACGAGGGGTTGGGATAAAGAAATAATTGAGTTAAATCACATGTTATCTTATATGTCATAAGAAAAAAAAACAAATTAAAGTATGAACAATTGTCCGTATTTTGAAAAAAAGTGGGGATATTTCGTTCTAGATAAAAATAAAACATACTTTATTCCTATTTTTTAACTTTTATTTTGCATAACATGGATAACATGATGTCTTTCCCAAAAAAACAAAAACTAAAAATTTCATTAAACCAAAACTAATAATTTTAATGTCTCATTAATAAAAAATGGTAGAATTGGTATTTTAAATTTTTTAAAAATTTATCCTATATTTTAAATCATGTGATCCAAATGCAAAATTAAAGATAAAAATACAAAAAAATAAAAATAATAAAATACATTATCAAATATAAATATGAATAAAAATAATGATCTATTTATTCTTTTATCAACCCAGATGATTGTGATCATCTCCTTTGCGTTTTTAACTTTGCATCTTATTTTGGGCCTTTGTAACTCAAATTTTTTTTTAGGTTATACTTATAGATGGACTAACTTTCCGTTATAAAAAACATCAACAGAATCAAAGTCAAAAAAAAATCCCCGAAATGCATCACGTGCGCATTGACTTTTATATTCATGATTGACCGGATTGTAACGTACGCCATGCAACGTACGTAGCCTGAGATAGAGAGTGTTCTCGGGACGACCACTCGTTTCTCTCTCTCTCTCTCTCTTTGATTAATTAAAGTAAATCACAAATACTTAATTTAGAACAATCTCGTTTTATCCACTCTTAATCTTTCGATCATCCGAGCCTGGATTTTGTTATTTAAACCTGGTTTGCATTTCATTTTCAATCCCACCGATCCCATCTTTATGTGGATTTATTATTTCTGTGTTTAATTTTCTTTTGAGATCGGGCAAAAATGGTGAACACTGAAACTGTTCGGAGCATTGTTGGCATTATGGGTAATCAAATATTTGCTTTTGGTTTGGTTAAAAAGTCATTATTATTACATTATTGATTTTTCTTTGTGTATTTATAAATAGAACATTTTAACTTCTATTGTATTCATTTTAACTCCTATAATATTCATTTCTTTTAACATGTTTGTTTTTAAAATTTTAAAATTATTTTTTTATATAGTTTTGAGTTCATGAATGGTTTTAACAAATAAAGGATGGGGTTTTTCTTACTTTTTGTTTTTATTTCTGTACAAATTATGTTTTCTTTAAACAACTAATGGGTTTGTTTGGTGTTTAAATTTTTGACAATGATTTTTTCTATCTTATGGTTTTAAATGGATTTGAACAAGAATAAAGGAATGTGGTTTATATAAAACATACGAGTGTACATGTAGATGTGTAATTTAATTTTTTTTTCCTTTGTGTTAATGGAGAAATACAGATTTAAATACACATTAATATTCAATTGATTTCTTGTTTGCTACTTCGTTTTTCTACAGGGAACTGCATCTCTCTTGGATTATTTCTGTCTCCTGTGTAGGGTTCTCTATCTCATCTTTCTATTCTTTGTTATTATATTATAATCTATGAATTCTTAAAATATCTATAGATCACAATTCTATATATGATTATGCAATGACATAAAAAAGCCCAAACTTAGATTCTCTCTTCTAAAACAAACATTGCCTATGCATTGAATTTAGCAATTCAAAATCTAACAAATTTTGTGATATGTACATGTATTTTGAACAATTGATAAAAAGAAAGTTTATACTATCACTTCATGAGAGTGATTAGTGATGTAGCCCAATTAAGCGTGAGCCACCAAATTGGTTATAACTCTGCTTATTAGGTCTTTCTCCTCAAATTAACATGCATATTAGAGTAAATAATGAACCAACCATCCCCAAAAAAGTGATTTCCAATAACAGGATATAAAAGCTTGATCAATTCAGTGATCGAACCTAATCATAAGAGGACATGTCATCTTATCACTTTTTCGGAGTGATGTTATTGTTTTTTTGATCGGTCAATTTACATCAGCTCTATCAGAAAATTTATCAGTTTTTTTTAGAAAATTAATTCTAGGTCCCCCTGAGAACCTCTAAATTAATTTTAAGTCCATGGAGACTTATTTTTAAGTCCATAGATTACTTGAAATATTATTTATGTATCCTTCTATGGGGTTATCATTTATCCTTTTTTTATTATCAATTTTCCCCTGTTTCACAATTTTATACTGTACACAGACGATGAAAAAGGAGGGTAAAAATAAAAAATATAACAGTAGATTTAACGGTATCCAAACAAAAAGCTTAAAAAATAATGTATAATGGGGTATGGAAATCTAAAAATAGGACCTAAAATTAATTTCCCTTTTTTTTAGCCCCCCCCCCCCCCCCCCCCCACCTCTTTTTTTTTTCGAATGAGAACTCCACCTTTCAACTTTCAACTTCTTGGGGTGCTTAGTTACCCTCTATTTCGAAACAATTTTCAAAAATAGATTAAATAAACACAAAATTTCAAATAAACACAGTTTTTGACACCAAAATTTCAAATAATTGATAATCTTATTTATTGAAATATCGCGATGGACAGGCCAACGTTCGTGAACATAGTGAAGAAAGGGGCGGTAGAGCAGTACTCTGCGATACCATATTTGGCAACCCTACAGAACTGTATGTTATGGCTGCTCTACGGTATGCCATTCGTACACCCCCACAGCGTACTCGTACTCACCATCAACGGCGCCGGACTCGTCTTCGAGGCCGTCTACCTCACAATCTACTTCGTATACGCCAATGGCAAACAACGTGTACGTATACATCAAATATACTCTAGTCTCATATGTGTCTATTGAAAATCATTTGTGCATATATTTACATTAACGATGTATATGTTTCACATTTTCTATAAATGTATCAATGTAATTCATTGATGTATATGTTTTATTTTTATTTTCTTAATAAAAACATGTACATCACTATTTGATATATTATTTTTAAAAAATTCAAAACACATGTATATTGAAATTAGGGTTGGAAATAGACTATACGTAGTAATATTGTCATCAAGCATTAAAAAAAAAGAGAATGTTACACGCAATCCTTTTTATTGTCCAGATGACCAGATCGAAGACCACACATGTTTTCATTTTTTAAAAATAGTAAATTAAACATCGTCTAATGAAGCATATGTTTTTATAAAAAGTATATATCGCTCAATTTCGAATTGAATGAACCCATTTTTAGTAAGTATATAAAAAAATTAACGAGATATGATTCGCTAGATTTCTAACAAAACATATATGACTGGATTTTAAACTGTAAAAATGATTGAATATAACACCACCTTAATAAAAGACAATCATGTGATGCGTGGGCTCCTGCAGAAGAAACCCGCGCTTGTATTGGTGGTGGAGATCTTGTTTGTGGCGGTGGTCGCTGTGCTGGTGCTCACATTGACTCAGAATTACGAGGGCGATCATAAGTACAATATCAGGTCGCTCATCGTCGGCATCCTCTGCGTCATCTTTGGCACATTCATGTATGCCTCACCTCTCTCTGTCATGGTAAGATCTCAAACTGATAAAGGAGTATACTTCTGCTTACCTGTTAGGAGGTGGCTTAATATTGATGATCGTTTATGTTGTTGTTTTAGAAAATGGTGATCCAGACGAAGAGCGTGAAGTATATGCCCCTCCCACTCTCGTTAGCCGGATTCCTCAACGGGATTTGTTGGACAGCTTACGCGCTCATCAAATTCGACATCTTTATATTGGTAATAACACATAAAGATTTCGTTATGGTTTCTCAATGTATAACTTATAATAAAAACTATTTGAAAAGTCATTGTAATTTTTTTTTAATTGAAGACAGATCAACCCTGAAGGGATGACAATTGATTGTGTATGGTTGGTGCAGATTCCAAACGCGATGGGCACTTTGTTCGGGGTAGTGCAGCTGATACTCTATGGCTGCTACTACCGGACGACGCCGAAGGATGATGACGACAAAGAGGTGGAGATGTCATCGACTCCGGCCGCGGCCAATCGCCGCGGCGGATCGAATGCCTGACGGTGCACGGTGGAGCTATTTCCGTGTTACGGCGTTGGAGGCTCTTTGGTCGGCGGGCCGCCTTCCACAGCCGCGTCGGCGTTTGTTTTGTTTCTCACAATTGTTGCTGCTTCAGGATGGCTGGAGGTTGATTTCCTCTGATCATCCATGTATAGCAATTCAGTTTTTCACCTTTGTTTTGTTTTTCTTTGATACTGTTAAAGATTGTTTTTTGTACTCATTGTTGTAAGAAATCAATGAAGAGAGCATTGATGAATCAAAATTTTATTAATTCAGAGACTATGGGTTTGAAACTTTTGTGATCTGATCAATTTATAGTGAAATCAATTTTATAATTTTTGTTACAAGTTATATCGAGATTTAACAAAAATTGATGAGATCCTGGATAAATAATTTATCTGGAGAGTTCATTCAAATGTGATGTACAAAAGTCCAATTTTCATGGACCTATTAGTGAATAAAAGTTTCACGAGTCTATATGAAATATTATAGCTGCCTTGAAATTAAAGGACAAAAGGAAAGGGGGTTAAAGACTTTCCCTCAGAATTTTGGCTCCAAAAACTGTTTTTTAATTAAAACTAGTTGGATGTACGCGCACCCGCGCGTAATCTATACAGTATGAGTTGAATTATATAAGCTATTTTATATTATAATTAAAAAATAAACAAAATTCTATATTATTATAAATAATTCTTTTAAAAATAAAACAATGTTTGATAAATGGAGTTCTATTATGTATATTTTATATTTTTTAAATAAAAAATTTATTATTTCAACATATACTTAATTTTTATATAACAGTTCCTTTTACAACTTGAAATACACCCTCTATACATATTTAGTCATTTAATAGTCATCTAACGATGTATATATATACCTCCGTAAAGGTGAGACATATACCTTGTTTTTTTTTTACATTTACTAAAAATGAGTACATTAAATTCTAAATGTGCAATGTTTATTATTTTAAAAAATTAAAACATGTAACAAATGCATTT
>CM060858.1:15522178-15807362 GCA_030737845.1 Acorus calamus | reverse complement strand
TTTTAACATCTCTTTTTTTTTCCCTTTATCCCCACATTTTCTTCCAATGTCACATTTTTTTCACCTTTAATTTAATTATATTAGATTTTTTTTCACCCCCCCAAAATTTTCACCATTTCTTGAAATAAAAAAAAAGTAGTCTTCTTCCTTAAGTCTTATCTTTGTTTTTTAACTTCTTATTTTTACTCGAGTAAAAAAAATATTACTTTTACCTTTTTTAAAAAAAATTGGATGATAATAATTTTTAAATTTAAATATTTTGAAGGAAAGAAAAATTAAGTAATAAAAATGTTTGGGAAAAAAACTTTGAAAATGTTTATAGGAAATAATTAGAAGAAGATGTGAAATTTTTAAAAGATTTGAGTAAAACACAAAGTGATGGTTGGAGAAACATCATATCAAATCAAGTTTTTACTCAAATTTTAAGTGAAATTTGGGTATAAGTTTGAGTAAGGGTTAGAGATGACCTAAGATGTGTTGATAGGTGATTTGATATGATAAAATATAAAAAATTGATTTGACATGTGGGTCCATGAGAATAGATAAACTGAGTATAGCTTTCATAGGAGTTACTTAGAATTATTATACTCTCTTATGCTCGTTTAAACTGGCTTAGTAATACCAAATTATACTCTACAAACAAACAACTATTTTTTCCATTTATTCTTATACCGTGATTATCTGAGCTTAACCCATTGTCTCAATAATAGGATTTAAAATGTATAAAGTATAGATATATAAGATGACAAGCGCTAATACTGTTTGGCAGTTTTGTTTGTAAATGACGTGTCACCCCCTTGTACAGCCACGCTACACCAGTTTTTTTAAAATTATATATAAAAATATATATTGTTATATAAATTAAAAATAATATATTTTTATATAAAAAAATCAATTCTTTTTATCTTATATGTTATTATAAAAATCCATACATTATAATAAAATAATATATATTACATCTACATAATATATTATTATATTACATAAGGCTATAGTCAAAACTATAAAAATGAATTGTGTTCTATATAAATCGATGTGTCTGTATCTAATCAGGCCTGGTACCTTCAGTACACAAATATTCTCAGTACACTGTACAATTTGATTAATTTAAAGACACCGTAGTTTTATTCACGGACTTTCAATTCATATCGAAATGATTGAAGCCCCGGACCCTTGTAATGTTTTCCTTTGATTTTTTTTCTCTCGCTCTCATCCCCTCCAAAACCAGCACCTTATCCTTTTCATTCCTCCTACCTCTCTCCGCAACTGCTAAAACCCTTTAAAGAAAAAACCAGCCTTTAATGGCGGGTCTTCTCTCCCTTCACGGCCTCTCCTTGCCTTCAACTCCGAAGCTTTCCTTCACTTCCTCGTCGACCCAGAGATCCTCCCTCGTCCGCCGCCTCGGAATCCGTTGCTCTTCCTCGAGATTCCCACACACCAGCGACCCGGTGAGCCTCTCTTACACTGTCTCTGAACAATAAAAGATTCGGTCTTTTTGTTCTCTTCAGCGGAATTGGCTCTCCGGGTTCTCAATTGAAGCTCAAATCTGTTCGATTTTTCCATTAGATTTCGCTCATTTACTTCAAATTTCATGTATAGGAGTGAACCCATCTCGTCGATTGCTTTGAATATGCTCTTTTTCATGATTTCCGTTTATGGGTTCGATCTTTTCCAGTGAGACTTTGTTTTGAACTGATTTTGATGTCTGAAAATCCCAATTTTTATGAAGAAAAGCAAGTCCTTTTAAAATATCAACTTGAATTTACTTTCATGTATTAAGGTTGAGTGTCTTCAGTGATGTTATTCAAGATTGGATTGGTTCCTGGCAGAAAGAGAGGAAGTTCTGCTTCAGGGATCATGCGATATCTATAGCACTGGCGATTGGATTGGTTATGGGTGCGCCAGCACTTGAGTTGCCTGCCTATGCATATCACACCGGACCCGTGTTGCCGGATTTGTCTGTCTTGATATCCGGTCCCCCCATTAAGGATCCGCGGACATTGCTTAGGAATGCATTGCCCATCGATAATAAGGCTATCAGGGAAGTCCAGAGGCCGCTTGAGGATATCACGGAGAGTCTCAAGGTCGCAGGTGTCAAGGCTTTGGACTCTGTTGAGAGGGTAAGAATCAAATTTGAATGAACTCGTCACTTCTATTGCAATTTTGTTGCGTGCCATGCCTGACTTCTGTCAGTTCTTGTGTCTGTCATAACATATTGATGGACCTCTCTTGCATGGTTTGACACTAGGACATTTCATTCTTATCAGACATTAATAGTCTTCTAAAAAAATGTCACCAAAAAAAGAGATTCATCAAACCTTTTTGTGTTGTTGTATCCACATTCCTATTACCTGTGAAAAGAAGTTACCATGAAGCTGCATGTTTAAGCTTTTGGTGATCACATTGTTGAACCAGTGAATTTAAGCTATCATGAAGCAGTCTTTATATGGGCTGTCTGGGATTATTTAATTCCATGGTTTCCTTTGATATGTCATTCCATACTTCATCAAACACAATGTTTTCGTATAGGTGTAACTCAAGTGTTCATTCATAAGCATGGTTCATATCTTCGTATGTCAGTGAAGGCGGCGGAGCTTATTATAA
This sequence comes from Acorus calamus, assembly GCA_030737845.1. Lineage (NCBI taxonomy): Eukaryota > Viridiplantae > Streptophyta > Magnoliopsida > Acorales > Acoraceae > Acorus > Acorus calamus. The sequence goes on along the minus strand of CM060858.1, from coordinate 15,804,758 downwards.
TATTAATAAGAATAAGGTGCATTGCTTCAGGGGAGCTTTATGTATACACTAAACTCAGTTGTTCTATATCTTTTTGGGCATAGAATCTGAGGCAAGCATCTCGTGCGCTCAGCCAGGGAAAAGCTATGATCCTGGCAGACATTTCTGAGTCAAAGAAAGCAGATGGGCAGGAATTGCTTGACAAGTTAGGTGCTGGACTAGAGGAGCTTCGTGTTATCGTGGAGGATAGGAATCGGGATGCTGTAGCACCAAAACAGAAGGAACTTCTTGGATATGTTGGAGGGTGAGTAATGTGCAATGTTTTGTTTGAGAATCAGAATGAACTCCATTGTTTAATGCATGGAAAATGTTAGGGATGGTCATTCCTACAGTCCCATTTTGTGCCCCCCTCCCCCCAATACGTTTTGAATATTTTTTAAGGTATAAACTTGTCTTAAGAAGTTCATTCCTTTTTAAAAAAAATAAATATATACTCGAATGAATTGAATGCATATGGCCCCAAAAAAAATCATACAATGACCTAACCTAGTATATGCTAGCTAGGTTAGGGGTAAGCGGGGGCTGCAAATGGGATTGCGGAGATGACTGTGTATCAGCGCCTTTACTGTGCAATTTTTTGCAAGACTTATTAACCTCTCCTTCTTGATTGTTGTTTCCTGTATATTGAAAAGCCAGTGGCCGTTCATGCACCTTTGAGCATGCATCATGCTGCTTGTTATTGTCATTATTTTAAGCCATTTATGTCATTTTACAGGTTTCAGTCCCAGCTATTAGTGAGCACACACTAGTGCATCAGTTGGAAATATATCCTTAATTATTTATTTTAAATATCATGATACACGACAGTTCATTTTCATTTCTCCAAAGAATGCATGTTTACTAAACCACAAACACTGTTCTTTACTTTGATAGAAATTCTTCCAGTTGAATAATATAATCCCCGGTATGGTTCCTAGTCTTGTAAAAAGAACTACTCTCATATGTAACCCTTGTTATTGACTGCAGCTGAGATCTTCATGGGACATTGGATTTCTGCAGTGTTGAAGAGGATATGGTGGACGCTTTCCCCTTTGAAGTGCCAGAAGAGTATAGCAGTATGCCTCTTTTGAAAGGTAGAGCGACTGTGGATATGAAGGTGAAGGTCAAGGACAACCCTAACCTCCAAGACTGTGTCTTCCGCATAGTCCTTGATGGGTACAATGCCCCAGTAACAGCCGGAAACTTCGTGGACCTTGTGGAGAGGCACTTCTATGATGGCATGGGAATCCAACGTGGTATGATAATGGTTCCATCCTTTTTTTCCTTCTCCTCTTGCTGATAGAGAAGATATAATCAGGAAAAAAAAATGAAAACAGAACATCAAAAAACACTTGCCTACCAAAAAGAATTGTCGGTGATAAACATATTTCTACTTCTGATACATCCTTCTTTAAGTATGGTGACATGTGGCGATAACTCTATTGAACTCTTTATGCGAAGCTATTCCAAGCTTGCCTTGCCACTGCGTAACGGTTGAACTGCATTTTCTGCAGCGGATGGATTTGTTGTTCAAACAGGAGACCCAGAGGGGCCTGCGGAGGGCTTCATCGATCCTAGTACGGAAAAGATTCGTACAGTACCATTAGAAATCATGGTGATTGGCGACAAAAGCCCTGTCTATGGGTCAACATTGGAGGTGAGGTTCACTTGATTATAACATCGTATCAACAGAATTGTAAACTGAACATCATCTCCAAATGACAGGAACTCGGTAGATACAAAGCTCAAACGCGGCTTCCATTCAATGCATTTGGAACTATGGCTATGGCTAGAGACGTGAGAGTTTGATGAGTTTGTTTTCATTGTTCCCATTGTTTCATACAGAAGAGCTAATTCAACTCTTTTGATCTTCAAAATAGGAGTTCGAAAACAACTCTGCGTCAAGCCAAGTTTTCTGGTTGTTAAAAGAGAGTGAATTGACCCCTAGCAATGCTAATATACTAGATGGTAGATATGCAGTCTTCGGGTATGTGACGGAAAATGAGGATTATTTGGCAGATCTCAAAGTGGGAGATGTGATCGAGTCAATACAGGTTGTCTCTGGTCTTGATAATCTCGTGAACCCGAGCTACAAAATTGCTGGCTGAGGTCTCCCTCACCATACTGTATCTTGTTCTTGCTTTTGAGTGCCTATTTTTTTCCAGACGATTTTTGGTATTCCTTGTTGATCACTTGATTTTGGAAATAAAATTCTCATTCAGAGTTTGTGTGTTTCAATATCTAGTGTTTTCATTTTTATTGTGTTCAACAAAATCTATGCAGGAACAACTTCTTTGTGTATTAGCTGAAATTAAGAACTGCAATAGTAATGGTCATCAAATACTCTTTGGTTTGACACCCATTTAATCATTTGAACTATTTTGAGGGAGTGGTATAGTGTAATCTTGACTCCCCATCCGCTGAGCAAATTTTTGTTTGTCAAAGTGGTCGTTTAGGTTTTCCAATCAAGATGTTCATCTAGCTTGGATGGTTTATTACATTTTTATAATTAAATAACTAGCTTTAATTGTATAAGTTTATGCATTTTATCATATCAACAATGAAACTCTTGTTGCATATATACTGAACAGTAATTCTTGTGATGGATTACAAGGCCTCCGGGTCCTCAATTATTCATGCCATGAAAATAAATCCTAATTACTCAATCATTCCAAAAACAATAAAACCAAACACAAACATCTATCAAAGAATTTAGACTTGTATCATCAAACTAAATTCTACAACACTTGAAAATCTTCTGCATTTGTTTAACACTCGCGTGTGATCTAATGTCAGCTTATGTGAACATGTGATTGTGTACACTATTAAATAATGAATCAAGATCAGTCAGGCATCTAGGTTTGGTCATACTATTAGTGTCCAGTATGAGAGTGCACCTATGCCGTCGTACATGTGCACTCTCATATTCAGATATTTATGGTGCTGATCAAATTCAGATCTGACGAGATTCAAATTCACGAATAATGAACAATAATCTGTATTCAAAACATTTGGGGGAGGAAAATGCACTTATTACTAACAATTTTTAGACAAACTCATGATATAATATAGGGCGCGGCTATAGCCACCTCACATGTATTATCTATTTTGACCATCCCATAAAAAATTAGGATCTATTTCATAAGATATAACCCACCCCACGAGTTCGACATTAAAAAAAATGGAGGATGAAAGAAAAATTTGATTTCAGTAAGTTCAGGTTCCCGCAGCTCTTCACGATAGCGGCAGACAATGTCTTCTGTGTTTAAGATTGTTCGACAGTTATGGACGATGTCTTCTGAAAATGTTTAAGGAGCTGGGTTGTTCGATTACAACGCGCATAGATAACATGTCGAAGCATGAATTCCTCACTGCCTTGACTCGGGTTCGACCCCACCCGAGAGAACGATGTTTTCTATACTGTTAAGGTGATGCTGCTACACATGGATTATATGGATCGTGAATGAAACAAATGCCTACTCGGCATGAAATGGCTCAACCTATATTCATTTAGGTGTACGGCGATTGTTTTTTGCGGTGTCGTTAACCGACAAAAATCTTTAGAGGGCTTGAAATGTGTTGAACGAATTTTTTATGTGGCTTATGTACCAGGAAAAACTTTTCAACCAAAATGATATGTGGTTATTGAGTTATACATTGGGTATCAATCACAAGACAATGTGTATCCCACTTCTTGTTAGGTGTGCTATATTAATGAGATAAACATGTTGAGTCCGCATTGTATATTATGGTTGAGTGCGCAGGTCAACGACTAGCGGGCATGAGATTTGAGTATATCAAATAGATGGGTTTAACACTTTATTATCAAAGTAAATATGGAGGAGTTGTGGGGGGTGGGATAAGAGCTTAACCAAGGGGAGATAAAGGGAGTGAAAAGCAAGGTCTTGTCAATAGTAACTACGTTGGTTCACACGGTTACCTGAGTATTTTTTGTGGCTCGCTTCGACATGATCCATCTCGTCTTTTATGGAACCCCTTAAATACAGAACGTTGGGGATTCGATCGTCTATGTCGAACAATTTTATACAAGGATTGAAGTGTTTTTTGCGTAAGGGCAACAAGTGTTTCAGTTAGAAAGGGTGTGTTTGTAATTGAGTAATTTTTAGTCTATTATGTACAAGGGATACTATTAGGGAGGATGGAGATATTTCTTCTACTCTCCTCTAACTAATGAGTTTCTTTTATGGTTCAGATATTTCATCTTGTACCAAAAAAAAATTGTTTTTAAATCAACATTCACTTAGGATATTTCATATTAAAAGTATCCACCAATAAAAAAATGGAGGATGCCTACTGTTTCTAAAAAAATTGAACTACTTTAATGGTTAATTTTAGTAAAAATGGTAAATATTTTATTTAAAAATATTATTCTAAAATATAATATTAGATGAAAATTGAGATTATAAATTAAAATTTATTTTATAAATCATTTTTAAAGGAAAAAATTCATATAATCCCCTGACAATCTTACCTAAATCCACATTTGGTTACCGATCCCTACAATATTCATATATCCATATAGATTTTACCCCCTGTAATCACACTAAAATCCATATAATCCTCTCCGTCCGCTTTCCGTCAGCCGTGTTAATGGAGAAGTTAAAAAAATCCCTATAACCCCCTGTAATCGTACCCCCTTCAATCTTTATATATCCATATAACCCCCTGCAATCTTCATATATCTATATAACCCCCTGTAGGGATTTTAGAAAAGGAATCAATATAACCCTATGTAAATCTGAAAAAAAACATTTATAAAATTCAAAAATACAAAGAAGTGAGGGATTTTTTTTCGATCACTATAATAGAGTAAATTTTTTTTGTATTCATTTTTTTATTCCTAATTTTTTAATTATAAATGGCATGTGATTTCATAACCAGTACCCCGACACATTAATAATAGAGTAAATTAACATTTACATGCATTAATATCTAATGGATTGTAAATCTTTAAATTTTGTTGTATGACTTCTCTATTATTCTCATTAGGAACACCGTAAAATTGATATTTTTGTTATTTGATGCTCTAACCTTAGGATAAAATAAGGATAAATGGTAGATACAGAGATGGATACGAGCCAAGCTTTGACATGTTCAAGCTCGGCTCGTTTATAAATGAGTCGAGCCGACAAGCCTGAGCTCACGAGCCTCAACGAGCTTAACATTTGTGTTTGAGAATAAATTTGAGAGATGTGTGTGTGTGATATGATAGATGTGACAGTTTTTAGGAGTTAAAACATTTTTAAAAATTTTAGCCCAAATGAATGGCCAAGTTTATGAGCCTAAATGAGCATAATTTTATATTGATTTAATGTTCTGATTTTATTTTTGAGGATTTTTAGTAAAGCTATCAACTAAGTTTTTATATACATGGGGTTATATATATTTTTTTCAAGATTATCGGGGAGTTATATGGATATACGAAGATTGCAGGGAGTTGAACATAAAATGAAGCTTGATCCAGGTCCCAGATTAAGGGGCTTTAAATAATTTGTTAAAGCTCGATCATTTCGCTGTCTGACGGAAGGCAGACGGAGGGGGTTATTGGATTTTGGGTATTGTTACAGGGGGTTATATGAATATATAAAGATTGCAGGGGGTTATATGAACGATTTATGCAAACCGAATTTTAGCCCGAGCGGTTATTGGACTTTTCCCTTTTTTAAAATGTATTTGGCTTCCCGAGTTGAGAGCTCTAACCGTCCAATTGAAAACCCTTAGCTTTGGTCTCCCAATTTGAAACCTCCATCTCCCTCTCCGAGTCGCCAGTGATGGCCCCTCAAAAACTCGACTGGGACGACTTCCTCCTCGGTTTCAAAGGCGGGGGCGTCGACGATCCCCAGCCCGAGGTGATGATCGTCTCCGACGCCCCCATCCACGACCGGGACCATGTACGACGCGTTATCAAATGACGATCTTGAAGAGAAGATTAAATGCGTGGAAGAGAGGGTGAAAGTGAACTGACTTCGTTCAGAAGCTTCCGACAAGGGGGGAAAGCTTCGATCGAACCTAAGGAAGCTTTTGGAGGAGCGTGAGCGGCGGAAGAACTCTTGCATTCTTGTTAGAACTCTCTCTCTCTCTCTGTTTCTCTCTCTCTTTCTGCAAAAAAAAATAGGCAGGATGAATCTCTATTTATAGGATATTTTAATTAGAAATATTGAAATAGGAGGACATTTTTTAAATGCATGCATGATAGAGATCTTAGATATGGCCTTCGATGGAGTTCCTTCATATTTAATTCTGGATTATTTGCTTCATAGTTATCCGACGCCCCCTTCACGTCCGGGACCATGTACAGGGCATTATCAAATCAGGATATTGAAGAGAAGATCAAACACGTGGAGGAGAGGGTGAGTGGAGGAGGAACTCTTGTGTTCTCGTTGGAACTCATCTCTCTCTCTTTTGATTCGGATACGGCCTTCAATGGAGTTCCTTCATATTTATTTCTAGATTATTTGCTTTATAGTTATCCGATGCCCCCTCCACAATCGGGACCATGTACAGCGCATTATCAAATCAGGATCTTGAAGAGAAGATCAATCGCGTGGAGGCAAGTGTGTACACCGAGATGGTTCAGAAGCTCCCCTGACCATGGGGAAGGGATCCAATTGAACCTGAGGAAGCTCTTGGAGGAGCGTAAGAGGAGGAGGAACTCTTACATTCTTCGTTAGAACTCTCACTCTCTCTCTGTCTCTCTTTCTACATTTACAAACAAGCATGACAAGTCTCTGTTTATAGGATATTTTAGGTAGAAAGATTGAAATGGGTGGGAATTTTTAAATGCATGTGTGATAGAGATCTGGATACGGCCTTCCATGGAGTTCATTCATATTTATTTCTAGATTATTTGCTTCATAGTTATCCGACGCCCCCTCCACGACTGGGACCATGTACAGTGCATTATCAAATGACGATCTTGAAGAGAAGATTAAACGCGTGAAGTCAAGGGTGTCCACTAAGTTCATTCAGAAGCTCCCCGACAAGGGGGAAAAGATCCAATTGAACCTGAGGAAGCTCTTGGAGGAGCGTGAGCGGAGGAGGAACTCTTCCGTTCTTGTTAGAACTCTCTCTCTCTCTCTCTCTCTCTCTCTCTCTCTCTCTCGATCTGGATATAGCCTTCAAGAGTTCCTTCATATTTATTTCTAGATTATTTGCTTCATAGTTATCCGACGCTCCCTCTAGAAGCGGGACCATGTATAGCGCATTATCAAATCAAGATCTTGAAGAGAAGATCAATCGCGTGGAGGCGAGGGTGTACACCGAGTTTGTTCAGAAGCTCCCCGACAAGGGGGAAACTCGGTTGAACCTGAGGAAACTCTTGGATGAGCGTGAGCGGAGGAGGAACTCTTGCCTTCTCGTTAGAACTCTCTCTCTCTTTATTTGAATATGGCCTTCAATAGAGTTCCTTCATATTTATTTCTTGATCATTTTCTTTATAGTTATCTGATGCCCCCTCCACAACCGGGACTATGTACAGCGCATTATCAAATCAGGATCTTGCAGAGAAGATCAATCGCGTGGAGGCGAGGGTGAACAATGAGTAGGTTCAGAAGCTCCCCGACAAGGGGGAAAAGCTCCGATTGAACCTGAGGAAGCTCTTGGAGGAGCGTGAGCAGAGGAGGAACTCTTGTGTTCTTGTTAAAACTCTCTCTCTCTCTCTCTCCCTCTCTCTCTCAATTTGGATATGGCCTTCAATGGAATTCCTTCATATTTATTTCTATATTATTTGCTTCATAGTTATCTGACGCCCCCTCCACGTCCGGGACCATGTACAATGCATTATCAAATCAGGATCTTCAAGAGAAGATCAAACGCATGGAGGCGATAGTGTACACCGAGTTTGTTCAGAAGCTCCCCGACAAGGGGGAAACGCTCTGATTGAACCTGAAAAAACTCTTGGATGAGCGTGAGCGGAGGAGGAACTCTTGCCTTCTCGTTAGAACTCTCTCTCTATTTGAATATGGCCTTCAATGGAGTTCCTTCATATTTATTTCTAGATTATTTTCTTTATAGTTATCCGATGCCCCCTCCACAACCGGGACTATGTACAGCGCGTTATCAAATCAGGATCTTGCAGAGAAGATCAATCGCGTGGAGGCGAGGGTGAACGATGAGTGGGTTCAGAAGCTCCCCGACAAGGGGAAAAAGCTCCGATTGAACCTGAGGCAGCTCTTGGAGGAGCGTGAGCAGAGGAGGAACTCTTGTGTTCTTGTTAGAACTCTCTCTCTTTCTCTCTCTCAATCTAGATATGGCCTTCAATGGAATTCCTTCATATTTATTTCTATATTATTTGCTTCATAGTTATCCAATGCCCCCTCCACATCCGGGACTATGTACAGTGCATTATCAAATCAGGATCTTCAAGAGAAGATCAAACGCATGGAGGCAAGGGTGTACACCGAGTCCATTCAAAAGCTCCTCGACAAGGGGGAAACGCTCCGATTAAACCTGAGGAATCTCTTGGAAGAGCCTGAGTGGAGGAGGAATTCTTGCATTCTCGTTAGTACTCTCTCTATATCTATCTATCTCTCTGTCTCTTTATATATATATATATATATATATACACATACAGACAGGCACAACGAGTCTCTGTTCACTGGATATTTTAGATAGAAAGATTGAAATGGGTGGAAATTTTTAAATGCATGTATATGATAGAGATCTGAACTTTCGATGGAGTTCATATTCTATTTCTAGATTACTTGCTTTGTAGTTATCCGACACTCCTGCTCCATGACTGGGACCATGTACATTGCATTATCAAATGACGATCTTGAAGAGAAGATCAAACGCATGGAGGCAAAGGTGAACAACGAGTTCGTTCTGAAGATCCCCGACAAGGGGGAAAGGCTCCGATTGAACCTGAGGAAGCTCTTGGATGAGCGTGAGCGGAGGAGGAACTCTTGCATTCTCGTTAGAACTCTCTCTCTCTCTCTCTCTCTCTCTCTATATATATATATATATATATATATATATATATATATATATATCAATCTATCTATCTGTCTCTCTATCTATCTATCATCTCTTTGTGCACAGACAAACAGGTACGACGAGTCTTTGTTCATCGAATATTTTAGATAGAAAGATTGAAATGGGTGGAAATTTTTAATTGCATGCATGATAGAGAACTTGATATGGCATTTGGTGGAGCTCCTTCATATTTATTCTAGATTATTTGCTTGTAGTTATCCGATGCCCCCTCCAAGACTGGGACCATGTGCAGCGCATTATCAAATGACGATCTTGGAGAGAATATCAAACTCATGGAGGCGAAGGTGAACACTGAGTTCATTCAGAAGCTCCCCGACATGGGGGAAAAGCTCCGATCGAACCTGAGAAAGCTTTTGGAGGAGCGTGATCAGAGGAGGAACTCTTTCTCGTTAGAACACTCTCTCCCTCTCTCTCTACACACACAAACAGGCACATTTGCAGACGAGTCTCTATTTATCGGATATGAAATGGGTGGAGATTTTTGAAAGAGTGTATGATTGATATCTCGATATGACCTCATATCTATTTTTCTAGATTATTTGGTTCATAGTTGTGTAATTCTGTTAGAATGATATTTATATATATCTATAGTCATCGCTTTCAAAGAAAATATTAGCAATCTCAGTTATGCCTTTGGAAACATCAGTCCTGATAATATTGAATGGGACAGGCTAAATTTTCATGTTGGTGTGTGACTTGAGATTAAATTCCTCTTCGATGTTGAATGACCCTTTGATGACTTTAGAAGTGGTCCATTTACTACCACTTTTATCGTCTGTATAAATTAGATCTATTGTCCTTTTGGAAAAACACCTATCAATTCCGTTTGTGATATAGTTTCTAGTTGTAAATGTCATTTTTTGTTTGCAGGATATCACTAAACCTACGAAAGCTGCACCATCTCAAAACCACTCGGTTGAGTTGTAAATTCATGAATATTTTTAATTTAATTAATTAGAAGTATCATGGAAGTCATTTTTGTGATTCTAAATGTAATTCAACAGTTTTTCGCAATAAATATGTTAAATCTCATTATGCTATAAAGCAAAAGACTTGTTCTTGGCTATGTGTAAGACATGGATTTTTTTTAGGTTTTCAGATATGACTTTCAGACAATCCAACAGTGCTGAAACCTTGTAGGTTTGCAGTCAACGACTTGAGGGTGCATCCTTCACCTAAATCTCATTGATGCCATACCTTTGCTGACGCTTTTATTAAATTGATAGAAACCAAGGTATTGAAATTCAACTTTTCTCAGAAGCTTTAGTGATTTATGTTATTGAGCTGGCAGAAACATCATGCTTTGGCTTTTAGGCAGATAGTGGCTGTGGCTCTGCATTTGAAGAGGAATTGAGGTGTTTTGGCAAAGATAAAAAAACATGGTTGTCAAGCAGAATTGTCCACAGATGCACAAAGATAGAATGGAAACTGGTATTGCATCCAGAAAAGCGCCTTATTTGATATCCTAGCAGATTTTGTAACAATACTGATAAAGTTGATAAAACTGTCATGTTGGTGATCACATGGGTGTATCTCGTTCCAGTTTTTATTCCACAACCACAAGGCAGAGTTTCTCCAGAATTTCAGACTAGTATGTTTTTTTTTTATTTCTTGGAATCTGCTATTTGGTGCCTCTTTTTCTTTGATTGAATTCAGTTTGTGGCATCATATCCTAGTTTTTAATCTTTTATTCCTTTTAATGTCACATTTCTTTAGCAGCACTATTGAAACTTTGAGCTGATGGAATGGTAAACTATAAAAAATTAGGAAATCTTTCTTTACTTTAGTGATGCTTTATCTTTGTGGTTTTTGTTCTTGTATGATATCCTGAAACCCGATTTTGGGCCTAAAATGATGCAGTAAATTTCAGTGTTTGTTGCTTTTTCAATGGGAAAATATAACATCGGACGATGTTCTTGCATTATGTTCTTTTATGGTAATGTTATTTTTCATTGGTAAATATTTTTTCTTGGTCAAATCTTCTTTTATTAACAGGCGGCAAGACTCAAACTAAAATCTCCTTACTAAAGAGGGGGAACCTCTTCCACCCCACTAAAAAGAAGTTCGGTTACGTCTTGATGGAAGGAGAAATTGATGAACCAACATCCCTTTTTTTTTTCTTTTCCCAAGAATCAATTCTTGACTACGCGGAAGACGGGTGTTTAATTTTATTCAGAAGAAATATTTTGAAAATGAATAGTTAAATTGGATGAAATTTTAATTCAGATATTAAATTAGCTAACCATACAGTTGAAGGTCATGTATGTCTGACACTTAAGTTTATGAGAATTTATACAAGGTTGTACATGTTCACAAAATTCATGGTACAATGTAATCCTGACTATCCATTCGTCACTAGCTTTAATTGTACTAATATGTATCATATCATGTCAACAATGAAATTCTCTTGCACCACCACTCTCTTTGTGCGTTGGTAAGCTGCATCCTCCTCTAACGGAAGGTCATAGTTTTGAATCCTTGTCATTCTTTATAAAAAGGGGGTGTTAGTTGATTTTCTCAAAACTTGGTTAAGAAAGTCCATATATTGTTATTTATTCACGTGTAACATTACGTAAACTTGTGTATATTATTAAAACGATGAACAATGAACTTTCTTCCATTAGAGCATTTTTTTTATACGCATACTTTCACCTAAAAAAATTGCTAACTTGAGATCTTTCTCGTATCAAATACTTAAAAGTTATGGGATCTAGAAAATGGAGGATTCAATAAAGAGCGTTGATACACTCAATCCGTTTTACAGCTCCATACGTTATGATAATATAACATATTCATCATAGTATACGGCATAAATTTTTTATCATTTTTTTAGTTTGAAAAAATACAGTAATGTATTTTAGTATATAATTTATTTATATAACAAGCACTTCATTTAGAGAGAGTATCATTTTTCTTCGGTGAATGCAAATATTATTTTCCAATTTTTTATATAATATAATAGAAATGAAAATTTAGATTATAAATTAATTTTTTTAAAACGATTATACTTGGCCTCTCTACATCAGGACACCGAGTTGAGAAGCTCTAACCGTCCGATTGAAACCCTTGCTTTGGTCCCCCCATTGAAACACCTCCACCTCCCTCTCCGAGTCGCGTCGCCAGTGATGGCTGGGGTCCCTCAAAAACTCGACTGGGACAAGCTCCTCCCCGGTTGCAAAGGCGGGGGCGTTGACGATCCCCCGCCCGAGCTGGTGATCGTCTCCGATGCCCCCTCCACGACAGGGACCATGTACGGCGCGTTATCAAATTACGATCTTGAAGAGAAGATCAAACGCGTGGAGGAGAGGGTGAAGACTGACTTCGTTCAGAAGCTCCCCGACAAGGGGGAAAAGCTCCGATTGAACCTGAGACAGCTTTTGGAGGAGCGTGAGCGGAGGAGGAACTCTTGCGTTCTCGTTAGAACTCTTTCTCTCTCTCTCTCTCTATCTAACTCTCTTTCTACACACACAAACAGGCACATTTGCAGACGAGTCCCTATTTATCGGATATTTAGGTAGAAAGATTAAATTTTTAAATGAATGATAGAGATCTAGATATGGCCTTCGATGGAATTCCTTCATATCTATTTTTCTAGATTATTTGGTTCATAGTTAATCTAATTTTGTTAGAATGATATTTATATAGTCATCGCTTTCAGTGAAAATATTAGCAATCACAGTTATGCCTTTGGAAACATCAGTTCTGATGATTTGCTCTAAATTTTCATGTTGGTGTGTGTGTGACTTGCGATTAAATTCCTCTTCGATGTTGAATAACCCTTTGATGACAATACCACTTTTAGGGTCCGTTTGGTAACTTTGGTCCAGAAGGAGAATTCCTCCTCATCAGGAATGTAGATTCCTTGGAAGGAGAAATGTTTCCTACGATATCTGAATAGAGGATTTCAACTAGTATTTTCATGAAGGAGAACGCGCAACTGGCACTATGTCTATAATTTACATTTATTGTCCTTTTGGAAAAGAACCTATCAATTCCATTTGTGATATAGTTTCTAACTAAAAATGCTATTTTTGTTTTGCAGGATATCACTGAACCTAAGAAAGCTGCACCATCTCAAAACCACTCGAGTGAGTTGTAAATTCATGAATATTGTTAATTTAATGAGAAGTAAAATTTATGTAGTATCATGGCAGTCATTTTTGTGATTCTAAATGTAATTCAACAGTTTTTCGTGATTACGATGTTAAATCTCATTATTCTATAAGGCAAAGACTTGTTCTTGGATATGAGTAAGACATGGAATTTTTTTGAGGTTTTTCAGATATGACTTCAGACATTCCAACAGTGCTGATGCCTTGTAGGTTTGCAGTTAATGACTTCAGGGTGCATTCTCCACCCAAATCTAATGGATGTCATACCTTTGCTGATGCCTTGAGTAAATTGATAGAAACCGAGGTATTGAAATTCAACTTTTCTCAAAAGCTTTGGTGTTTTATGTTTACTGAGCTGGCAGAAACATTATGCTTTCGCTTTTAGGCAGATAGTGGCTGTGGTTCTGCATTTAAAGAGGAATTGAGGTGTTTTGGCAAAGATAAAAACAAGATTGTGAAGCAGAATTGTCCACAGATGCACAGGGACAGAATGGAAACTGGTATTGCATCCAGAATAGCGCCTTTTCGACACTCTAGCAGATTTTGTAACAATACTGATAAAGTTGATAAAAACCGCCATGATGGTGATCACATGGGTGTATCTTGTTCCAGTTTTTATTCTACAACCACAAGGCAGAGTTTCTCCAGGAATTCAGAGAAGTATGATTTTTAATTTCTTGTAATCTGCTATTTGGTGTCTCTTTCCTTATTCTTTGGTTGAATTCAGTATGTGGCATCGTATCCTAGCTTTTAATTTTTTATTCCTTTTAACGTCATATTTCATTTGCAGTACTATTGAAACTATGGATTGATTGAATGGTAACTATCAGAAATTTGGAACTCTTTCTTCCCATTAGTGATCATCTTTCTTTATGGTTTTTGTTCTTGTCTGATATTCTAAAATCCAATTTTAGGCCTAAAATGATGCAATAAATTTCACTGCTGTGGGATTTTCCTCAAATCGAACTTTTGTAATTTTATTGGAGATCCCTCGTCTCATTTGTTCGGGGGCTTTTAATCAATAAAAGTTCCTATCTTTATTATAAAAAAAAAATTCACTGCTTGTTTCTTTTCAATGGAAGAATATAATGTCGGCTGACATTCTTGCATTATGTTCTTTTGTGATTGTGTCTTGATGTAAGGAGAAGCTGATGAATCAGAACATGCATTTTTTCCAAGAAGTGAACTGTAGGATTTGTATGTTAAGAATCCATGTAAGGTTTTTTTAGGGAGTTATGTAACAATGTGCATTTTGTTCATTCTTAACCTATATTTCTGGATTTTTTTTGAAGGAGAAATAATTCAAATAAATCAGATTTAAATGGACCGCATAGTGGACTTATCCTTTCTGATCACAATAATATGGCTGGTGCTTTACTGGTGTATTATCTACATTCTCTGCAGAAGGAGGTTGTCCCCTGTACGAGGTTCTCCTAATTTAAGCTTTTCAAAGTCAAGAAAGGTTTGTGTGCTTCTTTCCATTCCTATCTTTATGCAAGTTTTCATTAAATTCTTCGTAACATGTTTACTAGATATTATAGATAACTGAGACCCCCTGCAGTATTCAAAGCAATGTTACTCATAAAAGGTGTGTTAAGTTTTGAGTTGTAAACATTGCCTACAATTGAAGTTAGTTGAGTTTTTTTGTTTTTACATGGTTTGGCATGCGCCTCTGTGCTTTTATTTTGTGCTTGCTATACAACACCACAAGCTTCAGATGTTTAAGTTTCACGCTGACATTTTTTCTTTCTAGTGCTCTGACTTGCTCATGTTATTTGCATTCATTTTTCAAAATGTGACTAACCACTAATTCCTTCTTTTTTCTCACATTTTAGTTACTGTTATTTTCACTTGGGAATCATGCAACCTCCTTGTTTTTGCTATGTGAATCTGCTTCTTTTGGTTTGCATTGATCTTTACCTCTTGCTTCGTTTGATTTTATGTTTGCAATACAATTAACAATTTTAAGGAATATAACATGCATGTGTGTTATGAAAGTCTGTGATGAAAAGTGATGAATAAAAAAAGCAATCTTCAGATTTGTTGTACATAACTCGTATTATAAGATAATCGTGGCATATTTTGATTGACTTAGAATATATTTATTTTGTTTTCTGATTGACTTAGAAGAGTGAGTGGTATGATGTGGAGACACTGACAGTTTTGTATCATATACTGGACAGGTCCAGGATGTGGTTCTTTTGGATGAGGAGGATATGCAGACCACACCGCCAACTGAGCAAGAAGATGGGTCTGATAAATGGTGATTTTTTTTTCATATTATCTTATCTTGTGCAGGAAAATATATGCTTCTTCTAGTCTAATTGGACTAATACTTCTAGTTGACAATTATCTTTTTCCAGGAAGGAGGTTAAGATTTACTACCCTTCAAGGTACAAATTATTCTTCTCTTGTAATATAAAACCAAAATATTACTGATCGGTTATTTGTCTTTTCTATATTTTAAATACTCTGTTAAATGATATGTTTCTGTGATTTGTTGTTGTCAGGGATCACTCAGAAGCTGTTGAGATCTGTCCTGGAGACTTAAAATGCTTAGATCCTGAAGCTTATATATCATCACCTATCATGAATTACTATATCTTGTAAGTTCATTTCGTTCTTGCCTTCTTGGTATATAAGAGTGGACTATCATGATTTTCCTACCCCCAAGAGGTAAAGGAAATGTCTTTCCCTTTTGGATCGGTTGTGGGCAAGGAGGGATTCAAACCCCTGACATTGTGGTTCGTAGTCATGTGCTCTAATCCTCTGAGCTACAAGTCCCACCCCGTCTTCACTGGATCAGTTCCCCGGAGTACCCTCAAAAAGGAACCTTTCCTATCCTCAGCCATTTATTTTGGGTTAAGAAGATGTGAAATGAAAACGCGTTTCTCTCTGTAAGAACAGTGTGTTCCGAGGTGTGAAGAAGTGGTAGAGAAGAGATGTCATAATTGGGGTTTTGAATAAGATGACCTTTGCATTTTTCAGTTTTTGATTTTTCATATTGAAAAAGTAACAAGATTACCTGGTGTACTATTATTAAAACTTGTTCCATTGAACTGAGTCGCAGACTTAACGAAATAGTAGTAAATATCCAATACATGATTTTATTAAATGCTAAACTATGACTTGTGTACCTGTTGTTTTCTCCTTGTTATAATATTTCACAAGATACACTAGCTTTTACCTTAATGTGGCATACTACAAAATATGCCAAATTTTTATTTGCAGAAGATGCACTGAAATTATCTATGACTGCTATGGACTATTGTTATGTGGTAAAACATCTGACTGGAGATATTTTTTCTTCTTATTAAAGAGAAGAAGAGGTCCCTGTTCTGTCCTCATCTGTAAATTCTTATTATCGGATTTCTAGTACAGGTTCTGTGTGTAAGTTTATAAGCTCACTGGTTTTGCAGATATCTTCAGAAAAGTGCAGTTGTTCCGTTAGGTAAACGAAAAGATGACTACCATTTCTTCAACACATATCTCTACAAGAAGCTAGAGGAAACAATGTCCTGCAAGGTATTAAACCTTGATGCTTTCATCTATCTGTAAGGAATGTAAAAGCAGAGATGTACAGGTTAAAGCATAGTTTATTACATATAAAATAATGCATGCTTGTGTTAGTAGAATGGATTGGTTTTCCATGTTTCTTCTCATACATCTTCATCAAAGTTTAATATGTGCTATATAATTTAGATCCTGGAAAAATATCCATTTAGTCTCACCTTTTTAAATTTTCACTATTTTTTATTGTTACTGTTGATTCGTTGACTCATTTTCCTTTCCCTAATTTTCTCATTAAAGATCTGTTAGGTTGTCATGTTTTGACATCTGAATGATTCATTCCATTTGTTGGTGTGTAGTCTTCGTTGGGAGTACTTTTTCCCCTCAATGCTTTGATGATGGAAGGTCTTATCCCACCCAACTTTCGTCACATTCATTTGTCGCCCACTTTGATGACGGTCGTCACTCTCTCATATCCCGACTTTCCCACCGGCGGCATTGGTGTCTTCTTTCCATACTTTGGAAATAGACCCTTTTTCTCTCCTTTCCTCTTTCTTTTCTGCCCTATGTCTAACATAGTTTATGGGCTATTAATCAAGGTGGATTTTTTGTTCCGTATAAACTGAAGAAGGATTTTTAATAGTGTGATAGAAAAAAAGCATTGCTGCATTTTATGGAATGTTCTACGCTTTTCAAAGTGGTATAATTTATTTTCTTCTACAACCCTATTTTAAAGGGCTATGTGTTACACAGTTCTTATTTACAGCCCTGCATGCAGTCCCATATTTCCAACAAGGTATATGCTCCATTAGGCAAATCATGTAATTTCTCACTTTTTCTATAAGCAGGTCTAAAACACATTGGACTATATACTTCATTTTTATGAATTTACATGCTTTGCTACATAAAATGTGCACCTTAAAAACAAAGTATGTGAGGACTAGTGGACTACATGCGGGTCTGCATGTGGGATTGTCCCTAACATTATCCTTTTTTTAACAATCAAGAGTGCTGGTGTCATTACAGTGATTTTTAAAAATAAAAAATAAAAATGTAGAGGATCACATTCAATTCTATCATATTTTCTTCTCTTAGGACACATTTCTTTATCTGCCATATGTCTTCTGAGTCGTAGGCACCAAAAGACCTGCCCATCCTCCTCCCCTGAAAGCATTATGTACCATGTCTTCTTTATTATAATCCATCCTGAAAAGTTTGGAAAAGATGGAGCTAATTATTATGGAAACCATCTGTTGAGCCTGGAATTTTCCTCAACTGTTTCCCACTTAAAATCTGATTTCCTCTTGGAACATGTCATCTGTTTGCTCTCTTTCCTAGAGACCCCAAATTTTATAGCTCAATATTGGCTGGATTTCCAGTTTCCCATATCTTGCATAATACTGAAACATCCTTCAAAACCACTTCACCACCAATGTTTCAGAAAGTAAGAGTGATGTTTTCAATTTCTATTTGTGATGGATTATCAGGATTGTAACTGTTTGATTTGTATCAGCTCATTTTTGATGATCTCTCGGATTATATTTGGTTGTTGGGTCTCAACATTGTCTGCAGTTGTAACTAGTTCTGCAGAAGTTTCATCAGTTTTCATGTATGTGCTTGGAGGCCATAACTTATATTTCATATTTGAAAAGGCCCTTATTTTGTGTTTGTTTATATTTTTAGGTCATTTATGAAACCGTGCTCTCATATTAGAAACACATTGATGATATGTCTGCTTCTTTTTATTACCTGATGGCTTGTATCTAAATTGTTCTTATTATAATTTCTAGAGCAGTGAGAAGGATGCATTTTTCAAGAAGTTGAGGAGGTGGTGGAAAGGTGTCAATATATTTCAGAAGGCATACATTTTCTTGCCGATTCATAGAGAGTAAGTTATTTCTATTTCCTAAAGAGATCCTAAACATAATTCAAAATGTCAGATTGAAGCTGTAAGCTGTGCATGTTATCCATTATGCAACATTGGTGGTACGGAAGAATACTGCAACCACCCTTTGTCTAATACATCTCTGAATTTCTTTATGCTTCTTTGTTTTCTTCTTGTTCTTTTTTCATCCTTTTGAATCAAGGTAGGAAGAGAGGGTAAGGGAAGGAATGAATCTGTGTATTGAACAGAATATCACAAGGAAGTTCTTGCATTGACAAGGTCCTTCATTAGATTTTTTTTCTTTAGGGATTAATACTCTGAATTTGATTTGGAAACAGTATCATAAGGAAGTTGTCGCATTGACATGGTCGTCTACTAGATCCTTTTTTCTTCCAGAGCTACTGCTCTGATAGCTGTATTAGGGTTTTTGTGGTTTATGTCCTTTTAAGATTTCATTCTTTTGTGTCTTCTTCCTTTTCCTTTAATATTCCTCAATGTGTTAATCATTGTAAACTGGCTGATCATTTATAATTCACAAAATATTTTTTTATGAAGTTGTAAGACTTTCTGATGATGCTTGATTTTTTTCTATCTTGCTTTTGATTATGATGATTCTCAGCTCTCATAGGTACATCATAGTGGAAAATCAAGTCTGTTTGAAATTTCAAACAAGAGAAATGTATGCAGCTTTTATCATTGTAGATGCTAGATATTATAGTCATACATGATGTCACACTAGTGATCTATGAACTGAGAATTTTTATATGTGCTATCATGTACATTAGGATAAGTGGATGTGCAACTTCTCAAATCAAAAGTTTAAAATCTTAGTGGGATTCGAGTTTTTAATTAAAAGTATAAATTTATTGGGAATTTAGTACTTTTTTTTCTCTCTAAAATACTACTTTATGTTGTCCTATTTTGCACCATTATGATTTGATTTGAATGGTATGGTATGGTTGTACTAATCTTTTAACATGCTAACAATATGCCTTCATTTCGTCAACAGAAAATGCATCACACTATTCCAATTTCTATCCTGGTTGTCCAAGTTTTATGTTCTTTCCTAAATAATTTTCCATAACAAAATGATTTTTTTAAGGAAAACATAATAAAATGAAGTTGGACGCTGAATTTTTGTATTTTTTTTTAAAATGAAATTGTTTTGCATTTCACTAAATTTCAGTATCATCTGTGGAATAAGTTTGTCCTCTAATCCTGTTGCATGTTCTCTTGGCATATGTCATTACCATCCAGTTTGCACTGGAGCTTGGCGATTATTTGCATTCCAGCGAAGGAAGATGAATCAGGTCCAATTGTACTTCACTTGGATTCATTGGGATTACACACAAGTAAATTCATTTTTGACAACATCGAAGGGTAAGGGAGTTCTGGAAAATATGATTTTAGTTTTACACATCGAGTTCGTAATTTGTTTAGTCCTTTTCTTGTGATGATTTAACTCAAAAGTCATTTGTTGATTGGCATTAATCAATTGAGTATTACTTGATCTCTATTTAATTTTATCTTATCTGTTTGGGATCTCTAGATTTACGTCCTCATCTAAGATTTTTTCGCTCTGGTATTTACATTGGATGGATACTTTCAGCAATAAACACTCATGAGACTTACAAGGAATCTAAATTAAAAGACATTGCATTGTGTTTGGAATATGTTTCTAATGCCTTAATCTCATGATAAAAAAATACACTGATAACAAGGACACTGATGTCTGGGTTTAGGACCGTGCTGGACAGTGGACATTTGTGTTTAAATAACAGCATTCATCAATATGTCATTATCATAAATGCCATGAATTCATACTCTAAAAAATAAATCCTTGGGAGATTTACAAGGTTCTCCAAGCAGGTCCTCTCTATCGTCTATCACCTTGTTGGAGCTTACAAGGAAAAATCAACTGAGGGCACCATTTCTTTGCTTTTAGAACATGTTTTTAGATCCATTTTAAAAACACAAGAATGAGATATAAGATCTGTGAGTGCCTAGTTGGATGAGTGCCATGACAAGGAAACTTCATGTCTGGTTTGGGGCATGTCTAACAGTGTATTGACACAAATATGGATGATCATTTTCTTATTACATAGGGTAAAATATCTTTATTCTCATATCCTTTACTGGAGACCGTTATGCAAATGGTTTATAGCATTGCAAGCCCATTTAAACTCTGGGCAAAACAGTAATTGTCCTTATTTCACATCAAGGATATAATAATTTTAAAGAACAAATAACAGCTTTTTGATATCAATGCTCTGTTGTAATCATTGTGTGACATGCTGAGGAACTGGCCATTTGATTAAAAAAAAATTAATTTTTATCTATTTGTAGAATTTCTATTTTCATTCTGTGATCACCACTTGGAAAGTCAGCAAAATGTAATTCTGCCTGTGACTGTGGGATTTCTATCTTAGATTGTAACATTTCTATCTCATATATACTGAATTGGTTCTACCTTTGCATACTCTATATATAAATTCACCCCCAAAAAAAAAAACAAATCTCAGAGGTAGATGTTGTTCTCTGTAGCTATTTAAAACAAGAATGGGAATTCCTAATGGAGAACGACAATGCTCTTCCAGATCTTCCTATGTCGGATAGGATATGGAGAAATCTGCCTCGTAGAATTGAACGGAGGATAATTACGGTATGTTGTTCATAGCAGGCTCATATAATTGTGGAACCTTCTTCCTGGGTCTGTTTGCAACTGTTTATTCATTTGAAATGGGTGATGTTAATTATTTTCTGTTTAATGGCTGTTGACACTTATCAGGAAATTTGATAATTGTACCATAAAGTGTTATGCCTATGTTCTTGATGGAGACACAGAGAAAAAGCTTTAGAGGATAAGAGAATCATTGAAAGTTCCTTCACTGAGTTGTTTGCACTCCAGTTATTGAACTAAGTGGAGGATGTAGGATGACAGGATAATTGCAGTCTTTTCACTGAATTATCTTAGTGAAGAGACTGAAATTATCCACACATTTAGGCAATCTTCTTAGATATAAACCATGATCTCTTAGCAAACAAAAGTGCCCCTCATGGCAGTATTCACCTAACTTCACACAAGTTCACAAAAACACATCATTCAAGGTAAGCCTCCTTTGAACAGTTGTTATACTTAAAATACTAACCCTTTATTAATTTTCTTATTTTCCTCTTTGTTTTGGAGATGTTCTGTATCTTTTTATTTCGGTTATACGTGAACTCTGTAGTTGACTTTGGAAGTAATTCCATCATTTTTTTTATAAAAAAAAAATTGAGAAGAAAAAAAGTTATGTGAAGACATTCCATCTTTCCAAAGTACATTGCTGAAAAGACATTTTCCATTTTTGGAAGGCATTCTGCATTTGCAGAACAGCACTGCGTGGCCCTTGTACCATAGTGAAATTATGCACTTTGTAATAACTTATCATAGTGAAATTATGCCCTTTGTACCAGGTTCCACAACAGAAAAACGATTACGACTGTGGCCTTTTCGTTCTGTATTTCATAGAGAGGTTCATTGAAATGGCACCCGAAAGAGTTAGGAAGAAAGATCTCGACATGGTAAACACATTTCGAGCTCAATTTAATAGCTGCTTTATTGAAAAATGAGCTCTCCTTCCTAAATCATTACTCACTGTACAGTTTGGTAAAAAGTGGTTCCACCCAGAGGAGGCATCCGCATTAAGGCGAAAGTTGCTGGAGTTGCTCACTGAAGAATTTGCTAGTGCCAGAGCACCAAATGTGTGTGCAGAGTCACCTCCATGTTCCAGTGAATCCTCAGAAGATAAAAATGGAAAATGTGATGTTGATGAGGTAAAATCTTAGGTTGAAGAGGTGAAATCTGAATCATCGGAGATGAAAATGGAAAAAGTGAGGTTGATGAGGTAAAATCTGATGTTGAAGAGGTGAAATGTGATGATGAGGTTTGTACAGTGTCCAGCACACCTTAAACACAATATTTTGGTGCATGTAAACCCCATCATTGATTGGTGATCATCCACACTAAGTAGTGGCAAAACCTCACTTGTATATCCAAATAGATTAATTTTGTTCTCTTTTTTAGGTGGGGAGGGATATGTTAATTCAATGTGGAAATAGAAAGATTTTGGAGCTCTTTTTTGTCCAGAAGATTGGTTGTGAAAAAAACATTTGAATTATCAATTTTTGGTTTCAGGGCTTGATTATGGAAACATAAGTGCATAAAAACTATGGTTATTTGTGACCACGTACCCCATATATTTCAGGGAAAGAATTCAATGATGTTAGGCAGTTTCACGCATAGTTTTCTCATGTTTACTTATATGAAATATATATTCAATGAATCACATATATTCCTCCTAAGAAGCATATACAAATACTCTATTTAACAGTATCTTGTTTATTTGGTGGTTTATATTGGCTTATTTGTTTAAATATCTGCATTGCTTGACAAAACTGGTTAATCATTGAATTGGTGGTTTCTAGGTTGGCTGACATTATTTTTACCACTACCAGAAAGAGATTTTATCTTGACCTCAGCGCCATCAGATGGGAAATATATTAAATATTTGAATATTGCATTTTTTATGATTAACAATAGCTGCACTCAATAGTCCTCCAAAGTTCAAATTGCATATTAATATACACACCACCCTCGTTAGCGAGGTGGCGAATGTATCCGCTTTTCAGCGGCGTATCTGGGTTTCGAACCCCGTCCGACCCTTTGAAAAGGGAGTCCTCGGCCCACTGGACTACTACCAAAAAAAAAAAAAATTGCATATTAATATATATTGATGATTGACTCCATTCAATGTAAATGCTTATCCTCCAAGAGGCACTCGGGCAAAGATGCTTGAATGATTTGCCCAACTGTCTAACATTACAGATCATTAGACCACAAATTGAGCAATACAACATAATAATTTCAACATCATGGGAGTCTTTCAGCTATCATAATCTTCTTCACAATTCAATGTCCAAGAAATGATGACACAAACTATCAAACCATATTCCAATGTCGAATGCAGCATCGATTGTTCGACTACTGAGAAAACAAAGTATAGTAATAGAAAATATAACACGATTTAACACAGGTTAACAACCTGTTAAACCTAGTACCCACTAATCAATAACCAAATGTAGGGAAAACAAAAAAAGAAGCTTTACATCATCCTATGGATATATTATAAAACACTGAAACTCTGGGCTGTGAAACCACAGCTCCCCAGTAACTAAAACAAAATAAAATGAACTTCTTTTGAGCTCTGCATCCTCTGTTTGATTTTTAACCTTCAGCATTCAAGGACCTCGGTGTTTGCGGAAACAAAAACAACCCTGAGACTGATCAGGAGGGATCATACCACCACCCTTCGAAGTATCAATGGCTTCCAACATGGCCACCACCTCATCCATCTCAGGCCGCTTGTCGGGGTTCGCATCCCAGCATCTCTTCATCACAATAGCCAGCGAACTTGGGCAACAACGCGGTATTTCAGGCCTCAAATTCTGTGATTCCAAATAGTTCAGTGGGCATTTTTTCTTTCTATTTTCAACTAGACAGAATGGAAAATGTTCTATTTAGGCTATGTTTGGAAACAAGTAAAGTTTTTCAATTAAAGCAGCTTTTGAACCAACTTTCCATACTTATCTAAAGAAGTATTTCACAAAAAATGAAACACATACTTGAATGAATTAAATGAACACATTATTACATTTTTTTGTATTAGAGTGTATACAGACGTAGTAAGAGTGTATAATCTATTAGTGTGTTAGGTGGCGTGGCATCTGCAGAAGTGTATAAATGTACCAGCACCCAAACAGAATATATAGGCCAAACATACATTCGTCATCATCAGCTGGAAATAAGCAGTTAATTGATGGCTGTTGGGGCTGTATATTCAGCACATGGGTCGAACATATATTTTTCGGTAGAGCAACTTCTTTAAGAAAAAGGGAAAATCCTATGGCACAAATACAGAGAAAATCCTATGGCACGATTACAGATAGAATATTCAAATGTAAAAAATTACCTGCCGGACAACCGCCGATGTCACCTCTGAGAAGCTGAGATCAGGATAAGGCATGTCACAACAATATATTTCCCATAAGCATATGCCAAAGCTGTACACATCGCATTTCCTGTTGTATGGGTTGCCATTGAGGACCTGTGATTCGTTTGCCCCATTAAGTCACTGACGATTATAGAATAAAAGGAGAGCAATTGTGCATGACAGAATTTAAATCTTTTGACAATCCGTAACTTTCAAAGATGTTACATATATATACCCAAGGATGAATTGTCTTGCATTGATGGATTGTATCATGAATACTATAATAAACCAAACTGTTCTTTTATACAATCAAAACTTAATCTAATTCTAAACAATAGCAGACTGCCAATCAACATTCTAAGAAGAATAGCATACCTCAGGTGCCATGTAGCCAAGTGTTCCTGTCTCGCCTGTCATGTCATTTGGATTTGAAGCTTCAACTCGAGCAACCCCAAAGTCTGCAATTTTAACAGTCCGAGATTTATCCAAAAGCATGTTCTCTGTCTTCACATCTCTATGAACAATTTTCTCTGAGTGAAGATAACTCAACCTGCAGACAGAAAATTTGCTTTTCTTAGACCATATAAATCTGTTTTGCAAGCCAGATCTTCAGGTTCTTTGAAATTAAATAAATCTAAAGATGCTGTTATATGAGTCCAACCCTCTTGCAAGATCCAGTGCGAGTTGGACAACTACTTTGAAGGCCAGCTTCTTCCTTCGATTTTTTATAAGGTACGATTTCAGTGCTCCCCCAGGAAGATATTCAACAACAACACAGCAAACATTACTAGGCATGCTAATAAGGCCATTTTCTGTCTGTATATTTAGATCTGCTGATCCCATGGTGGCTCCTATAAACTGCAAAAAAAAAAAAAGAACAGAAAATAAAACATTAATTATGAAGTCTGCCTTTATGCGGGGATTAATATAATAAAGGCCATATCTGATGATCTTAATCCAGCATTCCTAAGCACATCAAATTGGAAGCTGTTAACTTGATACTTGCTTATTTCTGGGATATATGATTGAAATTCTTACACAGTTTTGGTGAAAGCAGCAGAGGACCATGCAAGGACATGAAAATATAATAAATTGTTTTATGAGCAAAATATGGGCATGAATATTATACGACAATCATTACAATGAAAATCTACACAGACTCAATAAATTTGGAGTCCACATGGTGCCTAACATCATTTGTCAGGTCTTCCTTCCTTCAAACTGTCTTTTGATCTACATTTTCCACAGCATGTGTAAAATAAATAAAAATAAAAAATGAGTATGATAAAGTAGCTTAGGTCGTTCTACTGCATTAAAAAAAATCAGTATTAGCTGTT
Source organism: Acorus calamus (assembly GCA_030737845.1). Classification (NCBI taxonomy): domain Eukaryota; kingdom Viridiplantae; phylum Streptophyta; class Magnoliopsida; order Acorales; family Acoraceae; genus Acorus; species Acorus calamus. The sequence goes on along the minus strand of CM060858.1, from coordinate 15,778,849 downwards.
TTTTTTTCTGAGTTGCAGTGAAATTTACTTGCAATAGAACTGAATACAATAATATTCATTGTTTCTAAATGGTGATGCAAGGAGATAGGAATTCAATTGTTCTATTGTTAGTTTGTCTACTATTCAACATAAAAACTTGTTGCAGGAAAATAATTCTTATTTGAGGACTGACTTCTCGTGATTCGATTTCAAACATTTTAGAAACAAGTGAAATCTCAACCAGCAATATCTGAATCTAGGTTGTTGTTGGTCCATCCTCATACAATGTGAAATATATCAAGATTCTGAGGTTTGATAATCCAAATTTTACTTATTGGTGAAAAACAAAGATGAGTGGGACTGAGCAACATCATCTTTCAGAAATCTCTATTAAAAGCAAAACAATGTGCATCCAGGCAATTAATGCTACCTTGGTGACGTTTGGATGATCAAGCTTATGCCAAACAGCAACTTCTTGGGTAAAAGCAGAACGAAGAGAAGCAAGTTCAGCTTCTGTCCTATTGCCTTCCTCCCCCCAGTCAAGCAATTTAACTAAGGAAATTGAAAGACCCATAGTCAGAATAGAAGCTGAATTTTTCTGATGCATGAAAATTTCGATGCTCTTAAGCAGAATTTTATAAAAAAAAACTCAAATCAAATTAGAATTTCTCTATTTCATGGTAAAATCAAATTAGAGTAAACAAGAAGAACAAAATAAAATGGGAGATATGTTTTATCAGACAATAGAACATAAATAACTTGTAAATAATGAAAATACATCATATAAAGCTAGCCTGGCAGAGCTTGTGTTAATTTACCGATTAATGCAGGATGAGTATGCCTGGCAGAGCTGAATATATATATGGAACCATGTGAACAACCAGTACATAAGAGTGATAAGATATAGAGATGACAGCAAATGCAATGATAAACCAAATCAGGTACAAATAAGACTTACAAGTATAGATATTGTGCACATTACTTAAAATGAAAGTTAAAGCAGAAAATGTGGGACAACATTATCTGGTTCTGTATATTCCGAACAAACACATTTTTCCGACGCCCTCGGATGAATTTAGCAAAAGAACATTATTGCATAACTCCATTCCATGGCAGGCTTAGAATGGAAGGTAGAGCGCTGAGTAGAAGATTCATACAACGTCACTGCATTAACATGATGGCATCACTGGAAAACAATATCTCAATGCAATTCTCCCCACTATAGCATAATGCTTTTCTTTCCTTTGGTGGTACATGAAAGTGCTCGATTATTTCTTTTTCTAGAAATGTCCCTTTCTATTTATGAGAGGCCATTGAATATAAAGATTGAAAATATACTATCGAAAGATTCATATAGAAATATGTCATTGCAGCATATGACTGGTGTAATATCTTACCCGTTAGAGGTAAGTTTTTTCCAACAAATGGTGGTGGATGAGTTAAATTATAATCAAGAATTGGTACAGTTCTAATAGAAAACACACATAATTCTTCTTCAGATAAACAATAAAACAGCCCCAAGATATTTCCCTTGTTCATATCACTTAGTTTTTTCAATTTATTATCTATCTCAATCCCAAAGCCCCTGCCTACTATAGTTAGGTATGTCGATTGATAAGCCAATTCCCCGAAAAAATTGTATAGCAATTTATATAAGGACAGTGGTATCAAATAATTATATATAGGCTTCTACCTGCTTCTCTCAGCCTATGTTGGTGATCATCCATCACATCAACCATATAAAGCATGTTGAAAAATTCTCAGTGGAACATTCACCCCAAGTGATGATTCTGTTGTCATAGAACCACAAACTTCATAGAGTGATTTACATTTTACATTTTCTGACAGGAGATCTTGAAGTTTTCAACATGTACATGTCCATGTTTCATCGAGTACCCAGAAGTGTTTTCTTGAGATTTTCTTGTGGTACACCCTTGGCCAGGAAACCTCAGAAATCTTAATCTAGACATAACACAAATGAGAAAACACCAGGCTCACACAGAGTGACACATCATTTCAATTACTGGTTGGATATTTACCAGGTATAAGCCAAGTAAATTGTTCTTTGGCCTTCACATTACCATATATATAACAGATAACAAAAAATTTGCATCCATACATGATATTAAATGTATTCCACAGTGAATAGCTCTTGAAAAGAAAAAAAGTCAACCAAAGCCTTCTTAATCAAGTACACGTGTCAATACCAAAGTGATCTTTTAAAGTATTAATTGCCCTGTTCCATGACAGAAAACTATAATCATGAGAAAATTGATTTAAATCAACCCATCGGTGAAACGTCATGCCTCTATAGCACTCTGCTGGCAACCAAAGCCGCAGCCACATCAAGAGTGATGTAAGACCTATTTATTCATATAAAGGAAATGTGATCAACAAGACATGGAACATGTATCATTTCCCCAAAATCATAAAGATATTTCAAACTCTATAATCTATTTTAATTTGCAATAAATGTTCAATTTAGACTTCTTTCATTTGAACCCATGCCATCTTCAATTAGGCTTCTCTCTTTTTGCCTGGCCACTTTTTTTGAAAGTGCTTTTAACTTTTAAGTATCTTTCTCTCCACCGCCCACCTTTTTGGAATCACAAGACCAAAAAAAACAAGATACCAATTAAGTATGATCAATGACTAGGTGGAATCACATGAAAGTCAGGAAAAAGAAGGCCCAATCTACATTCACGGATATCACTTTGGTCACCTGCTAACTACATTAATTACGGCTTCAACTCAGCACATGATGCTCATGTACAAACAACTAATCACTGGAAGCACAATATCACTCACTGTATATAAACGACAGATTAGTAAAGATAAACCAACAAAAATAAATATATACACAATTACGGTCTTTAACATTGACAGTGATATATTACAATTGTGTCAACTTCACCCGTGAAACCAATAAATGAAAAGGTATCAATCTGATAAAAATAAAACAAAAATTCAAAGGTCCCAACACAAGAAATATAAAAAACAAACAATAAAAAAAACTTCCATACTATCCATCTTAATAACCAATTATAACATTAGGAGATGCATATTAGCTTCTAATTCAAGGAACAACAATAAGAAATCTCAAATGGGTATAAGAGAAATCCAAACAAAAATTTGACAATAAACAAGAAGCATCTTCACCTGCAACATCAATATTGTCATAGACCCCACGATGGACAGTCCCAAACGTGCCACGGGCGATGACCCCCTTCACGATGAGCTTAGAAGGGTCGATCTCCCACTCTTCTCTCTTCCTGTTGCTCCTCCCACTGCCCTTCCCATCCCTCTCACTATCCCTCCTAACACTGAAACTACTGCTGCCACCACCGCTGATGCTAATGCCTATATTGTTGTTGCTGCTGCTGCTGTTATTATTGTTGGTGGAAGTGTTCTTCTCCGTGGCCCGTACCCGGTTCAGATGCCTCTCAAGTTGTTCATCGAGGCTCTTCAGATCGATCTGATCCGCCCTCACAAACCCGTCGTTCCCTTCCTTCATCTCTTGTTTCCACACAATCAAGACCCACAACCGCAAAAGAAGCTCTCTTGATTGAAATCAAAAGATGTGTCTCTCTCTCCTCCGTTCAATCAAATTTCTTTTGATCGAAATCAAGAGATGGGTCTCTCTCTCCTCTGCTCAATCAAAGGCCTGAACAGCAAAAGAAGCTCTTTTGATCGAAATCAAGAGATGGGTCTCTCTCTTCTCCGCTCAATCAGAAGCCTGAACAGTAAAAGAAGCTCTTTTGATGGAGAAAAAAAACAAAAAAAGAGAGAGGTCTCTCAAACATCACTCAATCAAAGCCTAAACAGCAAGACAAGCAGGAAAACAAAAGAAAAAAAAGAGATGGGTCCATCTCTGTCTCTCTCACTACCTCTTCTTTCGTCAATCAGGGCTTGCATTTCTTCTTCTCTCCATGTGACCACATGGGTTGCCCGAGCCCAACGTGTCTCTGATTCTCTCTCTCTCTCTCTCTCTCTATAATTCCATTGACACCTTTATATTTTCTTATCTTTGAAACTGTACATCTAGATCACGGTCTCTGATGAAACAAGTCAGTCTTTAAAAAGAAAGAAGAAAAAAGAATCAATCTTTTGAGTCCGTGATTTCTTCAAATTTATGAACGAAGTTTGGGCTTTGATTGGGGAGGAGTCAAACCTCCAACCACTTGGGGTTGGGAGGATCTTTGCCGTTGAAGGACCCAGATGAAGGGGCGTGGATGGTCAAACATGGTGTGCGGAGACTATCAACCCAAATTTAGGCCACGTGACATTTGCATGGTTTATGTATAAAATAAGTTATTTAAAAAAAAGTTAAAATATCCAAGTATATGGAAACATGGGTAATCCTATATAAGTCCATATCAAAATTAAGATAGACATATAAGTCCTTAAAAACTCACAAAAACCCATATACATCTCTGGTTTTAACAAAAATTAACTTAACCCATGAAATGATTAATTATCCTAAAATTTTTAATCGTTTTCAAACAATACTTCAATGAAATGAAGAAACATAAAAAGTCTTACAAGAATAAAAATTTAATCCAATGATGATAATTAGGTTTTTATGAGTTTTTAGGGACTCATGTGTCTACTCCAATTTTTACAATGACTTATATGGGATTATCCATATTTGGAGGGATGTAGATGTCTTTAACCCTTTAAAAAAATGAAATAATTATGGATAATGTTACGTCCTGCCCCATATCTAGCCTTAATTCCAGTCTACATGTGTTTCAAATTTTTTTAAATAGCATACCTCATCTAATGAGGAACATGTTTTTATAAAAATGAAGTTTATACTACAATGACTTGTATGGATGCATTTATTAAAAATGTAAAAAAAAAATTTGAAGCATATGTCTTGTTAATGTGAACATATGCGTCGTTAATTTTCTATCGACACATATAAGGCTGGATTTGGGGTTGGAAATGGATCTGGGTGTAACAGCGTCCAATAGGTATATATAGAATTTTCTTTTTTTGTGAAAATCCAAATAACCCCCTATAAATTATTTGAAATCCATATAACCCCTAGATTTTCCTAAAGTCCTTGTAACCCTCTAAAAACACTTATTAGTCGATGCGGACTTTATGGATTTCCAAATAACCTCCTGATTTAAAACTTCCGTTGACAGATAAGGAATATTATGCAAATATTTCGTTTTGTTAACTATGACTAAAACACAATATAACTAAAATCCCATACAATTTGTTAAAAATATAAAAAAATCTTTTGTACATTACGATTTTATTAATTCGGATAGATTATATATTTTATCTAGAGCGGTAAAATTGTCATTTACTGATGATTTTTTCACATTTTTAATACATTGTATGACGTTTTTGATATACAATGTTTTCAACCAGTGTTAACAAAATAGGTTATTTGCAGAATAATCATAATATGTCAATGTAAATTTAACTCATGAAGCTATTTGGATTTACATAGGTATTTTCAGATGATTATATGAATTTTAGAAAAAGTTAGATGATTATATAGATTTCAAACAGTTTACGAGGGGGTTATTTAGATTTTTTATATCGAGAACTTTATTCAACTTTATTAAAAAGTTGCAAGGACACAAATTAATTATGGGTATCTCGTCCCAATAACCCCTGTTATTATTTTGAAGGGAAAAATCGATATAACTCCCTGTAAACTTGGGTAAATCGGTTTTAGTCTCTGTAAAATTCAAAAATCGTCTTAGATCCCTATCTTAATAGAAAATGAAATAAAAGCTCAGTATATTTCAGTCCCTGCTATCTACCCCAGCAAATGCCTAAGACCTATTTCTTTTTATTTTTATTAGTCTAACCAATGCTATGTATTTGATTACCATAGTACCTAAACATCTTTCGAGGAAAATTGAACATCTCTCTCTCTGACACAGTCACACATATAACACACCGACCTTTCACTAAATCTATAGTAAGAGCAGTGAATGTTTGCGTGATTGAGAGATTCTAGGCATATTTTCCATTGATGGACTGATGAGATGGAAGGGGAGATTGAGGCCACCATCACCGGAGCAACCTCTTCATTTGCTTCACATCCATACCACCCTCCCTGTCAAAAGAAAAAAAATATCCTCCAAGTCCACCATCCCGGGCCGCCCCGACAAACCCACCTCCTCCTCCTCCTCCCTCTCCACTTCCCTTAGCCGTCGATTGAGGAGCAATGGCAGCACTTTCAAGGGCGGCCAGTCCCTGATGTTCCCGGCCTCGGTTTCATCGACCCAGAGGAAGTCCATAAAAGTGGCGCCTTTGAAGCCCTCGAGCCCTCCTCGCCCAAGGTGACCTGCATCGGCCAGGTCCGGGTCAAGACCATGAAGAAGAACCACCACCACAATAACCATTTGAGGTCTAGATCCAAGAGGAGAGGTGGGGAGGTTAGCTTTCGGAAGGGGGAGATGGGGGAGATGACGACGGAGTGTCTGCCGAGTCGGAATCAGAGGTGGGTCCATCTCCCTTTGAGCATTTGTGAGGCCTTGAGAAATAAGCTTTTGGGGCGGAGATTAGCTGACTTTTTGTTCCCGAAATTCCTGTATCAATGGTGGTGGTGGTGGTAAAACGCTGGAGGGGTCTTTGTGGGTCTGGGAGGGAGAGGGGAGGAGAAGAATGTCTCAAGGAAAACGCTGGAGGGGTTTTTGGGTTGGTGGGGGGTCACGTGGAGTGACTCAGGTCAGGTAATTGATGGTGGTGGCGGAGGAGGAGAAGACGGTGGAGGAGATGGGGGTGGTGGTGAGGCGGAGGGAGGAGGAGGATGTGGTGGAGTTGGTGGAGGAGGAGGGGATGGTGGAGTTGGTGGATAAATCCATGGTGAGAGATGGACAGGAGGAGGAGAAGAGGGTGAGCATTTGTATACCACCAAATCCTAATGCTTTGTTGCTCCCCTATGAGGTGTAGATCGGATCCATGGAAGATGTCGACTTAGAAGAACTTCTGTGGTGGAGGAAGGGAGAGATGGAGGAAAAGAGGAATAATGCGAAGAGCATTTTGTTGAAGCTATTGGTGAACTTGAAAACCCACAAGAGGAGGAAGAGATCAAGTCATACCCAATACCCCATGAAGTTTCAGGAGGTGAAGAAGAAAGGATAGCAGAAGAAGTGCGCAGAGTGGGTCTTCTGCAGAGGTTGAAGATTTAGGGCTCGAGAACCCAGGAGGAGGGGTATTTTTTACATTAAAATGATCTATTTACAGAATTTTTATAATTTTTCAGGGACTTATTTGAATGACTTTTTTGTATACAAGATTCAACCAGTGTAACAAAATAGTTGGATTTGTGAAATATACCTTTTTATTTTAACAGACTTTTAACTCGAGGACTGAATCTATCGTTAACGGCAGAAAATTATAGGGACCTATTTTCAGACGATTTTTAGATTTTACAGAGACTAAAGTTACCGATATATGAATTTAAATTTATAGGGAGTTATATATTTTTTTATATATTATTTTTATTAAAATTTGAGGAAATTAATTGGGTTTCCCAATAACCCCCTTATTATTTTTAAATATATGACAAAGTTTTCTTTAGATCTAGGTTCCTTAAATATTTTTCGGGTCCTTCCATTTATTTAGGATTATCTTTTTATACCTTTTTTTTCATTTTATCATTGTCTTCCCCTTTTGATAATGCTCTATTTCCCTATTCTTTTTCCATGCACAATTGGAGATACTCTAAATATCAAAATATGTATGTTTTTAAATGAGATATATACCTTTATACAATCTGAAATATATCATAATGAATTGAATGTTATTATTTCTAAAAAAATGTAAATTTTTTTGAACGAGGTATACAATAAATGGTAGAGACTAACAAGATATATAAGACTCCATGTGAATCGTAAAAGTACTGAGTGTGTCATCGCTAAAAATAAAATATAATTTGAACAAATTGGATTTGTATTTTTTGAAAAATGTTGTACAGTTCATTTTACAATTCAAAACGCGGACCACACATATTTTTATTTTTTCAAAATTATATACCTTATTTAATAAGACATATATTTTTATAAAAGATAGAATATATACTACAATGAATTAAAATTATAAAAAATATAAATTTTTTTAACAAGGTTTTGAAAAAGGCTAAGGTGCAAAGGAGGTATGGGCCAAACGAGTGCCTTAAAAAAGCCCAGTTATAAGCCCACTAACATAGGTACAAAGGAATGTAATATACCCGATGTAACAACACGGGTCTCTGGGTTTCCTTATATATTTAAGACACATAATTTTATTTTCATGGTATCCATAAGCATAATCAAATGTTGGCCTTAATATAGTAGCTTTTGAATTTGGTTTATTCCATTGTTTTGTTTGCCTTCAAACAAAAAAGTTCTTTCTCCCAAGCCCATGTTATAAGCCCACTTGAGAATCCAAAGCTTCATGAAGGCCTCAATCAAAGCAAAACCCTAGCATCTGAATCTCTCTCTCTCTCTCTCTCTCCAGTGAATCTTATCGGAGAAGAAATGCCGCCGGAGGACGAAAAGCCGGGATCTGCTTCGCAGGGCGGATCGAAGGTTCTTCTTTATCGATTCGATTATCGATATGGCTTCAAAAGTTCGTTTTTTTTTTTTAACAAAATCCAAAATCGTTGTTTGATTTCGGCTTAGATGGAGGAGGAGGACCCCGAGCGGAAGAAGAAGAAAGAAGAGAAGGTCTGGATCTTTCAAACATCCCTGTTTTGTCTTCTCACGTGTTTTTGTTGGGTTTTGATTTTTTTTTGGTTGTGCGATTGAAGGCGAGAGAGAAGGAGTTGAAGAAACTGAAGGCCTTGCAGAAGGCCGAGGCGGCGAAAAATCAGGTAAAAATCGTGTTTTTTTTTGGGTTCCGTGTGAATTGTGTTCAAAAGTTTGGAATTTCGAGGTTTAGATGATGTCGGCGGATTCACAGTCACAGCAGAAACCATCGTCGAAGAAGAGCGAGAAGAAGAACCAAAGGAGAGGCGGCGGAGGGGAGGAAGAGAAGCCGGAAGACTTCATCGATCCAGAGACCCCTAATGGGGAGAAGAAGAAGCTCTCGCCTGTCATGGCAAAGCAGTACAGCCCCAGCACCGTGGAGAAGGCGTAAGTCTTTTAAAAAAGACAAAAAATTGCTTGAATTTGAGTAGGCTTTGATTTTGTATTGATATCATTTGATTTTTTATTGTTTATATTAGGTGGTACGCATGGTGGGAGAAATCGAATTTCTTCCGTGCGGATGCAGACAGCAAGAAACCACCCTTTGTTATTGTGAGTTGCACATTTGTTTTGAGCTTCACTGGTGTTATCCACTATTTTTTTTCTTGGTTTGTATTTGAAAGTTAGCTTTTTTGTCTCGTAGAGGGTTTATTCTCTCGGTTTATGAAATTGGGGAGTGTTAGCACGCCCTTTAGTAAATGTTAGTAATGCTTAGGTTCCAAGAGATATGCATGCAATATATGTTGCATTTTGCGGGTATTGTACAGGTCCCACTGTGGGTGGTCATCCACATGACAGAGTACAAGTAGGCATTCTAAAGGGTGAATGATGTTGTTGGGGGGTGTTGTAGTTGTTTGGTTTTGGAGATAGCTCATCTCATTTTGCTTGTAAGCTTATTGTTTGGGGATTTCTTATCCTTAGAGCTTCTCCTCTTATTTATAAATTATAGCTGCCCCCTTTTTTTTTTAAAAAAAGAACTTTTTAATTGAAAGCCGTAGGCATATGCAAATAAAATGAAGGAAAAAATCGAGCACTTCTAGATGCTAGTGAAATGACATTGAGCATGTGTAAAAGCTATAACATTAATCATTTGGTGTGATCATGATGGAAAGCCATTTTTGATGTTTCATCAATAACCTTTGCAGGTTGTTCCTCCTCCTAATGTGACTGGGGCCCTGCATATAGGTCATGGACTTACGGCTTCCATAGAGGTAGTTTATGATCCTTTTTTACAACTCCTTTAGTTGGAATTTAACAGATTTATACAATTTTATTCCTTGCTTGAATCTTCATGTTTATACAGGACTTAATTATCCGGTGGCGAAGAATGTCAGGTTACAATACTTTGTGGGTGCCTGGGATGGACCATGCTGGCATAGCGACCCAGGTAGAGTGTCACATCATGTGCACGCCTTAAAGGTTGAACTGGTGGGGTTCAGTGGGGGCAATTATATAAAATACTTTTTTCCCATGGATAGCATATGAAACCTTTCACTGACTCGAATTTGTGTTAAGGAATATCATCTTGACTCGAAGATGTTATGAGTCATGATCAGATGATGTAAATATCTAGCATGATTTGATATTGAAAATGTGGGCCTTGGATAAATAGTGTACTCATCTACCGTGACATGATCTTGTTAATCAATGTAAATTTCTCTTGTGATTGTCCTCTTTAAATGTGGGCCTCGCAATTTTTTTTCCGTTAAAAATACGTGGTTGAAAATAATGTGTATATCTATCAAGAGATTCCTTCAAAGAGTTGCTGGAATATTATTGCATTGTGTCATCATATAATTACAATGTACAACACAAGAAACCTTTTTTTCCTCTCCAAAATTTTGGGTTTGGTTACATGAATCATTTTTATCTACTCAGCTTGATCAAGGGTTACATCCCCTTGTACATATATAGAATTCATTCTTATTGTCATCATTCAAGATTGTTTTGGCATACCCTTGTTCTAGGAGTCCCTTTAATGACGATCATACCTCTCTTCCTAACTGAGCACCCATTGGTCTTCATTGCATATGCTCAAAGGATCTCAAATGATTTTCCGTCATCTTATTTTCTATTGGAGTAACATTTAACTTTTCGTGAATATGCCCATTTCTTATTCTATCTTTTCTTGTCTTGCCACTCAACATCTCCTTTCAGCTCCACTTGGAATTTGAAGACTATATTGGAAAAAGGCTAAATGGCGTGATGTTTACTTGTTCCGTATTCTTGAATCTTGTTGGTTGTTGTATGTGATTGATGTCCTAGTGGTGCACCTGTAGTGATTCCCTATTTCTGAGATCCTTCATTCGGGGTGCCATATATGTACTCGATCTTTCCTTAACCAATGTGATGTTTCTAGAGATTCCTTCATTTTAGTTTTAATATCCCAAAATTTGAAGGATCCCTGTACCCGATCCTTCCTGTATCCAATAATCATACTCATACCTAAGTAACATACATGATTCCTGATTGAATGAGTAGAGCTGGTGTTTCATCTGGGTAAAATTAATAACCTTGCTTGTATGATAGTAGTGACAGTTTCTTTTCTGTTTTAATTGCTCAATGAGTTCATGCTTGGACCTTTTGTTTTACTTTGCATGTCGATAACAATGGAAAGAGCTGCCTTCTGCTTATTCTCTTGGGTTGTCTTTTATCTTATAAACCCGGAATTCACTTGTTTTCTGGGGATGCATTCTGCAGGTCGTTGTGGAGAAGAAGATAATGCGTGAAAGGAAGCAAACCAGGCATGATGTTGGTCGTGAGGCATTTGTAAATGAGGTAAGTTCAAACAGTTTATAAAGCTCATTGGATCAGTTATGCCTTACATAATTGAACTTTCTCTACCAACTACTGCTTTCATTGTCACTTTTGCATTTCTTTATAGTACTGAGACTTTTTAATTAGTATCGTGTTTCAGGTGTCAGAATTTGATAATTTTGCTTATAACTTTTCTTTGTATTTTTGCGCATTATTGATAAAAAAAAGGTCTGGCAATGGAAAAAAGATTATGGAGGTACGATACTAAATCAAGAACGACGGCTTGGTGCTTCTCTTGATTGGTCGCGAGAGGTTGGATGTATTAGTCACTCATACTTTCAGTATTGGTGGTATTTCTTGATAAAATATTCAATGCATCTAATATGGTCTGCCTCACTAATTGCTCTCTAGACCTTTCTGATTGTAATATTTTCTCTCTGTATCAGTGCTTTACAATGGATGAGCAAAGATCAAAAGCTGTAACTGAGGCTTTTGTGAGGCTATACAAAGAAGGTCTTATATACAGGTTTCACAGTCAAAAGTCATCATTTTTTTTTCTTGGTTTTAGAGGGCAATTACTCTGTGTCATCTTTTTATTTCCCATCTGGACATTTCCTTATCTGTTTTTCATGTTCTACCAAACCTTTTGGCGTTCCAGTATTCTTTAATTATCCATCATAATTTCTGGTGTTGTGATCATTGAAGTTTTTGTTTCACACTGCAGGGATCATCGACTTGTTAATTGGGACTGCGTGTTGCGAACAGCTATATCTGATATTGAGGCATGCTAAGTGTTTTTTTTTTCAACTACAAAATTTGAGGCATGCAAAGTTATTCATGTTATTAATTATATTAAAAAAACACATGTTTAGCACAAATTTCCTATTGCAAGGTTTTTTTTTTGGGTCTAAATGCATGGAACTTGTAGGTCGACTATAAGGACATCAAAGAACGGACCTTGTTGAAGGTTCCTGGTTATCAAGACCCTGTGGAATTCGGTGTCCTGACATCTTTTGCTTATCCACTTGAAGGAGAATTGGGTGAGATTGTTGTTGCGACAACCAGAGTAGAGACAATGCTTGGAGATACAGCTATTGCTATCCATCCAGAAGACAAACGGTACAGTCATCTTCATGGAAAATTTGCAATCCATCCATTTAATGGAAGGAAACTCCCCATAATATGTGATGCCATACTAGTTGATCCGGAATTTGGCACCGGTGCTGTTAAGGTGCATATCTTTTTGTTCCTTCACCAATTTCTGATCTAATTTTTTTTTAAATTTAACTTGATAATGTGTGTTTTCTTGGCCTTCTTTCTAAATTTTAAATTATGTTCATATTCAGATCACTCCGGCTCATGATCCCAATGACTTCGATGTGGGGAAACGTCATTGTCTTGAATTCATTAACATCTTTACAGATGATGGGAATATAAACAGTAATGGGGGCTCAAATTTTGAAGGGATGCCACGTTTTAAGGCTCGTTTGGCTGTGGTTGAGGCTCTCAAGGAAAAGGTACAATTGCTTGTTGCGCAAGCCATTTACATAATTGAATGGGAGCTTGCAATGCAAGGAGGCAGATAGTAGGTCTGCAGACCACAAAAGCATTCCTGTTCTGTCTTTTTTTTATCAAGATTTTTAGTTAACCGTGTATATTTAATTGATCATTAAGTCAAAATCATTATGACATGGTATTTTTTATTCTTGCTGGCGATATATGTACAGTTGCACTGTGGAAAATAGTTTAGTTACACCTCAGATACTGTCCAGTTGTATGCTTATCTGGTTAGGGTAGGATAGTGACTTTCATATTCTAATGCTTTTAATGTCTATGATGATTATGTTTACTATGGGGGTGATCTAATTTCTGATGAAAATATCGCATTACTGAATGTCTGTATCTCCTTTGCGTTGTTTTTTCATGTGCAAGCATTCTTTTGTTATCCAAAGCATTTCATCAAACTAATAATGGTCGTGGATTTCATTGCAAATAGGGGCTGTATAGAGGTGCCCAGAATAATGAGATGCGTCTTGGCATTTGTTCAAGGACTAATGATGTCGTGGAACCAATGATAAAGCCACAGTGGTTTGTTAATTGTCAGAGCATGGCTAAGGAAGCCCTTGATGCTGTTATGGATGAGAATAACAGAAAAATTGAGATCATCCCAAAGCAGTATGCACAGGAATGGAAGAGGTTTTGCCATATGCTTTCTATCTCTATGTGTAGCATTTTGACTTAAATACTGTTTCAAAATATAAAGATGTTATGGTAAAGTAACAATTGGCTTCCGGATACATGTTGTAGATGGTTGGAGAATATTCGTGATTGGTGCATCTCCAGGCAACTTTGGTGGGGGCATCGAATTCCTGCTTGGTATGTGATCTTGGAGGATGATCAACTTAAAGAAATCGGAGCATACAATGACCATTGGGTGGTTGGAAGAAATGAGGAAGAAGCTCTTTCAGAGGCATTTGGAAAGTTTCAAGAGAAAAAGTTTCATATCGAGCAAGATCCAGATGTATTAGACACATGGTTTTCTTCTGGCCTCTTTCCATTATCTGTGCTTGGTTGGCCAGACAGCACGGCAGATTTTAATGCATTTTATCCCACTTCTGTACTTGAGACTGGGCATGATATTCTCTTCTTTTGGGTTGCTCGGATGGTGATGCTTGGAATGAAGTTGGGTGGTGATGTGCCTTTTAGGAAGGTAAGATTTGTGTTGACCTATTATCACTCACTGAAGTTTAACAGTCTACTAAACCATCTAACTTGTACAATCATAAATACAGATAGGCCACAAGCTTAAGCAGATACAATGCATCGTGTTTCAAATGAAAGCATAAATTTGACGAGCATATCATTCAGGGAGTTTCATTGTCAATCATCAAAAATGAGAAAAATTGTTACATCCCCTTGAAGATTGATTCTTGGGGGGACACTTTTGTTGTAGCATTAAAAAATACATGCGGGTATGTGGACAACACAGATATGGATTGGAGTTATGATAGAGATTGGGTTTCATTTAACTCTCTTAATTCTTTACCGTCAAAAAAAAACTCTCTTAATTCTTCCTTTTCCATAAATGATCCCTGGTTCATGTGTACTTTTAAATCATGGATGTTGGGCACTAGAAAAAAATAGATATAGATTGTATGTATCAGGTCTATGAATTTTGTTTTGGGCAGATTTGTTAGCACTAGCTTAGATAAAATTCAGTTATTTTCATGATCTGCAGGTTTACCTACACCCAATGATCCGTGATGCGCATGGCCGTAAAATGTCCAAATCTTTGGGAAATGTTATCGATCCGCTTGAAGTAATAAATGGAGTATCCTTGGAAGGGCTCCATAGAAGACTAGAAGAGGGTAATTTAGACCGAAGTGAGTTGATTATTGCTAAAGAAGGCCAGTTGAAGGACTTTCCGAATGGTATTGTCGAGTGTGGTGCTGATGCTCTCCGCTTTGCACTAATCTCTTACACTGCTCAGGTAATGTGTCATGCTATTGTTCATCAGATTTCTATTTTTGCTACCAAACTGATTTCTTTGCCATTCCAGTCAGATAAATCAATCTAGACATTCAGAGGGTTGTTGGATATCGCCAGTGGTGTAACAAGCTTTGGAATGCCATAAGGTTTGCCATGAACAAACTGGGTGATGATTATTGTCCCCCTGTGAATATTGAGGTGCAGCAGATGCCGTTTAGCTGCAAGTGGATACTATCAGTACTGAACAAAGCCATATCCAAAACTGTGTCATCTCTTGAAGCCTACGAGTTTTCAGATGCAGCCACTGCTGTATATTCTTGGTGGCAGTTCCAGCTCTGTGATGTCTTTATTGAAGTAATCAAACCCTATTTTTCTGCTGAATCAAAGTTTGATGATTCGCGAAAGGCATCAAGAGATGCACTGTGGGTTTGTCTGGATACTGGTTTGCGCTTGCTCCATCCATTCATGCCCTTTGTGACAGAAGAATTATGGCAGCGCCTTCCTCAGGTGGCAGGAAGTTGCAACAGGAGAGAATCTATTATGATATCAGAGTACCCAACCGTTGTTGATGTAAGTTTCTTAATTACTATCATATTTTCTGTAAAAATCTATTGCTTGAAAATCTGGTTTTTAATATGAGTTGTATTACTGCTATGATAGGCTTGGACAAATGAACCTGTTGAAAGGGAAATGGGTCTTATTGAATCCATTGTAAAATCAATCAGATCACTTCGCTCCATGATGCCTCCGAATGAAAGGAATGAAAGGTAATTTATCACTGTATGTGTTTGATATTGATATTTATAGTTCCATCAATACTTTAACTTGTTCTTTGCCATCTCCCTCCAGACGACCAGCTTATGTGATGTGTCATGTGGATGTTGTTTCTGATACCATAAGAAGATATGAGCTAGAAATATCCACTCTTGCTTCCTTATCATCTTTGAAGGTATTTGTCCCCTGCTATCAAATAGTTGTTCTGTTTATATTGATTGCTGTGGTTTGTTGATAAGACCGGAATTGATCGTTCTAATTATTCCAGACTAGGGTAGTAACTTATCTGAGTCTGGCATCTGTTTTTTTTAACTCTTCAATATAGCCGTGATGTGCAAAGCAACTGCATGAGTTTGATCTATTGTCTACAAATATAATTTCCTGGATCGTCTGATTCAATCATGAAGAGTATAATGAAAGTGGCACTTGATAGCAGTGCATATATTTAATAGAGTACCCTTGCATATCCATGGTTAATTGAGACATACTGTGGTTGAAAACTGGTTTATATGGCTTTACGTGTGTAGATGGTCCAATGTCAGAAAATAAGCACCTTGAAAAATTATGTTGTGTGAAACTTTGCCATTGTTAAATTTATATATACAGATCATAACATAAAAATTTCTAGAGTTCTTGTCACAGCATCTGGTCATATGCATGGTTTGCAAGAAATGTCCCAATTGATTTGAAATTAATTTTAAATTTACCTCTCATATGCTTGTTATTTCGACTCATTTGAGCATTTCTAATTGATAGCATCTTTGATGCTAATGATTCAAACTTTCCTATGATTTAATTCAATCTATGAAGCAAAGGGATGCAATCGCTCTTTTTTTTGTTGTAATTGTAATGACAGCTTTTATGGCACCAAATTGTTGCAGGTACTAAGTGAGAATGATGCAGCTCCTGCTGGGTGTTCAGTAAGCGTCGTGAATGAACAGATTTCTGTGTATCTGCAACTACAAGGAAATCTCAATGCTGAAGCTGAGCGTGAGAAACTACAGAAAAAGAGAGAAGAACTACAAAAGTAAGCTCAGTTCATGATATATGTATTAAAACATATTACATCTTACCTTTGTCTTCCAAGAACGGAAGGTAACCCAAATGATTCAGGGGCCAGGTTTTTTAGATTTCATTTAGCAATTCCCCGGTGTCCTATGCCGTGCATTCAAAATTAATTATACGGACATCCAGTTCTGGTCCTAATGTGCTACATCCAGAGGATCTAGGCTCTCAGTCTAGAATTCAAGGGACATATTCTTGTCGATATTGATGGACAATTTATCAGTCATATCTACCGTTGGTCCTGTTCATATAATTTTGAAATGATAGTCTGGTATCTAAGCAGGGTCCGGGTTTGCTATTAGTCTTTTTGAATTGGTGTCGTGGGGTGCAGAACGTAAATTTAGGTCTGCAGAATCTGGCTTCAGACATGTGTCAGATATCTTGTACACCCCATCGCCACTTAGTATCAACATAGCTAATATTTGTCTCTCTTCAGCAGTTGTGTGGAAGGCCCTGTACTTAGAATTTCACCACAGGTCACATGTGATCCATGATATTGCTGTTCATTGAGTTTTTTAGCGGACCACCTATTTCTGTCTATCTATATAACCATAAAGATGTCTGCTTTGTGTATCACAAATGAATGGAATAAAATAAAATAAAACAAGCCGAATCGCTTAGAAACCACGAATGGATGCTGCATCTTTCTTTGCAGAGGGGTCCACTGGTCCGCTAAACATTGTTTTTTCAGTATTAATCAATGTGTTTATGTAATTATTTATTTGTTCCATCTATTCTATGCATCAATTCATCAAAAATAGCAAGTTATGATTTGCAAGTTAGAGGTACCAGAGTTTACATTCCTTTCTTCCGTTCTTTTTTGTGGTCGAATAGCATCAGATAAACTCGTGTTCCTTTTTCCTGACATCTTCATTCCCATGTGGCAGGCAACACGATAACTTGGAGAAAAAGATGAGTGCCTCAGGTTACAAGGAGAAGGTGCCTCAAAACATTCATGAAGACAATCTCAAGAAGCTGAATAAGTTACTTCAGGAACTCAGCATAATTGATGAAGCTGACAGAAAATTGATTGATACGGGCAATGGCGAGAATTAATTCTCACAGGTATGGATCAATTATGTGCTTCCAAAATCCTGAGTTATTTATTATGTTTTCCGGATATTGTTTGGATGTATTTTTATTTATAGGCATTTTTGTGTGATCTAAATTGGGGTGGGATAACATTTTCTCCCTATGTAAGGCCCGACAGCATCGGTTCCTCGTGGTCTGTTAAGTTTTATAGGGCAAGATGATATGAGTCATGAAAATTCTACTTTTAATTATGGCACTTTGTGCTTCATCTTTTTGACCAATTTTCCCCCTTCAAAATTGGGAGTACAATGTGATTTGATTTAAACACCATTATCATATGTTGTATCATTTTAATGTCCTTGTGTGATATGATCTGATAAATAAGAATTGTTTTAAATTAATTGATTAATTAGTTAATTTATTTATTTGGTGGCATGATAAATGAGGTTTTAAATTTCAGTTTATTTGTAATTCAAAATTTCTGGTTTAGACCATTGCTGTGTAGAGATGGCAATTGTGTTGGCTCAGTGAATTGTGTTTCTTACATAGATTTTTTTTTAAAATATTTCTGTTCAAATGCACAACTAAAATTCTACTAGAATAACAAGAAAATGGATTTGATTCATTAATTTTCAGATATGCATCCAATAAGATTTTTTAAGTAGTCCACGAGCACCTCAATTGAGCGAGTTCATATTTGGTGTTGGTTATTTGCACAGTACAAGATTCTATCAATTTTTGAAACTAAAATAGTAAATATCATCTAACAGTATGTATTTTGAATCAAAATGTATATTGACTCCATTTTAAATTGAATGAATTCATTTTTAATAAATATAAAGAATATATATATAACGATACATATTCGACTATGTATCGTTACAGGATTTCTAACCTAGTGTAAAGCACCTTATGTAGATTGTGTTTAGGTTACAAAATTGGATCACGCAAACCCAACTCAAGCTGCCTATTTTAAGTAAAAGTTGGATTTAAAACTGATTTTATAGGAAGTTGTCTCTCTATTATCTTTTGAAAAACTCATATTTTAGGCATTTTTCATATAAATCTATCTTCAGTTTTTTGTCTCAAATTTTTTTGTTTGAAAACGAATTTAAAAAAATCAGTTTCTTGTAAATTCAAAAGTTGCTCAAACTCATTTCTCAAACGGGCTTGATGGAACATTGTAAATTTAAAATTCACTTCTACCAGCACAAATATTAGACTCAAGTCACACCGATCATAATTCAGAACTCACATGTTATCATTTTTTTTAAATAATAAACATTATCTAATCATATATATTATATGCTTTAATAAAAAGTTATACATCACTCCATTTCAAATTGAATAACCTCATTTTCAATTAGTGTAAAAAAATATTTAATTACATATATACAAACATTTAACGAGTATATGTTTTACTGATTTCTAACGTGACATACAAGACCTTGTTTTGGAGTGACAAAAAAATCAAGTGTAATAACACTCAATTTGAAAATACCTTATTTTTATACACCTTATAGAAAAAATTCAAAACATAACCTCAACATTGAACCATACCGGTTCGTAACTGCTCGTGGACTAAATAACCAACACCTTAATTTCGGCATGGCATTGGACTATCGGATTGTTGACATATAATGAGGTAATGTTACGAACCGCACAAAATTAAGCACCCCTAATGTGAAGAAACTTTTGCCCCAACTCCAAATAACATCGTAACAATCATATACACCCCGTGTAAAAAAAACAAAAAGGTTTTTTTGCATATACACCCCTGAAATAATCCATTTTTGTAAGAATACCCCTGATAAAATACTATTTTTTAATAATGATTAAATTGTGCATGAATGATTTTCTGAATGATATTATTGTAAATCTTAAAATATATATTTATATTGTGCATAAATACCTCTAAAAGGGGTGATAATAGAGCTTCAAGGTTGTTTTTTTGACAATGTAGTATTTTTGAGGGGTATATATGCAAAAGCCCAAAATTAAAATGGAACAGCAAATGAATGAAACCTTCCAAATCAATTTTGATGTAAACGTGGATAACATTGCCACTTACAACCAGTTTATACAATGAAACAACTCCACAGTTATCACCATTTCCATATTTTTCTTCCCATCTTTAAAGCTATTAATGACATGTATCTTCTTAGAACCAGTAAAAAAATATATATATTTTTCCCTTTCCTTTTCTCTCTCTATATAAAAATGATCTTAGGATCATCAGACCAGTGAGGCACACTTCATGCGCATAAGTCTTATATATGTGCATGTGAATGTGATCGGTCGCAAAATTTGATACGTTTTCATAGAATCTGTATCGGGTAATCGTGTGGTTTACCTTCTGCGCTTCTTCTTGTCCGGTGTCTCGTGGACTTGCGTTTTGATGCCGTACATCCTCAGCTGGAAGTTCACAAAAGCCTCTGAAACAGCTTCAACCTATAGGAGTGTGAAAGGAAATCATATCGCGTATTTCCAAACACAGGAATCTATAGAAGCATCAGAGCAACATATAACAAAACCAACCAATTCGGGCTTCTTAGAGTACACTCGCACGATCTTGTCTTGAAAAGACGCAGGCAACAAGTGGCTGACACGCTCATCTGGTATGCAAAATTTATCCTCGCTCTCGTAGTCCTGAAGAAAAAGAAATTCTTCAGTGACTATATTTTGAGTTATAAAAGAAATTCCTCCACTGCAAACTAATAGAGATAACTTCATTTATCATTTACGAAATTTGCATGAAAAGGGAACTGTTGATCAGCCTAAGACATTGTTGCATTTTAATCATGTGAGGGAAGAAAAGAAAAGAAAATAAGATTAAGATAAGAGTATACCTTAAAGAAATGGATGCTGCGGAAAGATACCATGCACATACATGGCCATTAAGAAAGATAGATGGTTGTTATTTATTCAAGTAAAAGTGGACTAAATACTTTGATGAAATATGATGCAAGATCTGTGATGCACCTCTCTAGTGGGTTATCCTTCCCACGAGTCAAATCAATCTTCACATTACTAACAGCGATATCCTCTTCTCTCAGTGTTACTCCACTAGCTTTCTACAATTAAATGTGGAAGAAATATTACAATGGATTTCCTCCTGATACAAATGCAAGCGCATAATGAAAATGAAGTTGAGATAAAATTGGGACCTGGGAACAAACAATGTCCTGTGGAGTAACGTCTTTGAAGTGTTCCACCTTATCCTTGGGGACTGCATACTCGTTACAGAACTGCCACAAAGTAGCACCTTAAATTAACTAATTTCATATTGGCCAACTAGAGAAGTCAACAAACAGAGTATTAGTATTCTACACCAAACTGCCATCAAGCATGCTACAACTATCTTGGAATGTTTTTGTTCACGCAATTCCGGATGTATCAGATATTAAACACAAAGGAAATCAAGAAATCACGAAACAATATAAAAAGAAATTCATGATAATGAGTAAAAAACAATAATATGCAACATGATACTTGATTGGAGGACCATTCAACCACACTGTTGTTTCTAAATGAATCCATGATAGATCATGCAGCATATGAATTAACAGTTGTTCTGTGATAGAAATATATCTGGAAGGATGATTTAACTATGAGTGAGAATGAAAATTGGTCATCACGGATCATGTCTGTTTAATACAACTTTAGGGAATGGTCTCAAGTGAAAACAAATTAAAAAAAGCATGCTAGATTTAGTGAACATGAAATGAAAGATCAATCAAGGGTTTCCTAAAAGCTAAAGAACAGATGTCCATATGATCCAACCTGGTTCTATACCTCTTTAAAACATATGGTGTACCTGCCTACCTGGTATAGATCCCTTCGACGAATACGAAGGATTAGATCTCTTGATTCTTTCAGCTCTGGATTAGGAGCTACTTCAATTGTTTTCAGAATTGTATCATCTAGCTGCATTTGCAGAGAAGCAAACAACAGTAGTGCCTTAAATAACTGACAGAATAATATTAGCTGTAAAATACAAACAATGTCTTGGTTTTCTAAAAATAATAACCTTCCAGTATTCAGCTGGGTCATGAATGGAAGACGAGATCTGTAGATAGTCATTTGCTTTAACTAGTGCATCCACAAACATAAGCTCCACAGCCTGGAAATCATCGCATTGTTGCAATATATTTGTAAGTTTAAATCTGACAATTAATTCTAAGATGGCACCATTCAAATCAGTACTACCCGAGTAATCATGTATGAAGTACGAATTTCAAAAATTAATATGTGAGGTACTACCTTTACTTTTGCATGTGTATAGACTGTTCGATACAGATCGGCACGCATTGAGAATAACTTGTGGACAGTAAGATCTGCTTGTATCATTGAATAGACTGATAAGGATAAAACTTAACTATAAAAATTACGATATCAAACATATACTAACATTCCTTGGCACGATAGCATATTTCATCACCCATGACCCTCATCCCTTCCATTAATCTGCAAAAGAGCAAAAAATAAATGAAGCATAGTCGTCACTTTCTCCATACAGTCGCAAGACCAAAAGGTCTCTATATATTGTTCACTCACTCATACTCAGGCATGATTGCATGCTAATGCCTAACTTGTTTGACCATATCCTCTTGAATGTCCCTCCTTGACCAACAGAAAAGACATAATAAAGAAATGAAAATTGAACAAATGTGTAATACCTCTGAAATTCAAAATTGCACCCGATGCCACAAGCTCGGCAATCTCGACCAATATAATCAAACCTGTTATCCAGTAAAATACTTCAGCATCATTTTTGTCTTTTAGAAGACAACAGTTATTCGAGAAGTCAAATGATGACCGTGTAAAAGGTTAAAACAATGTGTGCGGCTTACTTATCAACATCTATTCCATTTCGACCATTCGCAACAATGTCATACAAGAAAGACTTCTCTTTTGCACTCTGGTGAACAATGAGTATCACATTGATTAACAACAACAAGAGATGTTGAATTACTTGTCTCCAAGGGGCATTAATGAAAGATCCTGGATATACCAGGGAAAATTATTTCAAGCAAAAGTTCAAATCAGAGTGCAATGACTTACTTTAACTGTAAACTCAGAGCTGGCAAGTATCATTTCCTGTGGAACAAAAAAACATGTTATGGCAGCAAAGAGAGGCTACTTATTGGTTATTTTTCCTACTCATGAAAACATACAATTTTTCACGTCAAGCATTTCTTTATGAAGAAGAAGATCTGGTTTTAACATTCAGATGGAAGTAAACAAAAAACATATTATACTGCAGCTAATGATATTGGATAAATTGCTAGAGCCCATTCCAATTTCAAAGTGAGCCTTTTCACTGTCTGCCTCTTCTTTTTTTTTAAGGAATAAAGGAACAACATCTAAGATGTCATATTATAAGATGTTGTAGCACAAATTCACAAGTATATATCCCATTTGTACAGATGCCTATCTAAATATATGGAGAATATCATTTAGCAAAGGCAAAGACCAAGAGAAACTTCACAGATATAGATGAAGACTCCAAGATGCATGTAGAAAACACAAAACCATAGGCATCCATAAATTAAGAGGAGAGTTATATGTTAGGAAAAACATCTTACTTTCACACTTTTAAGAATGCCAGGATCAATGTCAATACAGTGCTCATCAGTTATGTAATCGACCATCCTCTCTGACATTTGCTCGTGACACCTAAAAGAGAAAGTCCATTAGAATCTAGAACCACATAAAGGAATATTTATATCTCCAACAAACATTGCTAGTTAGCAACTTAGCATACTTAAGTAAAGTTTTGCAAGTTGTCACTGAAATAAGTGTCATGAATACTGGACATCACCATTTGGATCCTTTTAGAACCTGGGGAAGAAACTCCCGCTCGAACAAGTGACTGAAAGGTCCATGGCCTACGTCGTGTAACAACCCTAAATGAATCAAAAGAAAGAAAAAAAAGGTCAGTTATGCCTGGAAAGAATGTACCATTTCATTGCAGTTATAACTAATTACCTGCAAGTTTAACTGTTTGTGCATCAAAGCGATCAATATTAAGCTCAGAGCCCTGCAATCATGTCAAATATCAAAAGTCATTTTAAAAAAATTGGCTTTAATAGATGAACACATGCCTAAAGATACTAACTTGGTAAGATTGAAGATAGCGAACAGATTCACCAGCAAGCCAATAAACACCCAAAGAATGCTCAAAGCGAGAATGTAGAGCCCCTGGGTAGACCAGGTGTGTGAAACCTGAAAAATACATCCAGTTGCATGTAAAAAATATATACTGGCACATGAAACACCATCAAGAATTTTTAAAAAAAAACAAAGGTGGGTTATCCCAAATTTATTAAAATTGGAAGACTCCGATAATGTAAATAAGAAGTCTACCTTCTAAACATACAAAAAGAAAGGAAATTAACAACCAAAATTGTTAGTGTTATCTTGAGAAACATAACAAATTTAAAACATCTAACATATTTCGAGTGCTTCCACCTCTATCACGTGGCTCATATTATCTTCACATCATATACAATTGAGATGTTAAATGGCATTATGAGTCTAAGATTATCACAAGCATCCACACTTTAATATCACAGACCAAAAAGAGGTGGGTTTATCAACATGGAACAACTACCGAGTACCTTGTATATACCATGCAAATAAGGGCTATAAGATAAATTATTCAACTTAGCTCTTTTTTTTGGGTCTAAGAGCTCAAAAAAGAAAACCCCAGTTACCCCTCTTTGACTAGGGTTGCAAAATGAATAGTGACGTAATTTCATTGAGTAATGTCATCCCCTCGTCTCTCTCTCTCTCTCTCTCTCTCTCTCTCTATATATATATATATATATATATTATTCACAAACAAGCTGATTACTATACTTTTTAATAGTTTCAATAGAAACTTTTGAGTATTGCATATGTTAAGCTCACACCAATCTATCTACAACAAAAATCACTCACAAACAGTGAAACAAGAAGTCTAGGAGGCAAAATGCTCCATATGAAATTTCAAAAAATACACATCCACTTATCCCTTATATTAACTCACCAAGCTGTTTAAGGTCACGGAGCCTGCAGGGTAGAAGAAATACACCAAGTCAGAAAAATTATCACTTTAATGAAAAAAAAATATAACAAAACAACACATCACTAAAAAAAACTTCACTTGCCTTTGGAACTGTTCAGTGTCTATGTACTTCAAGGAGAGCTGCAACCACCAAGAAAACAGTCAAATCGAACAATTAATTATTTGTAAATCCACGAAAAAAATGTCCCATAACTCCATTTGAAAAAAAAACCCCTTCCCCCATGCATGAATCACCAAAGCAATTGCTTTTAAATCAATTTCATCTCCGACGTAGATCGAATATCAAAAAAATTAGATTTAATATACAATTAGAAGAGCAAAGAAAATAACACTTGCTTTAATCAAACCAAGAAGAAAATCTAAATAATTCAAGAAAAAGAAAAAACACACGGTCCATTTTCCAGCACATTAATGAACAATATGCTTCACTAGAAATTTTTATATTTTTTCTATGAATGTGTTCATGCACTTTATTGGAGTATATATTTCATTTTTTATAAAAATATGCACCTAGATGATGTATACTATTTTTAAAAATATCAAAACGTACGTGACTGAAATTGGGTTGTCTGTAACATTATCCAAAAAAAAAAAAAATGGATACAGTGACCACATCAGAACACCAACAGTATTGAATTTGTTCTACAGTTTTTTTATTCTACAAATCTATATTGGTCTTCCATTCCACAATTCAGTAAATTTTCAACGAATTTTTTAAACGTTCCACAAAATCTCAACATGTTAAACCTCGGTCAATCCATTAAATACTTCACACCTCTCATCGCCACAAGATGTCCAATCAAAGGTCCCACTGAAATCCCTAACCTAACATCACCGTCTCATCCTCTCAATCAGTTCTCAAAACCGTCCTCAAAACAAACCCGTTCGAACAAAACACAGCGATCCAAAAATCGATAAAAACTCCATTAAAAAACCATCCAAACGAACCGAAGAACTCAAACCAATCCAAATAATTCAACGAGAGAGAGTGAGAGACCTTGTCGACGTGGATGTTGCCGTGGATGTTGTCGTGGATGTACTTGGACGACCTCCGGTTGTCCTGGGACGGCGTCACATCGGACGGCCACGATTCGAGCGATTCGTCGAGACACTCCCCCATTGACGTCTCGTGCGCGAGAGAGAGAGAGAGATTAGAAGAAGAAGAAGAAGAAGAGATGCCGCCAAAGAAAGAAAGGGAGGTGAGAAAGCTTTATCGTCACTCCCCACGTTGTGGTCTGGTCACTCCCGGTGAGAATGTGATGATGTCACAATGCGACACCGCTATTCATGCTAATCATGATAAATTAGCCCCACAGTATGGGAGTTATTCGAGATGGATAACTATACTAGTATAGATAAGAAATAAATTATTTTTTATTTGATTCTAATTTTAGTTATTCTCATTGAAAAAATAATAATGAATTTTGTTTTTGATTGATCAAGAATAAATTAATGATAAATAATGAATAAGATGTACATAAAGATGTATATTAACATTTTTTAACCCCCATATGTGAGGTGGGTTGGAGAATTGAGGAAGGACAAAGGAGGAAATGCAAATGAAAATTGGGTAATAAGTGTTGATGAGACTGGTGGGGCCTACATATGCAGCTGAAATATATAAGCTGGGATAACTAATTCCATGAGGGAGGAGGGATACCAATACCAGTTTATATTAGCATGCCAATTCTCATTTATTATTAGTTTCCAAATACAATTTTTTTCTCTATCCATGCTACTCGTTTATACTGCCCTTATTCTTCCATCTAAATGGGGGGTTACAACTCGGGTGGGTTGAGTCGAATTGGAACTCGATCCGAACCAATCCGAAATTAAAGGAAGTCAATCCAAGCCCAACTAAACCCGTCGAGTTTGGCCATGGTTCGAGTTTGATTTGAGTTTGAGTTAGACTCGAGTTGAGTTCAGATTTGATTACTAAAATGTGTCATTATAAACAATTAAAACTTTATAAAAGTTAATGCTGTGTACTAAAAATAAAGAAAATGAAATTAAGAGATGTTTTTATTTAAAATATAGAAATGAAACTATGAAAGTGATAAATCCTAAATAAAAAATAAATTAAACAATTCAAATTTTATTTCATGATAAATTAAAAAATTAAAATAAAAGCTTAAATTATTACTTTTATTTCAGGTTCAGGTAAATTTGAGTTTCCAAATCCTCTATCCAGATCCAACCAGAATTAAGTTCAGGTTGTTTCTGATTGAACTTGAGTATTAGAACTTGAATCCATCTAAATGTCAGATTGGGTCGGGATCGATCATGTAATCCCTCGGTTCAGGGAGGTGAATAGCGATTAATACGTAAAGTCGAGTGACAGTTTCAGTTTGCCCAATCTTCAGGAGGGGCAATTTGGGGATAACGTGAACACACCCCATCACATTGAGCTGTTATTCTACGTAGTTTATACTTTATAAAAAGGTCGAAAACACGTGTACACAAATAGCCAATAGAAGTGATAATCAGTGGTTATGGCAAAAATGGAATAATTGTATATTTAACATCAAATTTGTCACTTAATGAATTGATTAAACTAAATGCAAGGCCAATACGGCACGGAGTTATAGAATTTTATGTGCCACCTGATATAAGAATTAATGTATGTAGAAAATGCTTAAGTTTCTAAACATGAACGGGCATTGAGGTCTGTTTGATGGGCGCGGATATCGGCACCCCGGGTTCCAGAAACTCACCCCTTTAAAAGAATTAAAAAAAAATTTGTGCACTGGAACAGTAGAAGTAAACCCACCCCGAGATCCACAACTACTTTGACGACGGTGGTGAATTATGGTCGACTGCGAGTTTGACGTGTGTATCAACCCAGATCGACAATCACTTGAGCGACGGTGTTGAAATATGGTCACCAGAAAGCCCGACGAACTAAACTCTGAGAAAATAAATTCACATTATTATAAGTTTTCAACCAATTATGACAAATTTCATATGTAAACACATATATTATACAATCATAGCTCATATTCATGACACATCAAAATACAACATTCGCATTTCATAACCAATTATTCATGTGATTACATAACAAAATACATGTTCAAATTCCACAACCATTCGTGCGAATATATCGATTTTTCCATGTATAAAAATAAATAACATATCCAATAAAAACAATTACTCTTTTAAAAAAATAAAAAAATAAACATAAAAACAATTACTTATAGTGTAGTCACATATATGATTGGTTATGGAATCGCTAACATCATATTTTGATGTGTTATAAATGCAGCAATGATTGTCTGTTCTATGTGTTTACATGTGAAATTTGTCATAATTAGTTTGAAACTTGTAACAATGTGAATTTAATTTTTTAAAAATTTAGCTCACGTTGGGCTTTTTGAC
The DNA here is from genome assembly GCA_030737845.1 of Acorus calamus. Classification (NCBI taxonomy): domain Eukaryota; kingdom Viridiplantae; phylum Streptophyta; class Magnoliopsida; order Acorales; family Acoraceae; genus Acorus; species Acorus calamus. The sequence goes on along the minus strand of CM060858.1, from coordinate 15,750,601 downwards.
GACCATACTTCAACACTGTCGCCCAAGTGATTACCGACCATACTTCAACAGCGTCGAGTTTACTTCAATTGCTATGGTGCACAATTTTTTTATCAATAATGATTTTTGGGCCCCAATTGCTAGACCCCATCCTAAGCCCCATGAGGTGGCAAGTTTGAATTATCCATATTATCCCCCCTAATTAATCTCACCGATTTTTCCATAACCGGTCCAATAAATGCTGAGGTAGTTATGATTTGGGGTGATTATTTCCCTTTTTCAAGATCCTATTTCAATTGCACGATAAAAAAATAAAAAAATCACGATTTTTTTTTTATGCAGATTGATACGTTGTAACGAAAACAAACATCAATTCCAATTTTTATTCAGATTTGATCGACGGAGAAGAGAAGATTTCAACATTTTTATTTGTGTGATTTGATTGTGGTGCAAACCTCCAGGTTAGGGTTTTTCAGATCTCAAAAAATCACGATTTATAATTTTTAGATCCACATTGATCAGTGAAAACGAAAACAAATATCGAAATCTTTTTTCTTTTCAGTTTGATCGGTGGATAATACAAGAATTACACGATTCATTTGTTTTGTTTGCGACCTGATCGTGGTGTAAACAATGGAGATTCATTCAGGTTAGACATTTTTCAATCTGAATAATTCATGTTGATCTAATTTTTTTTATTATCCATTTGAATTATCATATACTTTTTTTGATATCGAATTTAAATTAAATTCAGATACATGTTGTGTAGCTGGATTTAGATGCATTTTTGTATTTTTACGTGTGATCTGTATAGTCGATTTTTACTGGTGTGTATGTGTATATTATGCATATTGAGTCATTCAACATATTTTTTAGCTTTGAATGATCATTATTAAATTTATTAGATTCAATATTCAACAATATCGAATATGTAGTTGTTAATTAAAATTTCAGATACACTTGTATCTTGAATATGTTTTCCAGCCCAATTTGAAGTTTGATATTTTATTTATATGGATTTGATTTATGTGTATCCGATAAATATTTAATTATTTATTGTCTTATATATATAAAGACTTGAAAGGCTTTTATTGAAAATCATTAGTATGTGGACCATAAATTTTTTGTTTGGATTTAAGATACAGCGTTATATCTTAATTATATAACATGTAACTTTTTTTCTCTAGCAGTGATGACGATTTTATGGATGAGCCATGCGAAGACTCAATCCACTTGAAAAACATCAAATGTTTGAGTTGTGTAAAAAACATCTTGATGCTCTATATGATTTGACGAAACAAGTTCCCTGATTACAATGACTGTAGTGTTGGTGATGAGCAGAGATGCCAGATTTAATTGTCCACTCGCCTTTAATGTTCGAAGTAAATGACAACCACCATTCTAAGGTCTACAAGCTGAAGAATGAAAATACCTAATTTAGAAGGTTGTAAATCATTTGATGTTATAATGTGTCATGTCAAATAGTCCATTGAATTAAACTTTCATTGACAAATGATGAATATTTTTTGTGAATAATCCGTTTGGTTAACCCTATTGAAAACACAGTAGACAAAAAACTCATTACAATGTGTTAAAAATGCAGAAAACACCATGTAAATGATGATTTTACCCCTCTAAGAGCATCTCCAATGGACATGTTAACTCATTAGTTAGTGTCATATTTTTATAAATGAGGTAAAAATTGTGCTCCAATGGAAGTGTTAAGAGTATTTTAAAAGTGAGTCCCACCTGTCATATGTTAGTTTTCATGTTAATTTTAGCTAGTGCTTTAGCCAACCAAATGTGTCCGGTCGCCCCACCATTTTTTGAAAAATTTATTCAAAAATCGATGATATGGTTATTAATGGTGGGTGGTAGTTATGGAGAGTCAATCAAGGACCAACTATTGGAGTTTAGGTAGCAGCACTAGTTAAATTTGAAACCCACGATAGTAACCCATTGGAGCAATTCAATCACCAACTAAATAAGAATGTAGTAAATGAGTTTAGTTAATGGATAAAATGATGACATGTCACTTTAACATCTTAGTTAGTTAACATCTCCATTGGAGATGCTCTAAATAGATTATAAAACCCTAAATGGAGAGTTAAAATCATCATTTACATAGAAATTTTTATATTTTTTTACACATTGTAGGTTTTTTTTTGTATACAATGTTTTCAGCAAAGGTGTTAAACAAAATATTCATCATTTATCAATAAAAATTTAACTCGGGACTATTTAGATTTACATAAGTGTTTTCAAAATGTTATATGGATTTTGAGCAATTTATAGAGGGGTTATATGGATTTTTCCCTTGAAACTCACTTTCTTTGCTTCTTCAAAAGCAAACATTTTATAAATAAAGTTAAAACAAACATTGGAATTAACCATATTTTTTGGAATAGTTTGAAAACTTGTTTGTGCTTTTTGAATCCTGCAAAAGCAAAAACGTGCTCAAACGGGTTTTCAAATTGAATCCTAGTCAAACGATTTATGAATTTAATAGATATGGGATCCCATCAGAGGTAAATCACCTACATTAATTAGTCAAATGTTGCATAGCAATCTCACATTGAGAGTACTGATATGACCTCATAGAATTTGAAGCAACTAAATATGGTTGTCCCACCACCTTGTAAGTCATGGATTTTGATTATCCAAATCAAGAACCTCTTTAGAATCATGTAAATTTAAAACAATAAATAAAATAATCTGCTTATAAAGCAATGAAAACAAGCCAAGAGTTGCGTGCTAAAATTTCCAATGAAAAAAGAGCCATTGGCATGTTTATGCAGGAAAAAAAACAACTTATTACAATGCTTGTTTAATACAAATAAATGCCAAAAATCTCTCCATTTTGTTATTGTGATCGGATGCCATCGGCAAGAGGTCCACTGAAGGCTACAAAGAATGTCCCGAGGACCTGTGCAAAGGCATCCAAAGCCGATGCAGGAACTCAGCCCAAACATTTAAAGATTGTCGCAAACCGCGTTCGTGAAGTTCGTCGTGGTTGCTTTCCCTCCCAGATCTGCTGTGCGGTGCTTCCCTTCCGCAATTGTCTTCAGGACTGCATTGTGAATCCTATCTGCCTTGTCGGTGAGATTCAGATGCTGAAGCATTGTAACAGCGCTCAGAAGTAGTGCGGTCGGGTTGGCGAGGTTCTGGAGATGACATGAAGATTGAGGCTCAGAAAGGCATGAGGAAAGTTGATACTGCATATCTATGCCTAACATGAATTTAAGATAAAGCCCCAGTTTGAAAACTGTCATAGAGCTATTTGCCCCTCAAAGTTATATGAGATAGATGACAATATATGCAGAATAAATGTTTTTTTTTTGTTTGATTGTCTTCTTATTATTCTCATTGCAAAACAAAAAGTGATTGTTTGGTTCACATTGTATAAATGAAGATAATTAGTGAATTAAGTGATGGATAAGACATTATCTCTTTTTAAAAGACTATTCTACCATTATATTGGTTGTTTATTTTTGGAAATGTAAGTGAAGTGACATTTTTGGGATGGGTGTGAGATGTTAGGTGGGATATATTTTTGAAGACGGTTATTTAAACCCCCATTTAATGGAAAACCACCCCGATAGGAAAACCACCCAACCAAAATTTTGAAACCTATAAAACCACTCCCTAATAAATAATATTGTGTAAAACCACCCCTACCCATTTAACAAAACTATCTCTCCCTTCGGCCCATCTCTACCCGTGCGCCATTTCGATCGCCAGCCACGACGCCCGCCAATCACCGTCCCCTATTCCACCCGCCTTCCCTCTCTTTCCTTCGCCACTCCGATATTGTTCCACCTGCCAGTCACCGTCCTTTGTTCGATATCGAAGTGTAAGGTAAATATACTTCCTCCATCTTCTTTTTCATCATCTTCTTATTTTTGGTTTTTTTTTTTTGTGTTATATTTTGTCATTTGAAACCCTAGTTGATCAATAATTTTGATTCATTTCCTAATTATGAGTTTGGTATAATTTATTTTTTGGTCTATATTTAAACCAGGCTGACAATATAAACTAACAAAGACTCATTTTATTCAAATATGTGATTGATGTTAGTTTGAAAAACATAACTCTTTTATTTTGTATGTATATGATCTTACTGGGTATATAACTCTTAATTTCTTGTATATGATTGAGTATTTACTTAATTTTTTACAATGCAGTATGACTCCCAAGGAATGTATTCGACCTACAACTTTCAATTGAAAAAATTGTTCCAAGGATATGGAGATGATGAAGTTCAAGCAGATCCATAAGAAGTAGTTTACGATTATCTATTGGTATCGACACTGTCACTGTCGGCCATTGGTATTTTTCTCGACATCTCATGTGTCGATCGATACTTATCTTTTTATTTTTCAATAATCTGCTAAGATCGACACTTCGTTTGGCGATATATTTAACACATATCGACAATGCATATATCGATATTATAACAGAAAAAAAATGTTTGTGTAACCCTTCAGTTCGACATTAGAAATGTCGACATATGTAGCATCGGTCGACACTACGTTTGTCGAACAGTACAGAGGATGGGTTTGGTTCAAAATGGGGTGTGGTTGGTAGGGGTGGTTTTCCTTTGGTGTTAGGTGCATAAAAACGATTAATCACATGGTGATTTTCGGTGGGTATATAACTCCCCAATATTTTTTTAGTTATAATATGGAAGGGTATTTAATCCATTGACATTTATAAGTTTGATAAACAGTTCCAGTCCTTTTAGAATAGTTACCGGGGCTCATCCTACGTTATCAATGCATATTCATCAGGAAACAAATAGCATTTTTTGGCTATCAGGGTTTATCTTCTTAGAGATGTATAGTGCTACACAAACATGAGCAAAGAGAATAAAAACAGGTGATGATGAGGTTTCATGTGAAGATAGGTGGATGCCTAAAATTGATGATTCCTTTGATTCTCTCCATGGAATGTGGGAGGCAGGGAAGATCTTTTGATACCAAGGGGTGACAGAAGCCAACAAGCCAAAGCCACTCAATCCTTCGTTCCCACAGTTGTTTGGGCATTATGGCTCACCTGGAATCACACTGTTTTTTGGGGCACAAGGGTGTACTTTGAAAACATTTGGGAGATGGTAGTCCACTTCATCAAAGCCTAGGGTACGTTCCCTGTGGGGGCCTCATGGGTACTTTCGAAAGGGAGAATTTACTATTGAGGAGTAGCGCCTTGAATGAGTGATTTGAGAATTCTCCTCTACCATGGCCACTGGGAGCCCATAGGGCCGTTGCATTGTTTTTTCTTTCTCTTGTAACTTTCATTCTGGGCATTTGCTCTGATTAATAAAATCATGGCTCGTGCCTAACATGCTTTTAAAAAAAAAATGCTAGCTAGAGTAGCTAACCTTGCCTGTGATATCAGGAGCAGAACCATGCACAGCCTCAGCCAGAGCAAGACCTCCCTCGCCTATATTAATGCTGAAAACAGAGATAGCATGGATGATGAGGTGGTGAAAGTTATATATTACATGTTTGTATGTCCAACAAAAGAGAAGAAAATACCTGGGTGTTATACCCAATCCTCCAATCAAGCCAGCACAAAGGTCACTGATGATGTCTCCATACAGATTAGGCATCACCAATACATCAAACAATGCAGGATTCTTCACAAGCTATAACAAGTAAAACCAGCATGAAAAGAATCAACATTTGCACCTTAATGTGAGGAAGATGGTGTTGGGAGGGAAATCTTGAACATTCCATCATGCAACAATTATCAATGGTACTTCCTCATAGGTTATTTCAGGGAATTTTTCAGCAGCCTCACGGCAGCACTGCAGATTCAAAGCATATCAAACTTCTTGTTGATCAACGTAGAAATCAGCTAAGACAGTGATCTGAATTTGATTAACAGACCTTAAGGAAAAGGCCATCGGTCTTTCTCATGATGTTGGCTTTATGTATGGCAGATACCCTCTCCCGACCGTGGGTCTTTGCATAGTGAAAAGCATATTCTGCCACTCTCAAACTTGCTTGACGTGTGATAACTTTGAGACTTTCAACCACGCCTCTCACTACCTACCACAAAAGCATATGAGATTTCTTGGGATAACTTGGGAATAAAGCAAATAGCCTGCATATGGGGTGGGGGGAGGGGGGGGGGCGCACTTACATAATGCAACTCTATGGATTTACTACTATTGCTCAACATGGGCCAATTCAAATCTTGAATGATCATCCTTTTAAACATTTAATGGGGGAGGACAAACAATGTCACTGAAAAGGAATTTATTTGGGAGAACACTAAGGCTCCGTTTGGATCCGTCTCTTGGGCCGCCGCGTTTGCCAAAGCATGGAAGAAACGCCGAAGCGGTTTTTCAGGGCGTTGGCGAAACAGAGATAGGCGTTCAATGCGGGGAGGGGTGATCGAACGTGAACGCAGGTCTTAGTGTTTGGCAACGAGTTCACTATCCGCTGTGTCGACCGGCGCAAATGCGGCATCAACGCTGATGCAAACGGAGCCTAAGTGATGACAAGTACCCATTTATTGATATCAAGAGTTTTACTACCCAACTCAAATAATTCTGAGGGTAGATTATTTTAACCACATAGGTTCATAATATTTGTGTTGGTACACCAGAATAGCAATAAAATAAAGAAAGAGATGTGGGGTAAAAAAGAGACACCTGATGCTCAAGATCACTGTATTCTCCTTCTGTGTTCTCGCGTATTGTCACCAGATTGACATCGTCATATCGAGTCTTGTAACCAGGGATGCTGTAAAAAGGTCTGACATTGGCAAACAGACCGAGTTCTTTCCTTAGAGTAAGATTCAAAGACCTATGTCCCTTCCCAATAGGTGTTGCCATGGGACCTTTCAAGCCAATACCATTTCTGCGCAGTGATTCCAGGCTTTCCCATGTCAAGAAGCTCTGTGTCCTGGGAGGCTGGGATCTACTTCCGTCCCCACAAAATGTTCTTCCCATTCTATCGGCACCTCAGCTGCAGTGAATACCTGATCAACACAAAGAACATCTCATAATGTGGGGTAAGCACGCAAATTACAGCGGTGATGAATCCAATCAGCAAGGCCACAAAAGAATATCAGTTGTTGAGCCCAACCCTTCTAAAAAGAGCATCAAAAGTATAAATAGCAAACAGGCTGTTGGAAGTTAAGCAAAAATTTTTTGGGTAACCCTAAAATCTGAGTCAACAAAGGCGAAGTACAATTCAATAGACAGTTACAAGAGGACGAACTACCCCATGCCCTACACAAATGCCTCAAATTCATCCTCTTGAGAGAAGATTTTTTCAGTTGTTTGAATCTCTCCTGTCATTGTTTGTCATGTCTCGAAACAAAAAAAAAAAAGGTACCAAAAGTAGTTGGTAAACCAACCACAACAAGAAAATACATTATACATATGCTTTTTTTTCTAGTCTTGCAAAATTGCAAAAGAAGAGGATGAAAATGAATCACAATAAATCAAGTGAGACATAGACAGGGAAAAAGACCAATTACAGACATATTAAACAAAAAAAGAAAATAGAAAAAATGAAGAGAGTACATAAAGCCAAAAGAGAGCCCAAAAAATCAACGATGCGTGTCATCAGTAAGAAGAAGAGATAGAGGTTGATAAACAGAGAAGCATAAAATAGTTGTGACTGCCAATAGGAATTGAGCAACCCCAAAAGAAAAGAATACAAAGTAGGTGTGTAAGATCAAAATGAAAGAAGTGCACTCTTCAGTTTTCAACACCCCCCCCCCCCAAAAAAAAAATACGAAGGAAAGATTTAATGATAAAAAAAAAGCACAGAAGAGAAAGTTCAACCAGATCCCCTAATACCCAGATTCAAAATCTAAAGGTACGAGTCAATTACCGCGAGCAGAAGTGTTCTTCATTAAAATCAAAATATCAGGAGGGTTCGAGAAACTTAACTACATCTTAAGAGATTCAATCTGCAAAAGGTTTACACTTTACAATCCACTTAACATGCTCGATTTGGGTAGACTCTGATCCCTGGTATGAACATGTTTTAATTTTTGAACTGGACCCCTAAAAGATCAATGGAGAGATGTCGGTTCTAATTCAATAAAATATATGCTTATCACCCAACATAAGGAAACATCACCACCCACTAAACAATACGAAATACAACTCCAATGACAAAATCCCACGGATGAGAGGAGAAGATCAATATCACAACACTTGTTTAAGGATTTACAATAACCATTGTTCCCTAAAACCCAATATTCCAATCAAAAGAAGCTAAATTTACGAGAAAAAAAGAAGAAGCTTCATTGACCATTAAAATTTTCACATAATTAAAGAATCTATCATGGAATACTCAATTGGGTTCACATGCACTCACCCAGTCATCCCCCCCAATAATCAATTCATAAAGCAGGCGACAACAAATTCAACAAAACCAAATCTTTGACCCAATTCGCGATGATACGATTCTTTCTGGATCCTAAACAACATGAAACGAAATTCAAAAGCATGAATCGAGAACTGGAGAGACCGGACCTGCTTGACCGATTCTGCGATCTCCGGACCGATCCCGTCGCCGGGAAAGAGCGTCGCCCGGATCGTGCCGGCCGGAGAAGCCGGAGCCGGAGACGATTCATAGGTGAAGAAGGTCCGGATACCCGAACACAACGATCCGGGCCTCGCAATCGGCGCGGCTCGCACTCGTCGAAGAATCTGAGACGCCATTACAGTCTACAGAGAGAGAGAGAGAGAGAGAGACGGAGCCTTTTTTGGGCAGCTATACCCCCACCATGTTGCCCCCCCCCCCCCCCCCCTCTTTTTAAAAAAATTTGTTTGGTTGGTTAATCCCCTATCCCCGTTTCCCTCTCCATCAACTGAAAAATTTAGAAAAATCATCGATGCATGTGTTCTGAAAAGTCATTCAACAATTCTGAAGTTGAATAGATGTACTGACGAACGACAACAAGTCAGTCGACCTGGGGGGTCATGGGCGATGGGAGGCCCGTCGAACAAACCATTAGGCAGCCTGTGTTATGTATGGAGTTCGACAATCATACTGTCGAACATATGTACTAGAGAACGACAACATGCCAGTCGACTTGAGGGATTTATGGCGACAGAAGACCCGTCGAACATTTACAGTGTAGTGATCTATGACTTTAACTGTGAACATTCAAAATGTTTTAAACTATTCACACTAACTATGCTTACCAATTCATTCATTCATTCATTCAAACATGAACATTCAAAATGTTTTAAACCATTCACACTTTGTTAGTCTTGAGATTTAGTCTTCACTTCAATAAAAAAAAAATATAAGCATTGATTGATACATGGGTTGACAAGCACAAGGAAAACAAGATAATTGTTTTAAAATCATCTATGTCGATCGTGTCTTTGCTTCAAACGTCGTTTTCTAATTTCTGAGGGCTAAACATCAATTCATTTTGTGTTAACGGACACATCCACCTGTCACGAGCTTATAAATAAATATGAACATGAATAAGATAATCCAAAGATTTTGATATTAAAATAAAAGCAATAAATTCATGCTATGGCAATAATTTTTAAATTGAAATTCAAACCCCGGTTCCCTTCATGGTCGAACTCCATCCATAATGCAGGCTGCCTAATGGTTTATTCGACGAGTCTCCCGTCGCCCATGATCCCTTAGGTCGACTAACATGTTGTCGTCCGCCAGTACATTTATTCAACTTCAGAGTTGTCGAACGACTTCCAGAACACATGCATCAATTATCCTCACCTTAGTGATTTCAGGTGGTAGGGATGACCTTTTCAAATTTTTGATTGGTGGGGAGAGGAGGTGGGGATAATGGATTACAAAATCAAACAAATTATTTTTTTAATTTTTCTGGTTGAGGGGACAACATGTTGCATGGTGGGGGTAGAGCTGCCCTTTTTTTTTCAACGAATGAATCACGGTCCTTCGCTCCGTACATCACAATCGCTCTCCTCCGCCTCACTCTTTATTTTCGACCCTTGTTATGAAGATATTTACGGCGACGCCTAGCTTTTCTCCAACAAAAAATAACACACATTCGCAGAAGAGGATAGAAAAAAATCTCGACCGTTCGATCCTGAATCGATGGCTCTGATGGTTGCGAGGTTCGCCTCTCTAGGGTTCCAGGCGATCCCCCGCCGCCGCTCGTTCTCCGTGACGTCTCTCCGTTCGTCGCTTTCAGGCAAGTCTCTTCTCTCCCTCTCGTCATTTCATGAATTGTTCATTTTTTTTTTCAAAAATGACCTGATTTTGCAGAGAAGATGAGCACTCAAAGCTCTGGAGGGTCGAAGGTGCTTCTGAAGGGGATGGAATTCGCCGAACTCGAAGTATGAATCGTTTCACGCATTGCTAATGTTTGCTGTGTTTGATCTTTGTTGAAATGTTTGATTTTTATGTTGGGTTTTGTTGGGGTTTCTGGATTCAGAGATGGGTTCGGTCGCATGGGTTCAGATCAGGTCAGGCTTTGATGCTATGGAAGCGTTTGTATGGAGACGGTGTGTGGGCGCATTGCAGCGATGAATTGGAAGGTTTTGATCTCTCTGTGACTGTGTTGTTATTTGAATTTGATGAACAGCTTCAGCTTAATTAGATATGAAATGGTGAATTTAAGCTATACTGTAATGATATATACTGCCAAACAACAACCTGTTTTTACTGTGCTTTCATGATATTACAATGCAAACCAAGACTAATTGCTTGAATGATTGTGTGAAACTGAAACTTTGTAAACTTTGATAAATCGAAGATCATTGGGTATGTAATTTTGCTGGACCTAGATCACATACATGGATTTTTTTCCATAATTTGTTATTTGAACCTTTGGCCCCCGTTTGGATACAGAATATGATTTATTCTTGGGTATATATTTATCCGAGCATAAATGAGTATAAATAAGGATAAAATGATTTTGTGTTTGGTTATGTTTTGAATTATTCTCGTTGGGAATCGTAAGAAGAAATGTTTTGTTGTTTGGATAAAATGTGAATAAAGTATGGGTAAGGATTTATAAATGGTAAAAAAGTAATGATAGTTGATTTGACAGGTGATTTATAAAAGGTGATGACAATTGATTTGACAGTGGGTCCACATATTATTTGGGTAGAATAACATATGATAACTTTTATTTTAGGGGTTGATTGGAATCCATATACCACTTTATACCAGTTTATTCTGGCATACCTTATCTGGGTTTATCCGGGCTTTTCAAACACAATAAAATTTTTATCCAGGATTATCCGGGGTTTATCCGGTATCCAAACATGGGCTTGATGTTGCAAGTGTTTCAAATTTAGTGCAGCATTTTGAGAAGCTTTCCCCCCGTTTTATGTGAGGAGGTGTGTTTATCTAAATAAGGTTTCTCTTCATTGAAAGAATCCCATGGTGTCATCTTGTTGATGCATTATAAACATTACGAATGATCAGAAAGTTGTGCTTTGAAGAGCTTTATGTTTTATATCTTCGCATACTTGGTTTATGTTTCTTGTGGTTTGGATATTCAGCGAAAGTGGTTGTGTAGGAGGAGTGTTGATTGACATTTCAGTCTGATATCATGTTTAGCGACCACATTTTATTCAGTGATTGATAAGATGAGATTGGAAATTTTTATCTGTGTAGGCTTAAACAAGGATTTCCGGAAAATGTTGAGTGAAAACGCCGAGTTCAAGGCTCTTACACTAAAAGATATACTCACAGCATCAGATGGAACTCGAAAGGTGGCTTTTCTACTTTCCTAGTTGAACTCACAAAGCTCGTATGATTCAATAAATTTTCAATTGATAAGAGCTTAGGCTTTTGTCACATTAAAACATTCTCACTGATTTCCTAACTCACAGGAGGTTTCAGATTCTGTTCAACTTGGAAGATGGATCAGTCATAGAAACTGTTGTGATACCTTGCAATAGAGGAAGAACTACAGTTTGCGTCTCAAGCCAAGTTGGTTGTGCATGAACTGTCAGTTCTGCTACACTGGCAGGTACACTCCAATGGCCTTTCCACATACCTTTTTGTTTGCAATACATAGAGAGCTATGCAAACTTAATCACACATTTTGCATGCTTTTTTAGGATGGGCTTGAAAAAGAATTTATCTGCAGCTGAAATAGTCGAACAGGCTGTTTTTGCCCGTCGTTTATTTTCCAATGATACCGGTCCCATCACAAATGTTGTATTTATGGTCAGTACCTAAGTCAGTTGTCGTTCTCATTCATTTTTTGTGCTTGTGGTATGCACAACCATAGAAGTAATATAAAATAGAATATTCACAGGGTATGGGAGAGCCGCTTCACAATATCCATAACGTCATAAAAGGGGCGGCTATAATGGTTGATGATCAAGGCCTTCATTTCAGCCCCCGCAAGGTGACCATCTCAACGAGTGGGCTTGTCCCTCAATTGAAAAGATTCCTCCGTGAATCCAACTGTGCTTTAGCAGTTAGTCTGAATGCAACCACAGATGAGGTGATTCTTTTCCCTTGATTTTAAATTTGGTAGCTTTTGCAACACAAACCATTTCTGAGACTGACCATGAAATATAAATAACTGCAGGTACGAAACTGGATTATGCCGATCAATAGGAAATACAACTTGGAGCTACTTCTTCAGACCTTGCGAGAGGAGCTCTGCTCCAAACATAGATATAAAGTACTATTCGAATACGTAATGCTTGCAGGAGTCAATGACAGGTTAGACTTGCTGAATAACACAAGGAAAATGTTAGAGACAATCCCACATGCAGCCGCACTTGCAGTCCTCACAGTTTCGAATTTTTTAAAGGTTTATACTTCATTTAATGAAATATATACTTTCATAAAAATGATGCATTTTATAGAAAATTTGAAAAATTACATTCTTCATTCAATGAGATATATACCTCATTGGATATATGGAGCTGCACGTGGGGTTGTAAATGGGACTTTGTTTAATAGTGTCCATCATAACATAATATCTTACCAATTCCAGCTATTTAAGTGGTTGTCTGAATAACGCCTTTATATTTTATCCGCAGCATTGAGGATGCGAAGAGGCTGATTGGACTTGTTAGAGGGATCCCTTGTAAGATCAACCTCATCTCCTTCAACCCGCACAGCGGCTCCCGGTTCAGGCCTACACCCGAAGAGAAGATGATTGAGTTCCGAAACATCCTTGCTGAAGCAGGTTGTGTTGTCTTCCTTCGGCTCAGCAGGGGGGATGACCGGATGGCTGCCTGTGGCCAGCTCGGGGAGCTTGGTGACACCCAGGCACCTGTTCTCCGTGTGCCAGCACGGTTTCAAACTGTAGTTTAAACAAAAAACAAAATGTAGAGACTCTAGAGTTTATGAAATGTAATACTTGTGTTCCTTAAATGGTTTACAACAGACACATTAATGGGATATATTAATCATTTCCAGGCTTTGTTTTTGGCAATCGAACATCCTGACATCACATTTCACAAATATACTTACAAACACAAAGCACCCAAAACATATCTAAAACTATTTGAATCATTCAGGGATTCTTTGCTTTAATCCTCAGCTTCCTTGCAATTTGAGGTGCCTTTGGATGGACAGGTCTTTTGCTGGCATCACTCTGCTCCACCTCCACCCAATTAATAACTTTCAGTATCAGTGACTGCGGACAACAACATCCACCATTAACTGTTGCTCGTTTCGGCTTCTTCAGACCGCTCTCCAGTGCCACCTCCAGAAAGTCCATGAACCAACTCCCCGCCTCGGTATGTATCTTCTTTGCCAACTTGATCGAATCGTTGAAGCTACCGCCTTGTACTTTATTCTCATCATTTGCAACACCAACATCTTTGGTGATTGATTTTGGAATTGTTGTTACTGCCCTTCTCCTTGATGAGTTCAAATTCGAGTTCGCTATCTCTCCCAAGATGTTAGTCTCATTTTTTTCAGGTTGTGGATTCTGAGCAAATGTGGCAGCTAAAATCGACTCCATCTCTAAAATTGACTGTGCGGTCTCGTGATGGAAGGTTAGGAACTGATCAAAGCATTCTGAGGGGGTGTCTGCTCTGGCTGATGCACTTATGTCTGTGATTGTTCTGCAAGATATCATAAAAATGAATATATTAATGCATAAGAGAAGCTAAAGGAAGTCATGGGTACATGAAATTCTGCATTACTTGAGAGCACGAACTACTGTTTCGGCCGCTGAAGCATCTCTGAGCGCTTGAAGGGCAATCTTCTGAGCTGCCTCTCTCTGCTGCAAGGCTTCCTGTTAAGTTATAAAAAAAAAGGAATTTGAGAAGTCAATCATAACTACAGAAAGACTGAGAATTTGAAGAGGATATGAGGTGTAACCTTTCCAAATGATACAAGTTTCGCTGGCAATGGTGCTTTCAAAGGAGTGTCAGACTGAGATTGCAATAGGCGAGGCACAGCAGCTGACTTCAGGGATGAATCTGGGGTTGAATGCAACAGGCGAGGCACAGCAGAGGACTTCAGGGATGAATCTGGGGTTGAATGCAATAGGTGAGGCACAGCAGCCGACTTCAGGGATGAATCTGGGGTTGCATTTCTTAATCTGGGTGGAGGTGATGAGGCCTTCTTTTCCTATAATTAGCCAAAATGAAGTCAGTGAAATTGAGGTTTTATTTGTTGTACATTGTGTTTGGTTGTCATTTACATGATCAACAATTCATGACTTTGGTAGGCATACAAAGAGCTCCAAACAGTTGAACTGATCATTAATCACAACTTCCTTTGGTAGTGATGGTGTAATAGGTTGGGTTATTTGCCCATGATTCCCTAAAAAGAACATTTATTTGTTGTACATTGTGTTTGGTTGTCATTTACATGATCAACAATTCATGACTTTGGTAGGCATACAAAGAGCTCCAAACACAGTTGAACTGATCATTAATCACAGTTCCTTTGGTAGTGATGGTGTAATAGGTTGGGTTATTTGCCCATGATTCCCTAAAAAGAGCATTTATTCCCACCGACCCGCCCATGACCTCCGTTTTGGATATGGAATAACCTAGGGAATAAGTGAAAAAAGCAGAATATGTATTTTTTGTTGTTTGGATGTAGTGAATATCCAAGGATAAACTATATCGGAATAAACTAGTATAAAGTGGTTTATAGATTCCAATCAATCCCTGAAATTAAAGTTATTTTAAGTTATTCTATCCAAAAAATATGTGGACCCGCTGTCAAATCAATTGTCATCACCTCTTATAAATCATATGTCAAATCAACTATCACTATTTTTTTACATTTTATAAATCTTTATCTATACTTTATTCACGTTTTATCCAAACAAAAAAAATTATTATTACGTTTTCTAATGAGAATAATTCAAAACACAACCAAACACAAAATCAATTTATCCATTTTTATACTCACTTATGCCGGAATAACTGTATACCCAAGAATAAGTCTTATTCTGTATCCAAACGGATCATTTAAAGAGTATTTATCCTCACCAACCCATCCTTCATTCCTATCAACCAAAATTCCCCCCCCCCCCCGGCTCACCCGTCAACCTCCTCTCTCTCTCTCTCTTCCCACCTCCCTCTTACCCTACTAAAAATTTGTTTTTGTTGGTGGGATTATTCCACTGGTTATCAAAGTTTATGGCACTATCCAAACAAGTTTTATAAAGTAAAAAAATAAATAAAAAGAAGCATAGGATCAAAAGGCACCTACAATGGGGAAAGGACTCCTCGGAATTCTCTGATCTCTTCCGCAAACACTCTTGCTCCTCGCACTCTTCACCGTCGAAGAAGAACCCACGCAACTCCTCCTCACCGGGCTCTCCACCTTGTGAGGCAGAGCCACCGAATTAACCGACGACCTCAGACTCCTCATCGAACCCACCCTCTCCTTCGCCGGCGTGGTCCCCCCAAAGTCCAAGTTCACCGGCTTCACCACCAGAGGAGACGAACCCGGGTTCGGGTTCTGCTCCGGTCCCCACGACCCTCTCCGGTGGATCGGACCGTTCAATTCAGTGGTCCGTCCGTTACGCGTAATGGGTTCGGGCGTGCCCATCAAGGGGTGTCGGCCCGGGAGGGGCTTTGCGCCTCTCATGACGGGGACGGGCGATCCGGGCTCCAATCGATCGGCGTATATGAACTGCCCGAGCTGGATTTTGTTGCTCATGACGAGCTCGTCTTGGTCGAATGGGAGGCTCACGTAGATCGAGTGGGACGAGTCGGAGACTTTGATGTAGAAGCCCTGTTTGGGCCATAGGTCCTTCTCGTCGAGGTCGGCGGGGACGATGTCCGTCACCTGCAAGAGAGAGCTCCGGTGTTCGCCGGTGGGTTTCGGGCCACCGGAGTTCATTCTCTCCAGGAGCTTCAACAGGATCCCAGGAGCCAGTGCAGCCATGGTTGGAGAACGAGAAGAATCAAATCTGTAAAAACAGAGGGTTTGAGAACCAAATCTGCTGAAAAGACACGATTTTTCGAAGACCCATTTGAAATTGAAAGATTGGGTTTCAAGAATTAGTGCAAAAACAGAAGAACCCACAAGAAGAATTAGCTGAAAAGCGCAAGAAAGTGGTTTTGAATGAGAAATCAAAGGTTCTTCAAGGAAACCCAAATCTTTTAAAGAAGAAAGGATGAAAGAATTACCTGAAATTCAGTCGATTCTTCTCTTTGTGATCGGAGTAGGATATTCAAAGCTTTCTGTGATTTATAGATGCTTCATTTGGTGGGAAAGCAAGTGTGAAGAGTCCCAGTTGAGGTCACAGAGGAGGTTTAGATTCTCTGAAAAACCTCCAAAGATTGCATTTCATTCATTTCAGGATGAAAAAATATTATTCGAATTGTATTTGTGAATTTTTTTTTTTGGGTTATCGACTTTGGTTTTTAAGTCGAATAGGACCGTTGGAGATGGAGCGGATTGGATGTCTGTGTTTCGGGTCGATAACGGTCATATTTTTGAAAGTTGAATGTGAAAGTACGAGATGGGAACCCACATTTTTGTGAATGACGCGTAAGTCACTGACTTTTCTGAAGTGGGATAGAGGGGCATTTTCGTCACGGGAATAATAAACCAAGAGACGGAAGGTCTCCATTGGATCGTCATCGGACGGTCATTATTCATCTTTGCCATTATTTTGTGTTTCCTAAAACCTTGACAAAAGTGGAATTTGTACTCATGGCTCATTAATGTTTTTCAAGTAGTGTTTTTTGGATCAATATGATTTGTTTTTAAAAAGCGTTGTTTTAAGGCTAATTAAGTTTAGTTGCGCGATTATAAGATTAATTTTATATAAAAGTTGATTTAAAACTGATTTTTACAAAAATTGCCTTTCTACGGCTTCTGAAAAACTTGGATTTTGGAAACTTTTTTCATAGAAATATGTTTGTAGTTTTTTGTCCTAGTTTTTCTGTTTGAAAACGGATAATAAGAAATTTTCTAATGCCAAAAATTTAATGAAGAAAACATGTGAGATTGGGTATGTAATTAATGTTTTAAAAATTGAGCTCGAAAAAATAAACGGGTCAATGGTTACTGGTTCAACCATTGGGTCGACCGAATCTGAGCAATGATATAATTATAATGAAATAAATATATTAATTATCATTACTATATAAAAAAAATATGGAATATTTTTAAAAATCTTTGCACAAAGCTTTTACTTAATATCATAAGATGATTTTAATATATAAAATCTAAACTTTTATTGAATTTTATGTTTTAACAACTAATTAATCACTATTTCTATTAATAAATAATCGATCGGTTTATTCAATCGGTGGGTTGATCGGGTTTTACCGATTTTCTATATCATCGGATTTTAAGGGTAAACTGAATCGGAATTCAAAGTGAGTGAAGATTTAACTGGCCGGGTTGGATTTTAAAACACGGTTTGTAACACCAAACGTCAAAAACAGTTTAATATCGCGACTTCAAAAGGTGCTTGAATTTCACAAGTCTCTCCCAGTTGTTTTTTTTTTCTTTTTTTTTTAAAAAAAAAAAGTCCAATGAGTAAGACTCGAATCCAAATCCTCTCACTAAAGAGGAAAGGTACCTCTCATCCTACTAAGAAGAAAGCTAGGTAGTCTCTCTGTTACAACTTCAACAATCTGCTGCTTCAACAATTTGAATCTCTCTTGGGGGATCTGCTGGGGGCATATGGATTGCTCCTAAGAGAATTCATACAAGGAATGCTTTATTTTCAATGATACTTTTTACAACCTCAAATGCAGTGTCATATTTTTTTGTTAGCTATCCAACGAAGTGCATATCTTATTAAATTTTTTTTCACCTTTGCTAAAAATGGATTCAAAATAGAGCCAATATATATTTTTCATTAAAACATATACTTCAATAGACAATATTTACTATTTAAAAAAAATAAATATATGCGAATTGTAAGACTACATTTTGGGGTTGTACATGACATTATCCTTTAGTTTCGTGTCTCAAAACACAGCAATTGCCAGATATAACATAAACAGGTCCTGGCCAACTACATCAACTGACCCCATATTAGAAACACATCTAAAACCAGATAATTTTTTAAAAAAAACACTCAAGCATTACAAAGATGGTTCATTAAAACAAGAGTACAATCACTGGTTTCGACTCCTCTTGGTAGGCAGCTTCGTGATTGTGGCCTGAAAAGACTGAATTTTTTCTGGATTTGTTTTGCTAAAACAGAAACTTTTTCACTCAACCTCAGAAAATTGCATCTCTTTTTGGTCCCTCCTCAGCTGGATGTAAGTGGAGGAGACAGTTTAGATGGAGAATTTCACTCTTCGACAACATTCACCAACTCGTACTCGACGAGCGATAGGTTGTTGTCTTCCTTTACAGTGAAATCAGCAGGATCGGTAATTTCAATGCGGCCCCATTTGTCCACAGATAGCCTCATTGATCCTTTGAACATGTCAATCTTCGCATTCCTCAGAATCACAGTTGTATTGGGCTTCAGTAGATCAACTGGATACATGACATCATTGTTATGTTAATCCTTTAGACCGTAAATTAGTGAGTCCATTAACCATAACAAGAAAACTGGTAGAACATGTAACCAGTGACTTCATTAATTGTCAAGTGAACATTTGCAAGAAAAATTTAATTTGCAAAAGAGAACATTCATTGTTCATATGATGATGTTTGATGATTTCTTATATAAGCAAAAAAGTTAAATTATTTTTTTGAAGTACTAACAGATAAATAATCCTAAGATGTATTTGAAATGCAAAAGGAATAAACAGAAGTTGACAGAATCAGTCCAGCCAGAACATTGACAGATCTTTAAGTACACACAATAATCCACATCTACATTTCCAATATGCCTTCACAACCTTAGAGTTCACAGGGCACTCATCCCATTAGCTATTTTTTATCTTGTGGGTTATGCCGACTGACTAATGAGCCATGGTCAATAATATAAAGGAAAAGAACAATATTTTAAAGATTATTTTCCTTAAAAGGTAGAGTATAATTTAATGCAATTCAATAAGTGGTTACCTGAGTAGGTGACATCAAATCTTTTATATATTCCACTACATTCATAACAATTAAAGTTGGCAATGATAAGAAGCAGCGGGTGGAAGATCAATAGAGACACAACATAGAAAAATAAAAAGTTTCACTGACACAACCACTATGTATCACTATCATAGTGTAACCACCAAATGGATGCCCTCAGAAACCCATGACGCATTCATAACAGAATGGAACAAATCCAACTGAAAGAGATCATTAGAAGTAAGTTATCCTAATGGTTTTGATCCTCCTCATTCCAAAGAATTTCTTTTATACAAAAATACAGAAAAAGATATAGAATCTGAGATTCAAAAATTGAATTTTACGAATGAGCTAAAGATCCGTGAACTACAGTAATCCAAACTTTATTGAGGCTGTAATCATGTCAATTGTGTTGCGAACGTAAAAATTGATGTTCTTTTTCAAGTTAAAGATTTGAGGTTTATAGTTTGTCAATTTGTTTAAACTTGAAAACGTAGTCCGGTCTGGTTTTTCAGCCTCAGATTTAAGAGTGCTTTACACACTATATCAAGTGCAAAAACACTCCTACCAGATTTGAAACTGAATAGGTGTTTGTATCATACTATCATCTGTGTCAGTCAACAGACTCAATACAAATGATTTTCTTTCATATTGACCAATACTGATAGGGAAAAGGACAAAACCTACAAGTTCCCAACAGATAAAAACCATTTCAGGCATTAACCAATACATATGCTATTTCCATACAAAAGAGCCCCAAAAAGTGCCGGCTAAAATGATGCACATCAACTGGAATTATCCCGTTTTTTCCAACCTCCACTTAATATCATTCCACCATTCATAATACATAAGACTTCATAATATGAACTGAAAAGAAAAAAATGGAGCAAGGGAATAACTACATGATGCCAGAAATACGAGGTATCAAAAAAAAATTAATATGACGTACGGAAAAAAATTCAAATCAACAAAAATTCAATGAATCAATTTACTAATAAAAAATGAGGACCACACTGAGAAAAGAATATGTATTAATGTGTCACGCACCTTGCTCATTCCTGGCCGTGAACACAATCATCCCAGTCTCATCACCAACCAAGCACTCTGCAATGTGCATCTGGCGCATTTGTGGACCATCAGGGCGTCCGCCGCGTCCCTTCTGCAAAACCGTCTTTGAGCTCACCACTTTCACGGTCAGGGTATGCCCGTTGGTTCCAGGCCGAAGCTGATCGACTTTGGCAAACACCGGTTTCCTCATCTCTGTCTTAGAATCGGCCATCCCTAAATCATACAATTTCTGAAAAATCTACATTAGCAAAATACAGTAGAGGGGCTAATCAACAAACTGCAAACCATAGACAACAATCCTTAAAACAGGCAAGCATCCTTGCCATGTACCATTCATGCATATCGATTTTAATAAAATACGTAATGTCTGTATCCCTTTTTTTTTTTTAAAATAACTTCACATCAACTTGTAACTACATGAGAGATGACAAGCCCACATCTTCATAATATCTTTTTTTATTATAAAGATTGGAACATTCATATAGAAAATGATGCCCCTCGAGAAAAGGGAGACGAAGGATCTCCTAAAAAGGAAATTTAAAAATGTAACAAACAAAGCAATTAAAACATCAAATCCATAAGCCCAAAGTAAAGAAACCTTCAATCATAAAGCTACAATACTACAGCCCATCATAATATCCATTTATATATCAAAATATGTTATAAGCATCACTCAATAATGTGATTATCCAAGTCACTTTTATAATAGTTAGCACCAATATGGATATTGATTTTCACACACCTATTTATTTTTGCCGATGAAAAACAAATATGAATATAGTTATACATATATCAATTCCATATCTGCTCCATTCCATTCCTAATGCTCCATTATAAAGCACAAAAGGGGCAAAATCTTAAAATTGGCATACAATCGGCGACCACCGTTTTTAAGATAATAAATAAAGAATTCAACGTCAAGATCCACAAAAAGAAAGATGTCTCTTTTACACGCGCGTATCACAATCATGTCATGAAGTGGAATCACAAACTAATCAAGAGTAATATCTATTTCATAATCCCAATCACATTATTCAAATGAATTCCAAACTATATTGGGAATCAATTTAAAGAATTCCAAATAAAGAGAGCCACTTTAAAAGCAGATCTTCTACATAGCAATAATAATACGGAAGCAAGCGATGTCTTTTACGAATCTTTGCTTCTTCAAATCAAAACATTAAAAAAAAAACCCGGTTTCACAGATCGAATTAGTCAAACGAAATAAAGGGCAGAAAAAATAACGAATTCGAAATCAAATCACTGATGAACATACGCAGGGAACAAGATGCCAGTCTCCGAGAAATCGACACGGGAGGATCCTATTCGGGAGAGAATAAAAAATTAGGGTTTACTCGATCGAAAAAGAGGGGACAACGTAAGAGAAGGAGATCGGCTTCGTCGCGTAAAACGAGGGAAGTCGCGATATAAAAATGTTTTTAGGTCCATCTTAAATTTTTTCATGTTTTAAACCGTGCAATAAATATGACGACTTTATTTAGAATCGAAAATTTAATTCTTTTTAATTTTTTTTTAATAAAAAATCTGTGTTTTAAAAATTTCAAAAACAATGTTTTTTTTTTGTTGAATAAATTTTTTTAATTGAAAAACAAATTTCTTTGTCAAACATCAACTGCTTTCAAATATTTATTCAAGAATAAAAAAAAACATTCAAATAAAAGTCAATGTCTAAAATCATCTTAAAAAATAACTTTATTCAAAAAACTACTTTTCAATATGTATTTCCAAACGAAAAAAATTTGAGTAAAAACTGATTTGATATGATGTGTCTTCAACCATCATGTGATTTACTCAAATCTTTTAAAAAATCACATCTTCTTCTAATTATTTTCTATAAACATTTTCAAAATAATTTCCCCACACATTTTTATTACTCAATTTTTTTTCCATTCAAGATATTTAAATTTAAAAATTATTATCCCTCATTTTTTCTTCCATTCAAGATATTTAAATTTAAAAATTATTATCATCTAATTTTTTGAAAAAAAGGTAAACATACTTTATTTTTATTGGAGTAAAAATAAGAAGTTAAAAAATAAAGATGAAGACTTAAGATAGAAGACTTTTTTTTTTTTTAGGTTTCAAGAGATGGTGTAAATTTTGAGGGGTGAGAAGACATCTAATATAATTCAACTAAATGTGGATTTGAAGGGGAAAAAATGTTACATTGGAAGAAAATGTGGAGATAAAAGAAAAAAAAGAGATGTTAAAAATTTGGGTAAAGATTTAAGTCTCTCTTGATTTGGTTAAAGATTTGAGTAAAAACTTGATTTGGTATGGGTATGTGTAAATGGTTGAAGAGAGTTTTGAGTAATTTTTATTCAAATTTAAATTTAAGTAGAAGTTTAGGTGTATGATTGAAGATGCTCTTATAGAGAGAGAGAGGATTTTCATGACCGTCCGATTGATAGACTGCATATAGATCCGTGTTTCATTCATCATTTCACATCAGAATGTCATCATTTTAGAATCTTCAATGTTAATTAATCATAAGATACTTATCATCTTTTGATTGAAGACTGATATACATTGATATATGATCCAATATTAACTAGCAGTCTCATGGGTTGACACGTGTCCCGAATTATTTTAGAATCTCAAGTGTTAATAATGTGATAAGACGCATATCATCTCTTAATTGAAAGTTAATATCCAACACTTACTGATTGAACCTCATCTGTATTGTTTTACTATAAAACTATGATAACCTTGAATGCACGAGTCAAATGTGAAATTGGGAGGGAAAGAAAATCAGAATATTCCCTGACACATGTTGACATTGCATTTGATATTTTGATCGCATGAAAAAAATTGGGGACAGTTATTTCTCCCATCACATTCGTCTTACCCCCCATTAAAAAAATCATCTTTTAGACATGAAAAAAAGGAACAAAGAAAGAGAGAGAGAGAGGGCGGAGTATATCCCATGCATGAATGAGAGAGAGAGAGAGAGAGAGAGAGGGAGGGAGAAAGAGAAAGGGATTCGGGAGAGGTTGCCACATTATCACATTGAAAATCAAACGGTTATAAATGCATGTGATTTTAAAAAGAAGAAAAAATTTATTTCACTTGATGTATTTAAAACAATATGATTAGTCAAGTAAGATACAAGTATGATAAAAACAAGTAAAAATTTGAATCCAAGGAAAGAGAGAGAGAGGCCTTGGGGGGGGGGGGGGGGGGGAGGCTTGTATGCAACCCCATCCTTTTTTTACCAAAAAAAAAAAAGGAAGCTAGTGGGATGAACCTTATAGTTATATTTTGATCTACTACAACTCACAAGCGGCTAAGAGTGATAAACGAGTCGAGCAGCTCAAGTTTGACTCAGTTAAAGCTCGTTCAAACTCATTCGATTAAATAAACGAGCCGAGCCAAGCCAAGCCTGAGTTTATGTTATTTTCATATATATAAATTGTAATGATTTGTGAAAGATGACTTCTTAAATGCTAAACAAATTTTTTTTAGCTAAAAGACATTTTTTTTTAGCTAAACAAATTTCTTTGGCTTAACTTGTTTAATAAACGAGCCAAGCCGAATTTTAACCGAGCTTTTCACGAGTTAAACGAGCCAAGTTCGAACATGAAATTAAGCTCGGTCCCCAGCTGAGTCCAACCCAAGCCTGATACTAAACGAGTCAAACCTGAATAGGTCAAAGCTCAACTCGTTCGACTTGCTTACTACAAGCAACACATGCCCACGGTTAAAACGTTTTACAGCTTAATCCAATCACGACCACCAAAATCACACGACAAAGGACAACAATATTACACGCTTTTGTATTTACAACTTCAACAATGTGCCTGACCATTTATAATTCCAAAACAGATTACATGACACCCTTCATGAGTGAAACTCGTGGTCCAATTTAAAACTTACAAGATACCCTTCAGATTACAATGTACCAGATTTTTTAAATAAAAAAAAGGATGCAAAAAAGGTCTTACAAAATTTTGGGAAACTGTCAGAATCAATGAGTAGTACATATTCTACCACTACCATATCAATATATACTCTTATCATGAAAAATGTAAAAACATACACATTCAATAAGTTCGAGTATATACTTCACATTTTTTAAAAAGTGTATCATTCATCAAATAAATATATATACTTAAAAAAACCAACACACGTTCGGTCAGCAAGAATGACTAAAATTTTACTAAACCTAATGCTCTTGTACATATAGAAAAAGAAATGGCACAACAATATAAAGGACCATTCAATCAAGAGTTCTCTTGCATATTCCAAATACTAGAAGACCTAATAAGCACATTTTGTCCATGGATTCCTTTTTGATAGGAAAACCTCAGTTGGATGCAAACCAGACTAAACCTGACAGTCATGTCGTTCCACGATCTTCATAGCAAGGTCTTCCTATTCAGTCGTCCCCTACAAGCGGCCATGGAGAAAAGGATAACAATTCATGGTGCCATGGACATGATCAAACAGATTGAATTACTCAAGGAACGAATACAGATGGTTAATTTTCTTACAAACCGAGATAGCCCACTTAATAGACCGTGGGGGAAAAAATTATACACACTCTCAAAGTAACACAGTCTAAAATGGAATTCTATGGGAATTATGAATACGCAAACCTTTACAACACGAACAACAAATGCGAAGCTGAAGATCACACTCCCTATTTGTTAAAGAATAGCCTCTTTTTACCTTTCCTCTTCTCGACAGCCTGCAACATGCAGATGCGATGCCAAATATGTATATTATCTACCTCATAATGATAATAATGGACTTTAGGAACAAAGGCAATCATTCAATTTTCGCACAGTAATGTTCAAATGCAGCATTAGGCAATTTAGATTATACAATCCCAAGGGAAAACTATTTGGTAGTCTGAGAATACACTTCCAAGCGAAGAGGGAAAATTGAATGACTAGCTGTTTTCTCCTTTCTTCACAGTCAAAATGCTCCGAATTTATGGCATTCACTACCGATTGAGACTTCCATGTTTCAGTACTCATTAACTCTGCTTTCTTATCTCTTGCTCTGTCCAACCTAATTATTGTTGCTTCCTAACTGCCCCCCACATTTGGTATTGTAGCATACCCGACATGGTCAATTTATGTGTATTTCCTTTTTAGCTAAGTAGGCATGTGTGATTATATACTGCTTCATATGTACATCTTTATTTGAAAGTTCACACCATCTTAAATTTATGCCTTCATCTAATTTTGACTAATTATCCGGTCAAACTCTGAGGCATTGTCCATGTCCATAATTTGGATTATCTATGCTCTACAATCCTTCCCTTGCTAATCAACAGTTTGCCAATTGCAGAATACGCACCAAACAGTGATATTGGATGTTGGTTTTAATTCAAATATAAAAACCTGACTCCTGTTGAAATTATTATAGAAGAAACAAAATGTTCACTTAATATGAGATTTTAGGATTCATCAGCCAGAAGAAATTTTTTAGTTTCATCTGGTCTGTTAACCCAAAATGCATAACTTATAAAATAATCGACAAAGTGCATTGATGCATTCTCAGACGTAAAACCAATGCATAAAATTTTCCATAGTAAGGCCTCTCTTGGATACAAGATGCTCGAGTGCAAGTATACTTGTTGATGTATTATGCTGATAGGTAATTTAGAAAGCAAGACAAGAGGTGTACCCGCATCGAAAATAATCTCATTGTAAGCACAATGCCATCTCTTAACCTGTGTGTGAAATTTGATAGAACAACATGTAAGAGCTGAATTCTATATTATGGTTCAGTTTAACAGAATCAAATATTCCTACTAAATAAAAAATAAAAAATAGAGCAGATATCTTGAGAAATGTTGGATAGAATAAGGTATATATGTTCAATAACATAAATGAGCAGGGAGCAAACAAAGGATTATATATATATGTATTGGGAGGGGGGGGAGGTCAAGGTTACCCAATTTTTTAAACCCAGAATTATGCCAAGGTTTTCATTGATATAAATAAGGCATACAACTTAAAAGAAAGTAGAATGTTAATCTAACTCCAAAAATGACCATTATAATAATATAATGAACCACAAGATATTTCATTCATTCAATGTGTTGTAATTCTCATTGTACCATGCTAGCATAAATAGTTATTTAAAGTTTGACTTTCAATTATTCGAATCCTTAATTTACTTATTTTTCAAATCATCCATGAATCAGAAACTATAAAGACGATATATAATCATGTCAATATAAATCAATGGATCCAGTTTATATCTTACTAGATGAACTGACCCATCCATGTGGGAGCATCAAATCTATGACCCCTATATTCATTCTTTATAATTTTAAAATTACTTGGGAGCTTGGATTTGAACATCGGATGATATTTGTTTAGACATTCAAGCTAGCAAATTGAAGTTCAATCGCCATGTAGAATTATAGCACTCCTTTTTTTTCTTCCTATTTTCTTCCTCTTGTGTATTTGAAATCTTTTGTATCATTTGCTGGGAGGCATTCAAGAGGTTCACCAAAGATTGGGGTCTTATTATTCTAAATCATTGGATGGGTTGTAGAAAAGGAGGCAAAGTCAAAACTTGAAAGGGGCATTATTGGCAGATCACAGAAGGCCCTGCTGATCTCTCTCTTTCTCATTTCTTTTTCTTTCTTTCTTTTTCTCTTTTTTTTTGAGGGGGGAGGGGGGGGGGGGGGGTGTTCACCAGATCCACTGATGTACGCCAGCAAAACTGTTAAGTCTGTAACATACAAATCAGTTGCAAATGTAGAAAAATTAAAATTGAGCATTAAAAGGGTTAACTGAACTCACGAGCTATCAGTTGTCCTCAAAACATGGTAGCCACTAGAACTCTGTATTACAAACTCAGTAGGCTGTCCATATGGAATTGAAATCTGAAAAGCATAAGCGCGAGTTAGTCATAAGTTACCTCATATGAGAATATATCATTTACAATATGAATGTGATCCTAATCCAAGGAATGAAATTTACATGATAACAGCATCTTGACATTTTAACTGATATGCATACATGAATTATCATAGAACCCTAACCAATCAAACAACCACAAAAAAGGAAAAAAAAAAAAGAACAATCACTTGTATGCTCGAGAGAACCTTCCTTTTGACTTTAGATTTTTGTTACTCTCTTATTTCTGTGTGATAACAACAAATTATTAGGAATGATGGGATCAACATTACAATGTATGCCACCACTGTTATTAGATATGGCAGGTTTACCCCATAGCACATGGTCCCTGAAATAGTATTATTTAGTAACATTATGTTCTTTTCTCCTTTCATTCTGCTTCAACCATGACCAAGACATATACAGACATGAACCAGCTGGCTTGTAAACCAATAATCACAAACCTATATATAAAAAAGTATTCTGTTAAGTTATCGATCAAGTGTTTGATTACATACAATTGTGTTCAGATGAAATTTTTCAGTAACAACAACGCCACGGGGCCCATCACACTTGATACTATAACCTTCCCTCTTGATAGCCAATATTGCCCGCTCCCAAATGTCTAAAACTCCTGCCTGCACATCGTAAAGATCATAAGCATGACAGCCAAATAATAATACACATAAATCATCAAACAATATTCATTCGAAACAAATTTAATTGTGGTAGACTATACCGATAGTGAAACTTGGTAAGATGCATTTCCAATTGAAAGGATTCTCTCTATCTGTTCTTGCATACCAGGATCTGTGTCATGAAAATTATTAGCATATAGTACATGCAGATACATCAACCACAAAAGATTAGCAAAAACAAACACGTGAGATAGCTCATTTAATAGTGCCAACTGCCAACTTGATAGCGTCAAAGCTAAGGGGCTGCAAGCACAAGAAAACATATATCTTTCTGTGCATTAAAAAAAATCATTTGCGAAGCTTCAATTACACCCCCACAGTCAAACAGCATAAAAAGTAGAAAGAACATAGTGTAAAGTGGTAGAGGAAGGCTCTCTCATGGACTGATCATCTGGATTTCACAGAATACCTCATATGCAAGGGAGCAAATGATCCTTGGAAAGTCAGGGTTGTGCCTTTTAATGAAAGTAGGACCAAAGACTAAAGAAGTAGTTGGAATCCAAATAAGGAGAGGGAATATTCATCGGTGTGACATAGGAAAAGTTCTAATAAGTGTTTTCTTTTGTGAATACAAATTCTATTTTCTATATGTTTTCTTTTAGATATCATTTTCAATTATATATATCATATATGTTAAAACTCTCAGTAATGGTTTGGAATAGAATTCTTTTATGCTTTTATGCGATGATGCATACATAAAAGAGTTGTTTCATGTAAAATGCATTGAAAAGATTGTCAAAACATGGCAATTTATAAAAGAAAATACGTTATTCAATTATCACAAAAAATAAAAATGAGAATAAATCATCGTAAAAAAAAAAGCTATAGCCGCACACTTTCTTATATGTGCAGCTGAATTTACCATTTTTAGCCAGCTAAAGAAGAGTTTTGTCTTATTTGCAAAGTTATCAGGATACAATGTCACAAATACAAGTAAACTAAAGTAAACATACTTCAGTATCTGAAAATAATTAACTATAAGATTCTTACCACAAGTAATCTTTCTTTGCTCATTAGCAAAAACCTTGACAAGTTCACCCTGTCATTGCAATACACAAACATTAATCAAGATCCAACATAAAGTTTTGTAATTGAATCCATATTTTTCTATTATAAAGAAAGGTCCAGTTTCAAAATTAAAAAAATCTAGAAGACAGTAAGAATTTAATGAGTAGAATACGATAATATATTGCATTGTCTATTAGGAAAATCATGGAGTGATAAATCAACACTATATCTTCAAGGATTAGATATTTAGATGAACCAGAAAGTACTTCCAGAACCATTGGGAAAATAATGGCATTGAAATTTCAAATTTTTATGTGATATAAGATTTCTTTCTTAAAAAACATGTTTAATATATTTAAAAAAAGGAATAAAATATATAAAACAAAACAAGTTAAAATGCTTCAGTGTTCAAAGATCATGACTGAATGTCTCAATGAACCATATCGTGAAAATTGGTAGGAGAAAGAAAGAGAATGTACCCAAACAATCCATCAATTTTAGAAACTTATAGCAATATCATTTGGTCTACATAGGAAAAGTATATCAAGAAGGATTCCCCAAAGGCTATTGAAGATGTGTGAAAAAATCAATCCATCAAATAACCAATTCTCAGAGGGAAAAGTTACCAATGAGAATAAAGTGGGGGAAACTAAATGGAACTAAACTCTGACATTTTAAAAAGTACTTGTGAACCTAAGCATCCCACATTGGAAAAACCTAAACCAAGAGATCATTAGCTGACTTGGAAGATAAGGGAGCCTCTAATGATTTTTAGTCTTATTTTGGTTAATGCTCCTATCCTCTTTTCAGGATCATTAAGAAATGAAGCATTTTTAAATCTTTCCATATGAAATTCTTAAGTTGCCATTTTAAATTTTTTACTCTTGCATACAAAAAAAGAAGTGCTCCTGACAAATTGAAAATTAATCTCAAGATTTTATTACAAATGTTAAATCCTGCTTCAGTAAATTTCCAGATATTATCGCTAAAATAGAGCATCTTTAACTCATAAACTATCATACCTTTCGCTTCCTGTCATCCAGGGGTTGAACTTCAATAGCGAGGTATGAGTCAACATCATCAGCAGTAACCAGATACTTGGGTTGTTTTGCTCCTGTTGTCATACATATCATAAGAAAGAATATCACAAGACCCATGGTAAATAAATAATGAAAAAAAAATCAAATAGGGGAACAAACAGAAGATAAATTACCCTCAATGTAGAATACAGATCCATCTTCTAAATGACGTACCCACTGAAAAAAATTATAAGAATCGTAGAAATTGTTAGTGTAATTCGTTTGATAATGTTATTCCAAGTGTGCAAATAATGAATATCTTACATATCAAAATTTATGACTCAGAAACAAACAGACAATCAAAACAAATGATATTGCCCATATTGCTCCCCAAAAAATTCAATATTGTAAATGATCGTTTTGAAATTTTAATATCATTTTTTATTAATAATAAAAAATTCAGAAAAAATGCTTGAAAAAAAATGGAACATTGACTGTGGACGTCTGTTTGGCCTTCTGATTGCTGCAGGATGCTACAATTGACCAAGAAGCGAGAAGCCAAGTTCAGCCAAATGCAGACTTGACGGCGAAAGAAAAGTAGGTTTGCCTTTCTATATTTATTTTGCAGAACTAAAGTTAATGACCATCCAAATTTATATTTATAATGACCTGTCATATGTGCATCAAAGTAAAAATGGAGTAAACCTCAAGGGGTAAATCAAATTTTTTCCCTGTGAAAATGATTGGGAAGACATCAAATATATACCTTATCTCTAAGAAGTGAGAAAGTCTGTAGTATTTCAATGACCAGCAGAGCTATGAGCTGAATAAAAGAATTAGGATGGAAATACTATGCATACCTCAAAATTACAGCTGGTAGTTCCATGGATGGAGTATCCACATGCTTGGAGTTCTCTTCCTGGAAAAGGTTGGCCTGAAATTTGAAGGTCCTCTATAGCTGGCAACGGATCATCATCTGCAGCTGAAGATTGTGATATGATTTAAATGAATGAGACATGTCTAGACTATTAAACTGGAAAACCAGGTATAAGGGCTTCATGAGAGTATTACCCTCAGAAAATGAGGATGAAGGCTCCTCAAGTACTGGTGGTAAATAAGGAGAAAACGAGGTGCTTGGCTCATCAAGTCCAGGTGTTAGATAAGGAGTGCTTCCCCAGTTGACAGAAGATTCCGCCCCTCTCTGGGGTGCAACTGTCTCAGAATCATCTGCCTCACTGCCTCTAACAAGATCCTTAAAAGATGGATTTTGATTCTTGGAATCCTCACTGAAACGTGCAATGTGAGGATCATCCTGGGTGGCAACACCCCGAAATGTTGCTTCTTGTCCTGCAGAGTTCCTGGAGATGGAAAGAAATTTTGACAATAATGAAATATCAGAATAACCTCAAACTTTAAACATGTATTGTCTATAAATAGCATACTATTTGCAATGCAATTTTCACCAAAACTTGGGGTCCATTGAAATTAAATAAATATTTCTGAGACTCTAGAAAGTACAAGGTGCTAGCGATAAATCTTATTTGATGAGACTAAAGAAGAAATTAATGCCACGATAGAAAGATGGAGAGAAGCTTTATAATCTTTTTTTTTTTTTGAAAAGAGAATCTAAGGGCTCTAAAATAAGTAGAACGAAGAACAGAATATATGGAATGCATATTTTAGCAAGAAAATGAGAAAAATAATTGAACAGTCCACATTAACAGAGATACCAAAAGGTGAGTTTTTTTTTATATTATCTTGGATTACTGTTCATGAGGGATATATTGCAGAGGACGTCACTCATAAAATTAAAACAAGAGCATTTGTAGTAATATGTGACCGCAAAATACTCAAAACTGAAGAAATTTTGTTATTCTTTAAACCATAACTATAAGAAAAGAACTATATGGATTATGGAGCACACTCATCTCCAGCTACCTGTCTCAGGTGGTTGTTCCTTGGCCTTGTCTTCTATGCTTTATAAAAAAAAAAAAAATCTTATACCCCCTAACATGTTTCCTTAATTAACATATTAACAGATTATGAAATAAACCCAGTTACTTGGAAACGTTTTCTCCAATTCACACTTCACAGTAACGTCATGCATCTCCTGCATTTTTCCAGAGATGCACAGTATTTATGTCTGAACAAAATTAACTTCTAGAAAACACGTCACATATTATTTATTGAAAAATACATATGGATGTAATCAATTAAATCCAACCTTTCTCACCTGCTCGAAGAAGGAGACGACCTTCCCAAGTTTTCATGGTCAAGATTCTTAGCGGCAGCACCCGCAGAAATTGTGTGATTACTTGGATTCCCAAATACATCCCAATCAGCTCTTGTAGTTTGAGCATTGGAAGGAGAGGAAATTGGCGTATGTGCTTGAGAATATGCTGCCTGAGGCACTATTTCAAGACCTTTATTGTTCTGAGAGAGAGAATAAAAATATTAAAAAAATGACTGAGATGTGGCAAAGCCAAAAAATAAAAAGCTTATTATCATACTGAAACATTCAATGGGGCGCCAAAGGTGTGTGACGGTGGTTGTGGAGCAAAATCCGAGGTATTAAATGTATCTGGACGCCATGGAGCTATCTGGTATTGAGATTCCTTTAGCTTCTCCTGCAAAATGAATGTAAGAATTAAGAGTCTCTAGAGAAATCTGTAGCTGTTGGGCTTGATAACATTAATAACATCATCTAGTCTACAATGAAAACTGTTCCAAATATGGAACTTAAAAATAATTTGTTTGTGTGTAGGGCAAAACCTTCCAAGCAAACCAGACATATTAAACTACAGCAAGGGTTCAGAGACATCAAATCAAATACCTATCTCACTTGTCATATACAAATAATTACCTCTGTCATCATGAGCTTCTCCTGAAGATGTTTAAACAAAACCTGTAGAAGAATATACATCAGGAGTAAGAAAACCCCATGACCTACATTTGCGATGCATAATGAACAATAAATAAACAATAGAAAATGGACATCACCTTACCACAAATTAATTTATTTTAGACATGCACTTCTATATCATCAATCACAAAACAATGAGTACAAATTGAATCTTGCTCATTCATTTATTTTTAAAAAAAAAAGACATGGTAGATAACACCTTCCTCTTCTTTTAGGTCCCACTACCAGATCTTGAGAACATTTTTCCTCTCTTCGATCTTCTCACCTTTCCCCAATTTTTCAGTAATTTTTAAGCATTCTCAACGTCATAGAAAACTTTCTAGTTCCCACCCAAGAACTGTATTTCCATCTACTTGTTTTCCATCAATTCTCAAAGCTTCCTCTAGAAGCCACAAAGACTCATATTAAAAAAAGTCTCAGGAGCAGCTTCTCTCCACATGTATTAAGTGGGATTGGAGAGTGGTCCGAACAAAAATCAGGGACCCCCTGCAAGCTGCACTGAAGGGAACACGTCTTCTTGTCCCTCTATTTATCCAACTTTGAAAGAGAGAACAACCATCAAACTGTATAAGGTAGATCTTTGGTTACTCAAAGAGAATTCACCAATCCTTTCATCAGAAATCCTGTTTGAGAACCCTCATCACTGCAGGAGTAATCTCACTGTCATTTCTTCAGCTCTCAATAAACAGTATAGTACTGAAGTCACCCATGATACACCAAGGGAAACCTCACCAGATTGCTTAAGATCTTCTCACAAATTTCCATTCTGTCATAATTTTTGAAAAAACACCCCATGAACATCTTTCATTAAAAAATATGTGAACATCCATGATTTGGTTCTGTCATACAGCCTATTTGGCATCCCTTTATTTACTCCCTTCAAACATATAAGGATCACCTACTAATGCCTTCTCTATGCCACTCCCCAGCCTTCCACACTTGATTAATCCACAAGTAGCATCCTCATTCCTATATTATCTTCATCTGGATTCATGAAAATGAAAGATTCAATCAATTCTTCTACACAACATCCACCTCAGTTCCCTCTTCAGTGCTCCTTCATGCCCCCAAAATATTCCATGACAAAAATTTCATCTGAACACAGATTTGCACCTCGTTCTACTACTGACATTTCACATGAACCCTTCCAACCCTATTCTCTCAGGGCCTCTCCACACCCTTTCGTCCCTCCTGCTTTACCCTCCTCAAATCCTACTGTTGACACACCTGTCATCCTCCCTGAATTTTTTACCATGCTGCTTTGCATCCCTAGTGAACTTCTTTTCACTTGCCCCACTAACCAAGATTACAGGAAATCACCCCTTGCAAGGTCAATCCTGCCAGATTCCTCCTCCAGAGGGGCCCCATTCGCCCACCCCCT
This sequence comes from Acorus calamus, assembly GCA_030737845.1. Taxonomy (NCBI): domain Eukaryota; kingdom Viridiplantae; phylum Streptophyta; class Magnoliopsida; order Acorales; family Acoraceae; genus Acorus; species Acorus calamus. Next base: position 15,716,226 of record CM060858.1, on the reverse strand, counting down.
CAACCCCACGTAACTGGTCCATACATAATTTTTTATGATATATTAATGAAGATTTTATAAGATTCATGTTTTGACCAGACGTTTACCTTTCAATGGTAATCTGCAAATATGTTAAAAACTACCATTTAGAGAATCACTTGTTCATTAATCATTTTTTGCTCTATAGAATTTTTTTAGAACAGCAATTATCTATAGAACCTTACACGTGGGGCAAAGAGTATTCAACTGTCTTTTTGAAAATTTATCTCCTAAAAAACATACCTTGAAGTCTATTGGAGTCATTATATAGGCCTGTTGTTGGGCCTATTCCCCACTCGAATTTTTTTCATGGGAATTTTGATCATTTTCTGTTTCTAGGGTTTGTACATCTTGTAACTATATAAGGGACCTTTTGGTTTCCATTACTCAATACAATATTGTTCCATTTATTTCTTCTTGGTATCAGAGCCGCAAAGAAACCCTAGGGTTTCATGATTTTTTTTTTCATCACAGGTCGTGGTGATAATTATCTTTTCCTCTCTCGCGTCGAGATTTGAGGTTTTGCAATGGATCCAACACCGAAGGACACCACCTTACTATCGGGTGGGGAGATCAAGAACACCACCATTCTGTTAGGGAATAACTCTCATGCGCAATGGATTACCAATGTGCTTCTTGATGGACGAAATTATCCGTCCTGGTCGTGTTCCATTCGATTATATTTGGGTAGTCGAGGCATGTCAGACCTTCTTCTTGGCACCATTAAAAAGCCAACAGAAACTGATGCAACCTTCAATCAATGGGAGATTAACAACTGCACGGTTCTAGGTTGGCTCTACAACTCCATGGAGACCCGGATCTATAATATGTTCATGTATCATGATACGGTCGACTCTCTATGGGCTGAGTTGAAAAAGACCTATGGTCATGCCAGGAATGACTCAAGGATCTATGAGTTGTACAAGGATATTGCTAAGCCACCCAAGGTACCCAATCTCTTACCGATTATTTTGGATTTCTTCAGGCTCGTTGGGAGGAACTTGCCCATTATGAGCCTCTCTCAGAGTTGCCTAAGGAGGCTGCCACGATTATGGTTGGCCGACTACAACGCCAACAGACGTATGCGTTTCTTATGGGCCTTCAACCGGAGTTTGAATCTCTTCGTGTTCAGATCTTGAATACCACATCACTTCCTTCTCTATTTGAGGCATTTGCTATTATTGAGGGTGATGAGCATCGCCGTCAGATCTCTTCCTCAGCGACCACTGGAACCCTCGGCGATCAGATGGCATTGGCGGCCACCTCTGGATATGACTCTCGCGGCCACGGGGATAGTGGTCACGGTCGCGGTCGTGGACGTGGACACAACAATATTGTGACTTGTGGCCACTGTGGCATGAAAAAGGTAGATGTTTTCTTCTGTACCCACAATTGATGCAATCTTGCAATGTTGGAGCTCCTTCGTCTGCTCCTCGTGATGTTGTTGCTGATGCCTTGGTTCCGGGTGATGCCCCCACTGCTCCATCTGGGTCCTTTGATATGCGTACTATTCAGAACCATATTGATGCCATGGTTCGGGAGAGCCTTGCCTCTCATGTCTCTCATGCTGGTCTCTCTCATACTGGTCCAACATCCATCTGCTGCTTCTTCCTCTACCTCAGGTATCCCCTCTGCCTACCATGTTAACCAATCAGGGTCTCCTACTTGGGTCATTGATTCAGGCGCTACTGAACATATGTCTGGTGAGTCTCGATTGTTTGCTCCCTTGACATCACCTTCTATGCACAGAGAGGTACGTCTTGGCTCGCTTACACCTGTCATTAGTAAGGGTACCGTTCCTTTATCTTCCTCTTTATCATTACATTCTGTGTTACATGTTCCCAATCTTTCTCTTAACCTTCTTTCTGTTAGCCAATTGACTAAGGTTTTGAACTGTTCAGTGACTTTTTACCCTGATCATTGTGTTTTTCAGACCTGAGTACACGGAGGATTTTTGGCAAAGGGTATGAGAGAGATGGCCTTTACGTCTTCGGAGAACCACCCACCACGGCCCATGCTTCCATTTTGCCCATTGATCATTCGCATAGTTTTTCTCTACAATCTCTAGATTTATGGCATGCTCGTTTAGGACATGCCAATTTTCAGCATCTATGTTCTTTATTTCCTACTTTTCGTTCTTCATGTAAGACTCATAAATTTCAATGTGTTGTGTGTGAGCTTTCTAAACATACACGTACTACTTATATTTCTCGCATGAATAAAGCTTCTGGGTTGTTTGATTTGATTCATTCTGATGTGTGGGGTCCCTCTCTTGTTACTACTTTTGGTGGTCATAGATATTACTTGACATTCATTGATGATTTTTCTAGATATATTTGAGTTTATCTTCTTAAATCTCGGTCGGAGGTATCCTCTCAGTGTGTTAATTTTTTGAGCATGATTAAAACACAGTTTCACATTACAACCAAGAGTATCAGGTCTGATAATGGGGGGGAGTATGTCTCAGATTCTTTTCGGTCTCATCTGAATGAGTTGGGAATTCTTCAACACTTGAGCAGAATGGGGTGGCGGAACGAAAGTATCGTCATCTCATGAATGTGGTTCGTTGTCTCCTTCGAGGAATGAATGTTCCAAAGTCCTATTGGAGTATGACAGTCCTCACTGCTGCCTTTTTGATTAATCGGACTCCCGAGTCGTACTTTAGGAGGTCAAGTTCCTTTCATGTTTTGTATCCTGATCGTACTCTTTTCCCCATCACTCCTCGAGTCTTCGGGTGTACTTGTTTTGTTCAGGATAGGGGGCCCTCACGCACCAAGCTTGATGATAAGTCTATACGTTGTGTTTTCCTTGGTTATTCCACCATGTCCAAAGGATATAGATGTTATGATCCTATTCCTCGGAGATTGTTTCATTCCCTGTTATATTTTTTGAAGATGTGCCATATTTTTCTGACACAGTTCTGCAACATTCATCTTCACCAGTTCGACCGACTTCATTTTTCTCGTCATTGCCTTTGCCACAGCCACAGTCGCCACTACCACCGTCGTCACCACCACAGTCCTCCTCTTATTGTATACACTCGTAGACCTCAGCCACCTCTCTCTCCTGCTCACTTGTCGACATCCTCCTCGGACTCAGGTATACCTTCTTCCTTGATCACTCCACATTCTGCTCCTGATTTGCCTCCATCTGACTCTGATGTGTCTATTGCTCTTTGCAAAGGTCGTCGGAGTTGTGTCACTGTTCATCCTCTTGCCCAGTTTGTTTCTTATCAGGGACTTTTCGATTCCTACAGAGCTTACCTGGCTGCTACATCGTCCATCCGTATTCCTTGTATGGTCACTAAGGCATTACATGATTCTATATGGACCGCCGCTATGACCGCTGAGATGGATGCCTTGCAGAAAAATCATACGTGGGAGTTAGTTGATCTTCCACCAGAGGAGAGGACCGTTGGCTGTCGATGGGTTTTCACAGTAAAATACAAAGTTGATGGGGCTGTTGAGCGGTATAAGGCACGCCTTGTTGCAAAAGGCTTTACTCAGACTCCAGGGAAGGATTTTCATGCTACATTTGCTCCTGTTGCCAAGCTGACTACTGTTCGGCTTCTCGTCTCTCTTGTTGCTTGCCACAACTGACCTCTTCATCAGATGGATATGAAGAAAGCTTTTCTTCATGGCGACTTGACAGAGAATTTATATGGATCCTCCGCCTGGTTTTCGTCTTCAGGGGGAGTATTCCGGGAAGGCGTGTCTTCTTCTCAAATCTCTATATTGACTGAAGCAGTCACCGAGAGCATGGTTTCAAAGATTCAATGTAATCATTCTCTCTCTTGGATTCACTCGTTGTCATGTTGATTATACTTGCTTCATTCGTCGAAGTAATGGACGGTGCACCATTATTCTAGTTTACGTGGATGATATCATTATCACAGGAGATGATGCCGATTACATTGTCAAAGTGAAGACTGAGCTTGGACATGCATTTGATGTGAAGGATTTAGGTCCTCTTCAGTATTTTTTGAGGATTGAGATTGCCCGTTCACGCCATCATATTTCGCTCTCCCAGCGAAAATATACTCTTGACCTTCTTGAGAACACCAATATACTTGGATGTCGCCCTGCCACTTCTCCTATGGACTAGAATCATCGCCTTCATGTTGAATCAGGCGACCTTATGCCAGATCCTTCTTTGTATCAGCGTCTAGTGGGTCATTTGATTTACTTGACGAATACTAGACTTGATTTGACTTTCGCTGTCAGCATGGTTAGTCAATTCATGCATGCCCCACGAACTTCTCACCTAGATGTTGTTTACAAGGATTCTTCGATACTTGAAGTCATGCCCAGGTCATGGCTTATTCTATGCTACTAGTGCTCAGTCTATCATTTATTGCTACACTGATGCAGATTATGCTGGTTTACTCACTGATCGTCGATCCACTCATGGTTTCTATTCTTTCCATTGGGGCAACCTTATTTCCTGAAAAAGTAAGAAACAGAGTGTTGCATCTCGTTCTTCTGCTGAGGCAGAATATTATGCCATGGCCCAAGGCACACGTGAGATCATTTGATTGCACTCTCTTTTGACAAAGTTGGGATTCCCTGTAGCTGGTTCATCTACTTTGTTTTGTGATAACCGATCTGCCATTATGCTTGCTTTGGACTTAGTTCTTCATGAGCGGACCAAACACATTGAGGTTGATGTTCACTTTCTTCGAGAGAAAGTACAGTCGGACGCCATTGACACAGTTTTTGTCTCTTCCAATGAGCAGCTTGCTGATATGTTCACCAAGTCCGTTGGTCCCTCTGTTATTCGTTCTAGCTTAATCAAGTTGGGCTTGATTGATATCTTCGCTCAACTTAAGGGGGGAGTATTGGAGTCATTATATAGGCCTGTTGTTGGGCCTATTCCCCGCTCGAATTTTTGTCATGAGTATTTTGATCATTTTCTGTTTCTAGGGTTTATACATCTTGTAACTATATAAAGGACCTTTCGGCCTCCATTACTCAATACAATATTATTCCATTTATTTATTCTAAGACATCTTCTGTTCCCAACCAATGAATTACATGATACCAAACGAATCTTAAGATATGTTGAGTCTATTTTAATTTTCATTCAGCATGGTCCTAAAAGGCATAGAAAAAGAAAAGAAGAAGAAATTTTTTTCTCTTCTTCTTAAATAAACTTGTAAGATGCCAGCTGTTTGAATTGCAAGAACATTAAAGACTAGAATACATATTAAAATGACTATGGAGCGAAAACACAGTTTTCTATTCTGATAAGATTTATAAAAATTTAACAAATTCCTGAATGTAGAGGCATAATTGATATCTCAATTGTTCTAGAATTTCATAAAATACAAAACATCTGCTTTGAACATCATCATATCATAAACCTGAAAACATCCTATAACTGTAAATATTTAAGAGTTACGACTACAGAAACAAAAGATAGAACAACCTCTACTGACCTTCAGATTACTAACAATGGACTGAGCATCGAGCACAGATGGTTGCAGTCCATATTCCGACAGAAGGGGCATCAGAGATGACACAAAAGTGGTTCTTTCTTGCTGTGCAGCCTGTAAAAAGGAGTAGCAGTCTCATTGCCACAAAATAGATGAAAAACAAATCTGATGTAGAAATATGGGTACATGGGGTCTATTTTCAAATACATTTTAGATGACATCTCATTGTTCTTTCATGTAATATAAAAAACAGAGAATTAAGTAAATAAATACACTCCCTCAACTAGATCTAGATTTATAAAAATGGTCACAGTCCAGGGTAGCTATTATACATATGCCAGGCCTCACCAGCATCATGTTTTGCCCAGTTTATATTAAAGGGTTGAGAACACAGTGCCAGACTTCAACTTTTTTTATGAAAGCACAAAGCAGATCACCTAAAATTTTATAAACAGCATGGAGAAAACACCAAGACAAACAGAGGAGGGAACAGGCAAAAAAGCAAAACAAGAAGACAAAAGGTTTCCAAAGGAAACTAAAAACAAAGGGAAAGGTGGTCCAAAAATAGGCTGCATTCCATACAACTAATGTCTGATTCTCATGATTAAGGAAAGACCACCAAGCCAGAATTCAACATGTTCATTTCATTTTACATATCAAATATTTATCATGATTAAACTTCATTGAAAATATAAAAGAATGATACAAAGATGACACAGCAATAAAAAAAACAGTTGTGAATAATAAATCTATTTATATTATGAGAACATAAGTTACCTAGTGCAAATTTTGTAGTTAAAAAAGACAAAATAACTACATACAGGGCCATGAGATCCATTACTGTGATCAGAAAGAAACAATACTTGCAATGCATATGTAAGCCGAATGTTTTCCTCAATTATCTCTTGTCTGTAAGAAAGGGCTTTTGATGCGGCATCAACCAGCTCTTGTTGTTGCTGATCAAACGCCTGAAAACATAATTTTTTATAAAAAAAAAACTCTTGTTCTCAATTGAAAAGAAGGAAAAGGAAAGGCAGCAATAAAAAAAATCGCATACCATGCGCATATAAGCAATTCGTTTTTCCAGAACATATTTTTCATTTCTGATTTGTGCTTCCTGTGAACAGAAAGTGATGGCATTCGCTTAATACAAAAGTAAGGAATATATAGCATGACAGAGAGAATATCTCTTGCCTTCACAGAATATTCGGCAAGATGCTTCCGAAGCTGAACAATCTCTTCTTCATGCTCTCTAATCTTGAGACCAAGATCCTACATCAAAGGCAACATTTTATATTCATGTGCTGAAGGAATGAACAAATGCATGCAATACACAGTCTAGATCATCATGATATTACCTGCTTCCATAAACTGCTTGAATTGTTAATTTCAGGCACCGGCATCAAACCATGACCAGGATTTAACCTCGGATCATACTCTCCTTTTTGGTAACTACACTAACATCACAAAATGTTGTCAGTTGTTCTAACTCATTCAGGTTATAATATTATTTTTCAGCTAAATCAGCATTTTCCATACACAAAGTGGATAAAAACTTACGCAGATGGAGGTAATGATCTTGAAGATGGCCCAGGGAACTGAGAGAATCCAACATTATCCATACTACTCTGCCCACCAGGAAATGGTTTTAAAGGTCCACCCATCTTTCCGTTCTCAGGGTAATGCCAGCTACCTGAAGTAGGTTGTAAAGAAGGCTCCTCATTCTCAGACATCCCATTTTGATGAATAACTAGTGCACCTTGAGGATCTTGTTGGAACGCAGGGTCCATCCATCTAACCCTCCCTGCTTTATTGCCTACAGGAGAAGCAGATTGATGTGTCCCGTAAGATCCTGGTGTAGGATCACCACTCAAACCATCAGCGACCCTTTGAGATGTTGATGGATCCGATTTCTGCACTTAAATATACAGCAAAACTTTAGGCAAGCGAAAAGGAACCCTCTTTTAATGTTCCTGACATGGAAAAAACTTACATATCTTTTGAAATATTTGTCACCAGTGAGTATCACACATAACAGCTTGCTTTTATTCCAGTCAGGGGATAACTTCCAAGAACAATTAAAATATACAGTTGGATGGAATGGCATCTATAAACTAAAAAATTTACTGTATATCTCTTCAAAATATGATGTCAATGTCACCATCCCACTAGAAAATAATCTGCCTCCCTGAAGAGGTTGAAGGGATGGAAAAAAACTCAATGTACATGGTGCATCAGGAATAATTATCATCCTTGAAGACCCAAAGAGATTGAAGATGTGTCTTTAATGGCATTGTGGGATGCTACCCATACCTATACTAATTAATGGAAACATCCAAAAGAGATGAAAACGAACAAACTAAAGTAGGAAGACCAGCAGCCTTCCTAAGCGAGGAAAAAGAAAAAGAAAACCTACATCCCTGAGTAAACTTATTCCACCAAGAGCGCTCTCCATCTCTATGCACATGGATTCAGCCAACATTATATGAGAACTCCAAGATTTTTAAGTTAATCAGCACCACATTTGAGGTATATCTGATGTGGCGGTGCTGTTGACTGAACAGTTTGTCATTCCTTGTCAGCCAAAGCTCCAAAACCACGTGCAACACGAACTTGCCCTTGGTGTTTTTGTTCCCCTTCTCCTCTCATGCTACTTAAAAGAGTGTGATAATTATCTACAGAAGCTCCATACTGAAAGTCTCCCTCAAGCAAAAAGATGATAAATTTTGCTGGTCATTTTCAGGCATCCATTGTCCTTGTGGTGATGGTCTTAGACCTGAAAGTTGCAAACAGCATGATGCATTGCAGGCAATTCAGTGAAATGAGGGGCACAAGTGACAGAAGTAGAGAATCTTTGTCTGGCTTACTCTCACCAATTCAACAAGTGAATTCCAATGAGCTGCTGGACTTTTCACTGCCCACCAATTCTTCACTTAAAGTACAATGAGGTCTGAGCCGACAATGTCAGGATCAACAGGGTGATGTTCAACCATGAATGTGAGGATAATTTTCCTGGGGTTTCCCGGACTCTTACAAGATCTGTGTCATTTACCTTTTTCCGGTAGATTCAAGCCATGCCCGTAGAGAACAAGGATCCTTACGCCCTTTGACAGGAATGTTGACCCAAACAAACCTGATGCATTGCCATTCATTTTTATTATTCTAACACAGTAAACATGTTCTGGCAAGATATGGGGTGAGGTCGACAAAGACCAAGTACCAAGCATGCCCCCCCCCCCCCCCCCCCCCCCCCCCCCCCCTTCATCCCTAGCACACACATGGACTACCTTCACTCCATACCCTGAAATAAGAAGCCACACCTGATATACACTATAATGTGTCAAGTAATTTTATTACTATGTATAATCAAACTGCAAAAATTCTACACAAGGGCACATTCAAAAGCCTAAAAGATTTTGTAAAAAAGGAAAACTAATCAACCACCTGTTTTTCTTTTCTGCAAAAGCAATCACTCTATGCACGAAGAATCTCATAAATGAAAGCAAGGGAGTGTAGAATGTGCTTTATATAAATATGTAGACTTACATATCTTTCTAGCTCTTCTGTTTTTCTTTCAAGTTCATCCTTCAATCGTTTATTTTCTTCCACCTGAAAAAAAAAATCACATACCACGGTTCATATATACCTAAAAGAGAGGGGAAAAAATTCCCCCACCTGAGTCCCTCATTAGAAATTCAAAGCACTACAATAAATCCAGTACTAATGGATTATATCCAGCAAAAAGTTCACAACCAACCCAATGATGGGCATGCACCAGATGGTGATAAGATCAGACCTAGATCCAAATTAAAGAAGTCTATGATTCTTTTTGTCTTATTAAGCACAATTGTCATCAACTAGGCATAAATGTTGGACATCACGACCCTGATATCACAAGTGGGGAAAAAAGATGATATTACCTTTTTGTATGACCTGTGGCCATGAGATCAAGCATCAAGATGAATAGTCTGGAAACATCTCAGATTTGTTTAAAGTACATACATATACAGATGCTAATCTTTAAAAAAATTTGAATAATATGCAGGGATGGAACCAGATTTTCTTCTCCTTTTTTTTCTTTTTTTTGGCCTTTTTCGGGTTTTTTTTTTTGGGGGGGGGGGGGGGGTTGAGATGGAAAAAAATATCTTAGGGAGGGGGTTAAATGTGTATATGTTAAGGGGATAATTGCAATATTCCAAAGGACCCTAGAAGCTTTGCCATTGATCATGTGCCGGTACTATTTTTATCACATTGAATCATAGCAAGGGCATTGATACAGATTTGCCGATAAAAGCACTTAATGATCTTGTGCTCGCCCATGTTGGCATGGCATATCCATAGACAAAGCTCCTTAGATATTAAGTAATGGATCCATGAGATGAATCAGACAACCTCAATGTAAGTTGAGGTATGTGGCACAATTTTATTGAAGAAACAATTGCAAACCAACCAGTGTTCATGCTCAGTGAATAGGTTCTTTCCTGGGAATGTACTCCCCAAGCTGGACTATATGAAAAGCAATCAGGAGAAGATATTATTCATTGATTATTCATATACAAAGGAACAATTGAGTGAAATGAAATATCCACTGTTTCACCACTTAAGGATAATCTTGGCTTAAAATTGAATTATATATTACTTAACTGGCAGTCTGGTACAATCATTGAACAGTTACATAAACAAATTATATAATCATAAGCAAATGTTGCCATCCTTGCCCAATTCATTGTTGGCTAGTAGGCTAAAGATACCCATTTAATCTTTGACTATATGCAAAAAATAAAAAAAATCGCATCAACCAGATGCTTCTAATGTATTAGATCATTGGTACTAATAGTAAAAAAACTTAGCCACCATCTGGGACACAAAATAAGGCTCGATAAGGCAGAATAGCTTATTTAGCTTGGATTAAATCCGATAGCTATAACGCGGGGGAAGGGGGGGGGGGGGGGGGTTGTGAATAATGATGATGGAACAATGAATGATGATAGCCAAACATAAGCTCATGTAACATTGTAACCAAATGGAAAATGTCCCCATAGCTATCCACCCTAGATTAACAATCTATCCTGGATAGCTTATGTCACACCTCAAATTGGGGCTTAGACACTTGGACGGTTGATTTATAAAAAATTTGTTCACGATGTTGAAGAAATCAACCGTAAATGATTTTCCAATTATAAACTATCTAAGTCATTCTGAAAAGGAAATTTAAAGTGGTATTAAATGAAAGGTAGCGCATGCCCACTCCTTTAGATTTTCTTCAACAGATAAACTAAAATAAACGCAACAACAGACTGAGGAACTACAAATCCCAGCCGAAATGAATTCCAGTCACAATTATAACAGAAACACAGATCTCGAGACGAATTGAGACAGGTCGACTCACCTGCTGTTTGATGGTGTTCTCGGCGGCTTCAACGGCCTTGAAGACCTGAACGATGCTCTCCTTCGACGAGTCGTTGACTCCAAGCCCCGAGAACCGATCGACGAGGTTCCCGATCCCTCCTTCTCCCGCCGCCATCGCCGCCGCCGCATCGGACGACGACACGTTCCACGGGGACCGGGAGTCCTGGAAACCGTACCCCGCCTCGATCCGCCGATCGGTGCCGTAAGCTCCCATGGCGCGGCTGCCGATCTGGCCACCTGGAGATCGGATCCGACAGTCGAGATCGGATCGCGTTTCGTGGAGGAGAGAGGAGGTTCTCTCTCTCTCTTTGAAAGGTCGGGGAACCCTAGAAATTGTTCTCTCTCTTTATTGGGGATTTGGCCGTGTTGGGGAAGGGGAGGATTTAGAGTGTCGTCTCCGTAGTGTTTTTTTTTTTTTTTTTTTTTGTCGTCTCCGACTGAGTGAAGTTCCTGTAGTCTTTTGTTTTATTTTTTTAATTATTAATCGTTTATAAAGGTCTGATATGAATACATGTAGGAGTTGCAATGTTTAGCTGGAGGTGATGATGATAGGCTTAATAATTGTAAAAAACAATTAAGAATGTGCACTTTGTTAATCATAGTTTTATTTTAACGATGTTCCCACCCCATTATTATGCATCCCAATCTCTTTTTTAGGTTCCGTTTGAGAGCATGTTCGAAAGCGTCCGCGTCAGCTGGATACGAGGGGTGACCTGCATTGCTAAGAATTATTGTTTCGCGGAGTTGGGAAAATGTGAAAAGACGATCGAAAATAGAATACGACAACGATTGTTAGCGTGTTCGATGCAGATCCGAAAATGATGTTTGTCTGTGCGATAGCGTATGTCGGTGGTTGCATTAAATACCTTTGAATTATTTTTAAATCCGTGAAACATTTTTAATTTGAATAACAACATTAAGCTCACCATTAATATTTTTATTTTTATTTCAAAAGTTCATCAACATTGTATACCGTCGAAAATCTGATGCATTGTTAAAATTTCTTTTTAAAAAAACAAAAAATTTGAATGTATCTCGTCAGTACATTCATTTTAAAACTCTATTCAATATTAGTATGGAGTATGTTTAGTGGTTTTCAGATGAGTATTTTTCATGTGTATAATTGGGTGGATAAAAATATTCTAGTTATTTTATAGTCCCTTCGATATTTTAATTTTTTAAGGTCAAATCTTCTCATGTCAACAGGTGTAAAACTTGAATCTAGGACCCTTCAATAAAGAGAGGATACCTTTATCAACCTATCAAGAGATGATTCGACATTTTTATTTTATGTTTCCAATGTGATAGCATCTGAGTTTTAAAAAATTCATAATGTAATGCTCGAAAAGATTTTTTATTTATCATAATTAGATATCTTAGTATTTAAATGTGCATCATTATGGTTGAAGCGAGCAATATTATATCTCTTGATTAGGGTAGAGATGTTTGAGTTATAGTGTCACTTCAAGTCAAGAATTGTTTGAGAGCTTAAGTTGTGTTTAGTGTGGAGGAATATTTGATGGGCTGAGTAAAGAACATTGCAAGCCGTTATGAAATGGACCAATTGAATATAATACTTACTAACCGTTTGAATACAGAATATGATTTATTCTTAGGTATTTATTTATCCAAGTATAAGTGAGTATAAATAAGGATAAAGTGATTTTATATTTGATTGTGTTTTTAATTATTCTCGTTGAGAATCGTAAGAATAAATGTTTTGTTGTTTGGGTAAAATGTGAATAAAGTATGGAGAAAAATTTATAAAAGTTAAAAAAGTAATGATGGTTGATTTGACAGGTGATTTATAAGAGGTGGTTACAGTTGATTTGACAATGGACCCATTTTTCTTTGGGTGGAATAACCTAGGATAACTTTTATTCTAGGGGTTGATTGGAATCTATATACCACTTTATACCAGTTTATTCTGGCACACTTTATCCGGGGTTATCCGGGCTTTCCAAACGGGGCTCAAATTTTATCCGAGGTTATCCGGAGTTATTCGGGGTTTATCCGGCATCCAAACGGGGGCTTAGGGTCCCTTTGGATAAATGAATCAGTTATTTTGGGGTTTATACTTATTTTCAGGAATTGTTGACTTTATCAATGGAATAATTGATTTTCTGTTTGGTTATGTTTTTAGTTATTCTCGTTGAAAAATGTAATAATAAATGTTGGAGTGTTTAGTTGATGAAGAATAAAATATGAATAAAATGTAAAAATTAAAATTGACTTGACATGTGAACTTCATCAATGTATAAGAGGTGATGACATAAGATTTTGATGTAATGGCATGCGATTTAATAGGTGGATCCCCAGTGGAGAAATAACACAATTCCATAGGGGGACTTGGAATACAAATATCAGCTTATTCTCATCTAATTCTACATAGTTATACTTATTTATATCACCCACCCAAACAACTTTTTTACATTTATTCTCCCTTATCCCTATATTACATCCTTTATTCCTCCATCCAAACGGGCTCTGAAAGTCTTAGAGTTCCATGTTTGAAGACCCATAAGGGTGTGTTTGGTTGACAAGTGGGATTGGGATTCAGTGAATCCTGGGATTCTAAATCCAGGTGGATTAGGATTGTGAATCATGCCAACATGTTTGGTAAGGAACATGGTTGAGAAAACAGGATTGTGATTCTCAATCTCAATCATGTGTTTGGTAATGCATGGATTACAATATAAAAAATAAAAAATTTCTAAAAATACCCTATATATATATATTAAAATATATATTTTATAACAAATTTTCTATATATATATATTATTTTTTATATATATATAATTTAGTTATGATATTATAGCAAATTAGTTATGAATTTATAATAAATCACATGAAACTATATATATATATTAAAATATATATTTTATAACTAATTTTTTATGACACACACACGCATATATTATATATATAAAAATTAGTTATGATAGCAAATTAATTATGATATCATAACAAATTAGTTATGATAGTAATATATATATATATATATATATATATATTATTACATATATATATATATTTTTAATATTAAATATATTATGTTATATATATATTAAAGAAGATTGGGATTGGGGTAAAAATGCATGGGTAAAAATGTCTAAAATGTTTTTTTTTTCAATCCACTTGGATTGGGATTGGGGGAATACCACCTCTTAAGGGGGATTCCCAATCCCCCTCTCTCAATCCCAATCTCCCTTTTAAAATTTATCCAAACAACTTATTGACCTGGATTGAGATTCTCAATCCCAATCAAACACCCAATACTCCTATCCAAACACACCCTTAAGAGTTCAAACTTTTGCACATGGATAGGCATTGACACCACCTCACTCTCACATATACATATGTAAGCCCGTCAATTATCAATTATCTAAAAATAGTCCATATCTGATCTAAATCTTAATGTGCAATAATCACGTCACTATGCTTGATCAATTCAAATATAAGTTATCCTTTATAAAATTATATATTTAATTAGCCAAGCATCTACTACAAAAATATCTAAACATAAGATGAGTTTGATAAAGGTCGTAGCCCCAAATGTTAGACTCAACCTCGTTTGTAGCCCCAAATGCAATCCACATTTTTAAAAAAAATATACATCGTCTGTTAAAGTATGTACTTTTGTCACAAATGAGGTATATACTCCAATGGATTGTATAAATTCATTTATAGAATGTGTAAAAAGGAAATTATTGAGTTACATGTATCTTGCCACATTGAATGCAAATGCGACGTAAGAGACTTATAATTTCATTCTAAATTTAGTTTTAAAATCTTATAAAATATCTCAATCACAATAAAATAAGAAAATCGGACAGTGATGAACGCGTTGGACAATCAAAATTGTCCAACACCTGTTGGACCTAACCCGATTCCCATTCTAAAAAGATGTTATTCAAAAGAACACGTGAAAAATCCATATAACCCCCTCTAAACTATCCAAAATCTATATAACCCCTTGACTTTTTCAAAAGTCCATATAACCCCCTTAAAACACCTATGTAAATACAAATAACCCCCTGGATTATACTTCCGATGATAGATGAGGAATATTATGTGAATATTTTATTTAGTTAACCCTAGATGAACACACAGTATACCAAAACTCCCTACAATGTGTTAAAATACAGAAAACTCCTTATAAATGATGATTTTATCCTTCCAGATATATTATAAAACCTTATTCGGAGAGTTAAAATCGTCATTTTCATAGGATTTTTTTTGCATTTTAACACATTGTAAGGATTTTTTAGTATACCGTGTTTTCAGCCAAAGTTAACCAAATAGAATAATCATTATCTGTCAACAAAATTTTAACTCGGGAGATTATTTAGATTTACATATGTGTTTTTAGGTGATTATATGAATTTAAGAAAAAGTCAGGGGATTATATTGATTTCAGACAGTTTACCGGAGTTATGTGGAATTTTCCCAAAGAACAAATGTCCCCAAACCTTGAAATAAAATAGAATTTTTTTTTTATGCATCTCTTAATCATATTGTAATCTAGATACATATTGGCAAACATTTAGCAAGTACTAAATGTCTCCAAACATTTAGTCTGATTTTTTCACTGCAGACCAAGGTACACCATATTGCAAGTACTAATTGTCACACAATACCCATGCATCATAACTAGACCAGAGTCACCAGACTCATGTAACATTGAAGTTCAATATATATCCCATCTATGAATCCAAACACCAGCAGTAGTAGTCTGAGGCCGAGATCTCCAGCAACGCCTCCGGCGATGCCCTCTCGAGCTCCCTCTGCTTCCATGCCGCATAAGCGTTTTTGTTATGCGCCTCCCCATACGTCTGAGGATGGTCGGGGTGCACCTGCGAGCGCATCCTCATGTAGAGCCTCATCGCCGCCACGCAATCCTCATATGGATCTTGTACTCCGGTCTGCATGTCATAACTACAACACCGAAAAAAGTTCAAAGATGACAATCTTGCTCACCATATGTGATAATGTTCAAGTACAAGAGTTTTGTGTTTTTAGGCTCGCCCAAGATAGACAGATGTTAGGTACTTGAGTGAGTTGCTGAGCTTGCTTGTTTTCATCAGTGGGGGATACTTGGTTGTGTCCCTGCATAGTAATAGTATGTTGTTTAATATTATTTTTTTGGAATTGATTGTCAAACTGATTCAGTTTTTATAAAATGAGTTTTTCAAATTCGGTTTTTGGGTTTTGATGTTTGTAAAAAGTGAATATTTTTTTTTATGAAAAAAGTTGTTTTTAAAAATTAGTTCTGTGGACCTGATTAAGAGAGAAGGGTAATCGATGCCGAGGCAATCCAAGTTATGATCAAGGCCATGGCCAACGAGGATACTCGCCTTACCAGCTTTCGATCGTATCTTCCAAATGGCTTCGTCATTGCAAAGGAAGTCCTGGATCTTCCTTTGTGCATGCTTAAGTGGCATTGCGTCTCTCAAATGTTCTCCTCTTACCAGTCGTCTCATACCTTACATATACAAAAAGATTAATATCAGAGCAAATAACATTTTAAGCCATGTTTGAAAAACGAGTTTAAAAAAAATTCATTTAAAACAACCTTTAAAAACTAAAGCTATTTTTAGCCTTCTTCAAAAGGCAAGAGGGGACATTTGAAAATGAATTTTAGAATATATGTGCTATTCTTGTAAAAGTAAAATTTCTAACATCTACCCAAACCAGTTTCCAAACGTTCCCTTATACTTGGTTAAGGTTGGTGGTTGCTCTACCTGTAGTTCGTTACAGGGATTTGAGGCTTGATGTAAGCATGAAATATGATGTTTTCATCTTCATCAATCAAGCAGACCCTCACGCACTGGTCGAGCGATCCATCGCTCCCGCCTCCGACCATTTTGCATGCCAGCGCCACCACGCGTGGGTCCCTCCTCCCCCGGAGACTGAATCCTCCGTCGTTGTCTGACAAGCTCAACTTAGACAACTAATCAAAAAAAAAAAAAATTGTAAGCTTAGACAATTCAATTTTCTTCTCAAGCAATTCAAAAACTTAAAAATGTATTTGGATTCTAATCAATTCACCGGAGGCATCGAGCGTGAGAACTGGCACGCCGTCCGATGTGATCGAAGGGTGTTGGAGCTGTCGAAGATGGTCAAGCAGAGGTTGCAGCCTTGTACGCTGAAGATCCTTGCGCATTCTGCCTTTGGAAGGGGCCCTTGACACGCGCCCAATTAAGAGATAGTCAACGCGTCTATAATTTTTAATTAGGACGACTGAATACCATCAGGTCTGGTCAAACTTGTAACAATAAAGCTTGTCACAAATTGACAAAAGGATAGACTTACCAGACCTGAAGAAATCAAAAAGATGATTGATACTTTTTCATGGAAGAGATACAAACCTATGAGATGCTCCCTAAGAGATTCAAAAGACCTGCAGTGCTTGTCACAGACCCCACACTTTGGTTCATGGACTGAGTGGTAGGAGACTCTCATGTGTTCCACCAGGTGCTCCATTTTGTTGTACTGTCGAAAGCACGCCGCACATTTGTTCCTGTTCAAAGAGAATTATTAGTTTTTGATTCGATAACGATATACTTAAGACATTGCTTTATATTGTTGAATGGTTTTAGTTAATTTTAATATTACCTGAAGATAAAAGATTCTATAAATAGAAGCTTTGGTTGATGTTATTGATGTGATGAAAGTGTGACATGATCAAAAACTCAAATCAGTCCAACACTAACAGAATATGTTTTACTTTATATTAAAGAAAAATATGGGCTAGTTAAGTACAATATGGGATCTGATGGTACGCATAATGAGGCCTAATGATTGTTAAAGAATGCATCCGTTCCTACTATGAATCCATTGCACTCATAAAAAATGGTACCAAAGCTGAAAAGTAAGGCATAATCACTCACTTTTCTCTACCAATCTATTAATAAATTTTGCATAAGTAGCACTACTAGAGAGAGAGAGAGAGAGAGAGAGAGAACCTAAGGGTCTCAGAGGACTCAGGCCTAGCATCCATTATCAGTGTATAATGGTGTTATGTTATAACAATGTGGAAGTCTATGGAAGGAGGGGTGGCATTGGTGGGTATTTATACATGGGAGAAAAAGAGATTTTTATTTTTTGGGAGGGAGGGGGGGTTGTGGTGGGGGTACGAAATCCGTCCAAACACAGTGACAAAGTATTCAAAACATTATTAAATTGTTATAAAAAAAGATTCATGCTTATAGGTCGAACATTCGTATTTCTGTCTATCAAACGATGTGTTTAGAGTCTTTAGAATTTGAGTATACATTAGTTTGGATGGTTTATCAACATCTTATTCATGATTTGAAAAATTAGCCCTGATTGTCATCACTATCTTCACACCTAGCACATAAGTTTTTACATATTTTTTTTAAGTCAATGATCAAAATACATCTAGAAAAGAATTTGATATATCTGATATTTGGATTGCACTTATCTCATATGATTTGTAAATATACACGTGTCATATGGAACATTTTTTTATATTGAAATCATGCATGAACTTTGTGACCACAATTCCAAGTAGGTCCCCAGGTGAATTGACTCAAATATTCTCGGTCTCAAATGTTTCAAGTCCCATTCATGTTTATCACCCTTGAAGGGAATCTTTTCCAAAAAAAGAAATAAAAATGGAAAGAAAAATAAGAACAAAAGAAGACAAAGAGAGAGAGAGAGGAGATAGTGGACAAGATTTCATGTATCCTGCAACTACCAATGGAATTTCATTCAAAGTTGTAAAATATGAATAATAAACTGTGCCTTTCAGGCCCCAAAAAAGATACAAATCTTTAAGAGATAACCCGGTCAAAAGTAAGTTCAAAAAGCCAACCTACTGTGATTTTTGTGTTTATAGAAACCAAAGAAGAGAATACCTTGGACATGAAACAACAGGAGGTTCAATGGGATCCTATCTGTTTATCTTTCCATGCTTTTGCTTTTGTTAATGTGTTTTGGACTGAAACATAAAGAGAAGACAAGTTTTGTCCATGTGAGTTCATATGCACGTTATCCAACATATAGAATTCAAATTGTGGAATGCATATGTAAACTGTCATGGAAACTAAAATACAATGAATCCAATACAACCATCCTGGATTTTACAGCTTGATCACTGAGGCCTTGGGATCCAGTTTCCATAAACATATTGTTGGAAAAACTTTTGTCGAAATCAGATTAAACAGTAAACAGATGATCAAACAACAGATTAAAATAGAAAGAGATTCAGAGATGGCCTGGATGGAGGCACGTAGAACGCTGTCTTAAGAACAGAATCGCTCCCTCAATCGCACAGGGTACACGACGATCTGCTCCCCGGATACAATACCCAGCCTCGCTGATCTTCTCCTCTGATGCAGCAGGAAGAAGAATTCGTGGACCGGTCGCTGACTCGAATAATCGCCAAAAGAAGAATAAAAAACTTTTCTGGATGAAAAAGAGAGAACGCTGAGATTGCATACCTCTGCAGTCCTCCATAGCCTGTTTATATAGGCGTGGGAGGAAGAGAGCCGTTTGAGACAGAAAGCAAACGGAGGAACGTTCGCCCTCAATCACGCAGCGCCTTAATCAAGGCGGTTACGGAATCACGTCGCCCTAATCACGGCGGTTACAGATCGCGCCACGCGACTGTTACGACTGAGACGAAAACTCTCTATCTCTGTTATCTCTTCCAGATGACCCAGACCCACCTGAACCCGAGCCCGAGCCCAAGCCCAAGCCCAAAATACAAAATACAAAATGCAAATGCAATCCACAAGCCATTGCCCTCCCTTGGGACCCTACCTAAGTACCAACCCTCTTCCTTATAAGGAGGAAAGAAAAAATAAAATAACTAATATGGACTACGTTTTGAAGTCCCAAACCACTAAAACAAATAGAGGGAACATATCTTTTTTCCCTCCAAAACTTTTTAAAACATTTGAAACTTATTTGAACTCTTTTGAATATAAAATGGGGGGAAACCCAAACTTTAATAAAAAAGTTTCTAACAATCCCCCTCAAGATTCAAAGTTTTAAAGAAAATAAAATATGGCGATGTTTTACTATGCATTCGGTAGAGGTAGCTTAGGGCTTTGAACCTCCACTTAGTGTTGACTGATTTCCACGGTCATTATGCGTATCTGGTTTTGAGAGTGCTCTAGAGATCAGCTCGTGTTCTCATAGATTGCGGCCCCACGATCACACTCTTATAGTAGAAATCTCCAAGGGTATACTGCGTGGTCCTACACCCTGTCTTAAAGACCTTGAATTCATTCAGAGTTTTTAGCTCTTCCTAAACCATCACAGTTAAAGCACATGGTTTTATATTTTAGTGCTTTTACATAGTCACTCAACAGCTTGTTTGTCCCTTTGAACCTATCTCATGGGATCTCAATTGATAAGGTAGGGTATCCATTGTGGTGCTACTCTAAGGGCTTTAGCCTCATCCCTCTCGATGCTGATAAGACTAGCCTCCTCGCTAATTCTTTAGTAAGGGGATCTACAATATTGCTTACTGATCTAACAAATTCAAGTGAGATCACTCCATGTAAGACATAGTCCCTTACATTCTGATACCTAAGCCTCATGAATCTCTTCCCAGGTTTGTCCTTAGATTGTTTGCCTTTATCTATGGTTGTCTGATTGTCGCAATGAATAGATACAGGTGGAAGAGGTCTTCTAACAATAGGTATATCTAAAAGCAGGTTTCTAAGCCATTCAGCTTGCTCACCAGCAAGATCTAAGGCAATGAACTCAGCTTCCATGGTGGACTTTGCTCTAACAGTTTGTTTAGCAGACTTCCATGATACAGCAGCACCTCCTAGCATAAAAACATATCCACTGGTGGACTTGGTCTGATCAGAATCAGAGATCCAGTTCACATCAGTGTATCCTTCTAAAACAGATGGATAACCAAAATAGTGCAAACCATATCTAATTACGCCTTTAAGATATCTAAAGACTCTACATAAGACTCTACATAAGACTTTCCAGTGGTCTGCATTAGGATTACTAGTATCTACTCAGTCTTCCTACAGCATAAGAGATGTCAGGTCTAGAACAGTTAGCTAAATACATTAAGCTACCAATGATTTGTGCATATCTAGGTTGTTGGACAGGATCCCCTACATTTACCTTTAAATGAAAATTGGGATCATATGGTGTAGAAACATGATTACAATCATAATATTCAAATTTTCTCAAATTTTTTTCAACATAATGAGACTGAGAAATAGATATGCCATCATGCAATCTAGTTAATTTTATGCACAGAATTACATTTGTAGGACCAAGATCTTTTGTCAAATTTACTAGATAAGAAATTCTTAGTCTCATTAATGATTAACATGTTCATACCAAATATCAGAATATCATCTACATATAAGCATAGAATTACACATGTATCATTTTTCATTCTACTATAAATGCAGCTATCAGATTCATTACTCACAAAACCAGCAGATAAAACAATTTTATGAAATTTTCATTCCATTGTTTAGGTGCCTGTTTAAGTCCATATAAAGACTTAACCAGTTTGCACACCAATTTTTCTTGTCCTGGAACCACAAAGCCTTCAGGCTGATCCATATATATCTCCTCATCAAGATCACCATTCAACAAGGCAGTCTTGACGTCCATTTGATGGACCTCGAGCTTATATATGGCAGCTAAGACAATCAGGACTCTAATGGAAGATATTTTTGAAATGGGTAAGTGTAACACCTGTGAACTTTATCTTATTTATATATTTAATTTAAATATATAAATATTATATTTGAATTGAAATTTGTGTATTTTGTGTGTTTTTAAGTTTTGGCCCATTTAGTGTATTCTTATGGGCCCATTTCAGTTTACAATTTTAAATATTAATTATGTTGAAATTTTTATATATATTTTTAAGATCTTTAAGATCTTAAATTGTTACAATCTCATTAACATTTGGAGCTCAAAAGATTAAGTTTTGATATTTCATTGTTATTGATTTTGAGGGATCCAGTTTTGAATTGTGAATTTCTTGTAATATATTGTAGGGATCTATCTGTAATTCAGATAGGGACCTATTTGTAAATATAAAAAAATCGGGGGATCATTTTGTAATTTTTGTTAAGTTTAGATATCAAATATATGGGCGACCGTGTATTTAATCCGGGTGGCCTTGTGGGTGGCCGTGTCTATTCGGAAGAGAGAGAGAGAGAGAGAGAGAGAGAGAGAGAGAGAGAGATGTATTTAATCTTTTTCTTTGTATCCTTTGATTTTCTTATTATTTATTAGATCAATGTTTAGGTGTTTTGATTTTTAAGATTTTAATAAAAATAAAGTTATGATTTATTATTTATTTTAATGATTAAATATATTTTTATGTTATGGGATTTTTAGTTTTTGATCAAGTTAGAGTTTTAATGTGTATATGTTATGTTGTTAGATTCTTATGATTTTATAAAAACAAGGGTTTTGATCTATTATTATTTTTATTAGATCTATATTAGATATTTAGATTTTTGAGTCTTCATAAACTTAGGTTTTCGATTTATTATTTATTTTAAAGATTAGATTTATGATCAGATTTCTAAGATATAAGTTTTTAATAATACTAGGGTTATGATTTATGCGTATACTTAATAAGATTTATTTATTTTCAAATTTTACTAATTAATAATTTATTTTTTTTAAAAAGGATGTTTTATATTATTTTATTAATTTTCGTTATTTTATTATTATTTTGAATTTCTGGATTTTTGTCTTTTCTGTTTTGTTTTTTCTGGTTTCGTATTTTAATGTCTGGTTTTATTGTAAATAAGTTTTTGATCTTTTTCTTAGGTTGTGGTATATATGGATGAGTTTTGATTGTTGAGTATAAAAATTTATACCTAATAATTATGGATAGGTAATTAGGTCTTGGGCTTAGGCTTAAATTAAAGGTTTTAATTAATAATTTATTTGGTTTATGTTGGTTATAATTTTTTTTGTGGGCTTAATTCTCCGGACCTAGGGTCTAGTTGAGGTGAGTAGGCCTATTGATTTATTTTATGTGAGTTTTTCTCTACATCATTGAATTTCATGTGTTCATTATATTTGTATGATATTATGTGATATCCATGCATTTATATTATCATTATTTTGAATGATTTTGATATTTTACATATTGATCAAATTGCATTTCTTACTGAATAAAGTTGCATGACTTAATTCTTTCGTCTTGTCATTTAAAATAGCATGAATTATGCTATTCATGTTTCAAAAATTAACATAATACATTTTTTATGCTTATGTTTTTGAAATAACATTTGTATTAAAGATTTTCATTTCGAGACTTTTGGAAAAATTTAGGACTAGTGGAGACAACCTAGTCCTATAAGATTTTATCAAGATGCATATCATGACATATTTTCTGGAATAAATCCCCCCGTAGTATTTCGCCTTTGGGGAGGAAGGTCTAGGACTCGAAGAGTCCCAAGATCGGTGAGGGGTGTGGTAAAGCATTCCTTACAACGGCGGATTCCTTTGTTTGGAGTCTGCAGCAACCGGGGCATCCTGTGCTGGTGTTCTCGTAGTGATGGCAGCGGTGACCCATCAGCGTCTTCTAGATCCGACGTCTCCTTGAAGGAGCTTTTTGAGCGATTTAGTCGCTTGGGGCTTGACACACCTGTTTTGGGGAACGGTTCTTTCGATTGAGAACCCTACCTGGTCATATCATTTAAGCTGCATGATTTCTATGACGTGGACCAAGGATTGAGCCACGTGATTGCATTAAAATTATATTTTATTAAGCTCATGAATTTAATTTGATTTTTTTAAAAGAAAATTCTTATTTTTATATATATATAAATATATATATGATGATATTTTTTTAACTCTCATGATTTCTCTGATGTGGGCAAAGGATTGTGCCAATTGGGCCACGTGCGCATTAAAATATTTTTTTAAAAAAAATCATGATTTTAAATTGATTTAATAAAATAAAAGATTTATTAAATAAAATTCTAATTTTCATAAAACTTTATTTTTATATATACTGTCACGTAAGGTAATTTGTCAGTGGACTTATTTACTGAGTTAATCACTCACCCTATTTGATATGGGCTGGTTGTTTCATAACCAGATATTGCGTATTCTGAGGATTAAGATGAAGTTTGGGCTTTTCGCGTCTTTCAGAAATTGCTCCGAGGTAGCGGTTCGAGAGTAAATTATAGTTACGACTGACTATTTATGTTTGTTTAGTTTAGATGGCTCCCACAGTGGTAGTTTGTTATGTATTTTCTTTTTAGTATTTTGTCTCCGCAAAAACTCTGATATATTGTAAAGTCATTGATGATTTAAAACCGTTTGTATTATTTATTTTATTATTATCGGTTTTATTATATTTATATTATATTGGTATCATATAATAAAAAAAGAGCTGCAAAATTTGGTCTTGTAATTGGATTAAATTTAGTAGCGACCCATTTACCGTCCAATAAACGGTTAGGTAAATGTGGGGCGTTACAGTAAGTGTTAAAGAAATCTACACCTTCTTTTTTACTAAAACATTTTGCTACTAATCTAGCTTTAAATTTATCTATAGATCCATCAGGTTTTAATTTATTTCTAAATACCCATTTACAAACACTAGATTTACAACCAAAAGGTAAATTACATAAAATCCAAGTGTTATTGTTCATTATGCTTTCAATTTCGTTGTTTATGGCTTCCTACAGATATAACAATGGCAGGTCTTTTTGGTGGGTTTGGTTTTGACTTGGGGTCACTTTTGGTGTTTGAGTTCTTGGAGAAATTCTTTTTGGATTTGAAATTCTTTCCTTTCGGTTTGAATTTTTTCCCCTCTACTAGGTTGGACTCAGAATTACTAACATTTTTGTCTTTGAACCTGTGTATGTCTTCAGTTTTCAAAGATTTGATTAAATCAGATATAGACATTTGGTCTTGACGGTGCCTAAGGGTTTTTGCAAAGTTGTCCCAAGGAAGGAGCAGTTTTTCAACAAGTGCAGCAACTTGGATATTCTTTTCCAAGTTGAAACCCTTGGCTTTGGCATTCTGAATCAGTTTGGTGTACTCTAGGATCTGGATAGTAACAGTTTTGTTTTCTACCATCCTATACTCTAGCCAATCTACGAAATGATACCTTTTCTAAACCTGCATCCTCTAAACCGTATTTGTCCTCTAAGGCATTCCAAAGTTCTAAGGATGTTTTGGTGGAGCAATATGCATCATAAAGATCTGGAGAAAGGGTGGATAGGATCCGACCGTGACACAAATAGTCAAGATCCTGAGGACTCACAGAAGGGGCAGAAGGGGTTTTGATTGCAGACTGGTCTGTGACTTTGGTGGTGGAATCAGAACCATTTCGGAGTCAACAGAGGGAACAGAGATGACAGAAATAAGGCCCAGTGTTGTCAGTCAATATTTCACTTGCTGCTGCCATCTCTTGAAGTTCTCTCCATTGAACTTGGTATCGGGTTTGACAGACTCCCTATCATCATTAAAGGCCATAGTGGTGTGTGAAGGGGAGAAAAACAAGTTTAATCTGAAAACAAAAGACTCTGTTCTTAAATTGTTGGAATTTTTTTGTCGAAATCAGATTAAACAGCTAAACAGAAGATCAAACAGCAGATTAAAACAGAAAGGGATTCAGAGATGGCCTAGATGGAGGCACATAGAACGCTGTCTTAAGAACAGAATCGCCCCCAATCACACAGGGTACTCGACGATCTGCTCCCCGGATACAACCACCCAGCCTTGCTGATCTTCTCCTCTGGTGCAGCAGGAAGAAGAACTCGTGAACCGGTCGCTGACTCGAACAATCGCCAAAAGAAGAATAAAAAAATTTTCAGGATGAAGAAGAGAAAACGCTGAGATTGCATACCTCTACAGTCCTCCCATAGACAAAAAGCAAATGGACGAACGTTCGCCCTCAATCACGTGGCGCCTTAATCAAGGCGGTTACCGATCGCGTCGCCCTAATCACAGCGGTTACAAATCGCGCCGCGGCGACTGTTACGACTGAGACGAAAACTCTCTATCTCTGTTATCTCTTCCAGATGACCCAGACCCGAGCCTGAGCCCGAGCCCAAAGCCCAAAGACCAAATACAAAATGCAAATGCAATCCACAAGCCCTTGCCCTCCCTTGGGACCCTATCCAAGTACCAACCCTCTTCCTTATAAGGAGGTAAGAAAAAATAAAATAACCAATATGGGACTATGTTTTGAAGTTCCAAACCACTAAAACAAATAGAGGGAACACATCTTTTTTCCCTCTAAAACTTTTTAAAACATTTGAAACTTATTTGAACTCTTTTGAATATAAAATGGGGGAAACCCAAACTTTAATCAAAAAGTTTCTAACACATATAATGCTCTAAATTTATTAAAATAATTGATATTGGAAAAATACTAGTTTTTATCATAAAAGTTGTTTGCTAACTTTTAAAACATAAAATGAACACCTGAGACCAAAAACTGAAGCTCAAGAACCCGTTCGAAATCAATTATCTAAAAACAGATTTTGAATAACCAAAATCCATTTGACAATGGATTCCAAACAGGGTGTAAGGCTCGTTTTGTCAATGGATTAAGATTTTTTAGTCAAACATACCGTATACGAGAATGTAAGTAATGTTATATTGATGAACTTAATTAACCTTCTTTTACTTTTGAAATTAGTCTTGATATATACATCAATTTCATCTTTGACTAATTTTTTTTCTTAAAATAATAATTTTACTAATAAGTGGAATGCATACTATTATAAAAGAGAAGTTAGGGGTGTGACTGATGCACCTATTTTCTATTAGTAAAGATATTTATTTTATCTAAATGGTATAAAAGACAAATTAATAACAAAGATACTCCCAACATCATCACCAAATGATAATAGAATACCATTTCAGTTGTTATATTATGATTATATAAAAGATGCATAAAGGTTCACCTCTTATCATAAAAAACGACATGGATGATATATATGATTCTTGCCTATGGTCAAGAATGAAACATCTGCTTTTAAATTTCTTGATATACAATTCTCTGTGATGGACAGGGGCATTGAATATGGACCATGAGTTTCAAAATTTGACAGAGGGCACAAACATGTTGTACATCAATTGATTGAAGGAAAGTGAAAGTGAGCACACACATGTGAGGTTTATTTGATCCACCTTTTCATTTTCTCTTCATCTAAAGAAGAAAAAAAGAAGGAAAAAAAGGAGGAGAAGAAGGAATATTATGTGCACGAATGGGTTGGACCATGACCAATCCAACCATGTATCACTGTCAAAAGACCTGATCTATAACAAGTTGGTGATGGATATATGATAGGGTATATTTGTGGGAAAAAATCTATAGTTAAAAAGTCACAAAATATTCTGATTTAAAAAAAAAAAAAAGATTGGTGTCCTAGAATTTGATATTTTGATCTCCCTTACGGAGAGACGGGTATTAGCCGACTTTCCTAAAGCTCGGTTCACTATGTGTTTGGTATCATTATTTGGATGATTTATTACATTCTTGATAAAGAGATTCAATCTACATCACGATCTCACAAAATGATTCTTAAAAGAGAACAAAACTAAAATTACTCTTAATATTATTGATGAAAAATGTTAATCTGCCTTGAGCTACAACTCCCTTCATATATGGACTCAATTTATGCTCAACTAGGAACACAATAATTAAGCTAAAATATAGAATTTGCTAAAAATAGAAAAATTAACGGAATATAATAGCCACTTATTTTGTGATCTTAGAAACCGATAGAATTGATGACAATGCCAATTATTACTTCAAATAGCAAATTCGCTTATTTAATTACCTTAATAATGAAATTTGACTAAAATATGCATGGTTAGTTTTGATAACACTAACCATGATCTCCACCACAAAATACACCTCAACAACAATTTTTTTTATCGGATTATGAGATTGTTGAATTTTATTCCTGCCTGTTGTCATTCTTGTTATTTCAATTCCTAGACTACTTTTGGTAGTCTAATAGCCCCGTAAACGTATCGGTCACTCGTTCTACATCATGATGATTATAATACATTTAAAAAATAATTTAATTATCTCTGTATTTTTTTTTGTCACACATGAATATTTTTTTGTCTATGGTAAAAAAGGAAGAGTATTTTTTTTGTGAAAGGAAATACACAACCAATGCATGGAGGTCTTCATCTTTTTATTTACAGAAAGTTTGGATTCTTCATAAAAATAAAAGTGAACTATTTGGTTGATTCTTGAATGCGATATCTTGGTATTATTTTGCCTTTTTTTTGTTCGATAGAGAGCTTTTTTTTTTTAATGAAACCTCGTGCTACGATTTATAGAAAATCATTTTTTAAGGGAAATACCAAAACAAATTCTAAAATTTAAAAATACCAAAATCATTCACTTTTTAAAATGATATAAAAAAGTCTTCTTTGAGAATTTTGTTACCTTGATTGACTTAATTGCCTTTATCTAATCTAACCCTTAACCCTTATTTAAAATTATTCGCACCCACTTATTGATGAATTTTTATAAAACACACAAAAAAAAGTTTTTACTTGAGAAAAACCTTTACGTCCTTTTTTTATTTTTAAATAGCAAAAATTATATATAACCCCCTATAAACTGCCTAAAATTCATATAACCCCCTCACTATTTTTGAAATTCATATAACCCCCTAGAAACACTTATATAAATTGAAATGGTCCCCTGAGTTAAATTTCCGTTGACTGATTAGAAATATTTTCTGAATATTTTATTTGGTTAAAAATACAATATATCAAAACATCCTACAATGTGTTAAAAATGTAAAAATCATTTGTATATAGGGCTGGTAAATGAGCTGAACGAGTCAAGCTTTGACCTATTCAGGCTCGGCTCGTTTATTTTTAGGCTCGGCTTGTTTACGAGCTTAAATTTGTGTTTAGGCTCGGCTCGTTGGGCTCGTCCAAAGCTCGGTTGAAGCTCGGCTCGGCTCGTTTGTTAAACGAGCCGAGCCGAGCTCGAGCCAAAGCTCGGTTCAGGCTCGTTAGAAGCTAAAATTATTATTTTTAAAGCATTTTAGAAGTTAATTTTCACAAATCATAACAGTTTGTAGATATTCAAAATTCCACACTAATAAACAATATATTCAAAATAAACAAAAAAACAAACAACATTTAAACACCAAACACATTAATCAAACAACCTTTCATAATTTAATCACCAAACAACCTTTCATAATTCAACAACCATTCCACCAAAAAGCCTTTCATAATTTAACCACACTAACACTAATAACACTCCACACTAATAACATTTCACACATAATTCAACCACACTAATAACAGTCCACACTAATAACAGTCTACAGTAACACTAATAACATTCCACACATAATTCAACCACTAATAACAATCCACACTAATAACAGTCTACACTAACACTAATAACAGTCCACACTAATAATATTCCACACATAATTCAATCACACTAATAACAGTCCACACTAACACTAATACCAGTCCACACTAACAAATAATCCAGTGAATCCACGCTAACAAACACTCCACACTAATAAACAAACATATTTAATAATAGATAACAGTCCATACTAACTTAATAATAGATAACAGTCCATACTAACAGATAATAGTCCACACAGACCACACTAATAAATAGTCCAGACTGTCCAGTGAGTCCAAACCACCTTTAACACCTCCGATCAACAGTTCAACACCCTATAGATTACTGCATTGAACAAAAAAAAAGCAAATGATGCATAAGTTCCAACAATGAATTGATCTTATAGCACAATATCAGCAAGGAAGTAACCAAAGGAAAAAAAACATGGAATACAAATGATGTGATATGAGACAGATCTATAATTTTGTTCATTGACTTTTAAAAACATTTTATTTCTGTAGGGCCATGAAGGAAGAAATTGTCAACAGGGTAAGCTTGTGGGTCACTATCACGTTTGTACTCAATATATTTTACTCAAACACAACTTATCACAGACCATTCTAATCTGTCCCAAGGAGAAAACAATTATCTAAGTCCAACAAATTTACATAAATCCCATCTAAACTACGGAAGGTAACACATTCTGCAATAATTGATTGATTAAACACAAGAATACTCTGTGAACATATAGACTTCAATAAAACTATGTGCAAGGTCCCACCACCAATGGAGACCATCAAACCAACAACACTTAAACACGTTATTTCAACAAGAAACCAAAAGACTTATGAACCAAATTTGTAAAGCAGGATTCATAACAAGAATGCACAATGACAACTAACAAAAATTTAACCATACAATAGTTGAGATGAAATATAAATAATGGCAAATAGATGATATAAGCCATGCCTGCCTCATCAGTAGGGTCAGCTACAATCCTAGGCATGCCACATTCAAATATAACTCATCACCCTCCACAATATAAATAGGGACCACTAAGACACACTAGATCTAGACATATATATCTCCAACTTTTCCATGATAAAGGTCAGATCAGCAGATTCAAACGTACTTTATCGACACAGATTTAAGGATGAAATAGCAGCACAGAATTACATCAGCTCAAAGGATAAACAATTAAACATAAATCAACAAAACCTAAGGGAATGCAGTCTTCATCTTAATCTGATAACAAATCAATGAAAACAAAAAATCACATTGAGACATTCTTTATACTGAGACAACACCTTGAATGAACTTCCAAAGAAACCAATAAAATCACATAGAGACATTCTTTAGAAAAACCCTAACTTTCAAAAACCAATCTTGTAACTTGCTTGATTACATTGCGAACCAATCAACGGAAAATCAAATTAAAAAAATTGGGATAAATAACTAACCGAGAAAATCGGAATCCCCAAGAGAAGAGATTCAGATCCGAAACAGAAGAAAAATAGCCGAGGATTTGCCGATCTATGAGTCACCTGAAAGTGAGAGAACTGAAAGAGTGAAAACGCAAGGATGAGTGGATGACTTTAAATGCAAGAATAGCAACGCGGTGACTGGATCGGTGAGGAATACATGAGAGAGAGAGAGAGATCGTCGAGAGATTACGCCGAGAGATTGTCGCGACTCGCGAGAGAGGGATCGGCTAGGGTTTCCCTTGCAGAGATGGCTAGGCTAGGGTTTCATTCCAACTTTCCATTGCAGAGGCTAGGGTTTCCATTGATGACTGATGAGAGAGTGAGAGAATGAGAGTCGAGAAAGAGAAGAATTAGAGTCGGGTAGGGGTAGTTAATGGGCTGGGTAGTCGGGTAGTCGAGAGAGTTAATGGGCTAGGCAATCGGTAGACTAGTCGGGCTGGGCTAACAATAATGGACTGGTAAACGAGCTCGACTCGGCTCGAGCTCGACTCGGGCTCGGCTCGCTTATAATCCGAACTTTAAAATTTGTTCAAGCTCGGCTCGTTTATCTAATCGAACGAGCCTGAACGAGCTTTAACCGAGCCGAGCCCGAGTCGAGCCCGAGCTGCTCGGCTTGTTTACCAGCCCTATTTGTAAATGATAATTTTACACCTCGAGATATGGTTTTATAATCTATTTAGAGGTAAAAAATCATTTATAGAGGGTTTTTCACATTTTTAAAACATTTTAAGGGGTTTTTGGTATACTGTGTTTTCAACCAAGATTAAATAAATAGAATATCCACATAATATTCTCATCTGTCAATGAAAATTTAACTGAGGGGGTTATTTGGATTTACATAAAGTGTTTTCAGGGTATTATATGAACTTCAGAAAAATTTAGGGGATTGTATGTATTTTAGTCAGTTTATAGGGGGTTATTTGGATTATTCCCTTTTAAATATCTGATTGATAATGAGTAATAAACTTTGACAAAAAAATAATGTTACTGGAATTTAGAAAAAAATTTGGGTATTCTTAATCGTAGAAGATATTTTAAAAAAATTATCCATTAAAATTATTTTAAAAAATCTTATTTAAGTTGTTTACATAATGGAATGTCCAAAAGTTCAAAAAAAATATTTTAAAATTTAACAACATTTAACAAAATCTTCCAAAATTTAATAATGATGATTTTGTCAATGTTGATTCTTAGTAATCTTTCAAGATTACTGACGATTAATAAGAAATCATTGACTTGCAAAATGATGGATTTATCGTCAGTCATCTTAAAATCCATGAAATTACCGATAAGAAATTTCTGGTTACTTGCCTCTACAATGCAGTATTTATTGTCCAGCGCCAACCATATTTCTTTCGCCGTTGTATAGGTATGATAGACGTTGTAGATTGATGGTCTGAGAGCATTCAGAATATGTCCCCGACATAGGAAGTCGGCCTCCTTGCACTTCTTCCTCCTGTCCTTCAGTTCCGTAGAGTCTTCAGGGGTTTCATCTGGAATGACTTCCAGATTCTCTTCTAAGATGTAGAAGAGGTTGAAGGCGGTGAGGGCGAACTTCATCTTCTCTTGCCAACGGGTGAAGTTGTCTTCGTCGAATAGAAACAAAAGAAGATGAGTTCTTGTTTGATTTGGATTTGAGGGTCTGAATTTATAGGCCATATAGTGCCTTTTCATTCAAATGAAACAACACCCTTTCATGAATGGGGAATTACAGTAATCGTCCGACCGGTGGTCCATCATTTCCACGCGATCGTGCGGTCTAGATCATCCATTACAAGATGCATCCCTTCCAATGGCAACCCTTGCTGAATTTAACCACCAACTGTCAATCCAACGGTACCTATTCCATCTGAACATTCCTTCATCGAACAGTCCAGATTACATCTGATCAAAACGATCTTCACCATCCGATTAGCCAAAAAGAAAAGGCTCCAGCTCCTAGCGACGATGCATACGTGCCAAGTGCGCCCTAAAACGCTTAATACGCGCACACGCGTGCGCGCAACGCGCGTGGTGGTGCTTCGCACCACCCCGCATCAAAGGTCCACCATAAGGTGTCCACCAAAAGGACTTCACTAGAGTAGATTGAGCTCTCCTTATAAACACTCAAAATCTTTTTTACAAACAATCGATGTGGGACTAAAGAATATGACCACTTTCATCTTCTAAAGAGGGGACCACTAAAACTCAAATGTTTTAATTCTTTTTTAAAATACCCAACAAATCACTCAGTTATACATCCCTGCGGTGGCGTGGACCATTTGGCTTGCTCGTAAACATCGAATTTTTCAGGACACAAACGTATACATAAAGAATTTATGGGAGTCGGTGCTGACTTATATAAAAAATTGGGGGGCTGTGTGTGCGTGGGCAAGCAAAGTTTTATGTGTCAGGGGGGGGGATCATGATTGAGGAGTAGTCCTTGGTATAATTGTTGATTTTGTTTGCTTTATTTTTTTTGGTAGACTCCTTCTCTACCTTTCCCTGCTTTGAGTGTCTTCGCTTTGATTTTGAAATAAAATTAAGGCGTATGCCTACCATTTAGTAAAAAAAAAATTCAAAATATCTTATTTGACTTCGAAATTTCTCTACCAAACAAATCATAATTTATTAAATAAAATATTTAATGAGAAAATGCCCGAAACAAAATCTTCTAAAATTTAGGAATACCAAAATTAGACACTTTTAAAATTATATCTAAAAAAATCTTCTTTCACGGTTTTAGAAAGTACAATGACTTCACTACTCCTATATTATTAAGTATTTAAACATCATCACATATATTTAATTGTTTAACACCCCAAATTAAAAAATATTAATAAATAATAAAATATCTTTTAAATTTGTACATAAAGTTTATTATTATTTTTTGTATATCTAAATACACCATTAAGATTTAAGTTACAAAAAATTTAAAAAATTTGTTATAAAATAATTTTTTAGATATTTTAAACTTTCTAAAATCTTTTGGGGCATTTATATATGTTTAATATTAGACAAAATAAGTTTATGAATGAGAATTTTAACATTTTTTATAGCATACTTAAAAAATTTTATAACATGTAAAATCATTCTCAAATAAAATAATTTCTTATATTAATATTATTTTTGAATTAGATGATGATTATGAAATTTTTTAAATATGATTAAATAGAGTTTAAAAATTACATAAAGCTATGTTAGTCATTGTACTTTCTAAAATTCTGAAACAAGATTTTTTTAGATATAATTTTAAAAAGTGACTGATTTTGGTATTTTTAAATTTGAGAATATTTTTTTTTGGTATTTTTCCAAATTTAATTTGGATTATATTTTTAAATATGTTCAAAAATAAATTCATACCAATGAAGGTGCTAATCAGAGAGGAACATCATCACCTCGTATAAATCAGATATTCACATGTTAAATCATTTTTAACTTTTTATAAATTTTTATCTAAATCTTATTCATATTTTATCTACAACTTATTATAATAAAATAATTAACCTAACAAAAAAAAATTATTATTACATTTTCTATCCAGGATAAACAAAAACACAACCATACAAAAATAACTTATTTATTATTTATACTGAAATAATTATGTTTAATTAATGTTCTTGATCCGTCTATTTTTGTGAGTTTGATTGGGATGATTTTATTGGAGCGGATGATTGTGCTGACCTCACTGATTTCCTAAGAGAGTGACGTTACATGTTAGTTAGCGTGTACCGACGGTGCGTGGGACGTCAGGATCCGCTCATTCAATGCGCCACAACAGACTACATTAAATGCGGTTTGTTTTGAAAATGGAAATGACAACACTGCCCTTCTGTCGAGGAGTCCGGTATAACTGACTTGAAGTCACATAAAAGTACAAAATGGTCCATTCACTTATCCAAAGCTTCGCTGGTGATTTTTTTTTGTTTGGAAAATGAAATTTTATTTTTGAAATCAGAAATTTTGCGGTTGTAAAATAATTATTAAATATCTGAAATTATTTTACACAAACGTCATGGATCAATTCGACATTTTTTAACGTTTTATTCCTTAATTTTTTTATATTTTGGGTTATATTATAACAAGTTTTACTATAACATATATGCTGTTACACAAGCAGTGAATCATGTTATTCTTGGATGGTAAATGTTAAGAGGCTAACCTTGATTCCTGCCCCATATATAATTAGTCAATTTTTATTTATTTTTTAAATCTTATAAATCATCTAATAAGGTATACATGTACTTTTATATAAAAAATAGATATTCCAATGAATTAAGCAATATTATTTATAAAGAATTTTTTAATAATATATATGTTATTACTATGGAATGAGATAACGAAGTATATAAGACTGTATTCAAACCATAAAATACACTTCCATTTGGTTGCACAATTTGGTCGGATTTCGCTTTTTGAAAAGATGAAATCCTAAAATCGTGCAGCTAAACGGGGCGGATTCCGGCGGAATAAAAAACTGGATTCCTTTTAATTTTTCTCTCGAAATCCGTGTTTTAAAAAGTTCAAAAACTGTAATTTTTTTGTTGGAATCGATTTTTTGAATTAAAAATCAACTTTCTCTACCAAACATTAAACTCCTTTTAAATATTGATTCCTGAATTAAAAAAAAACTATCTAAAAAAATCAAGGTCTAAAATCATCTTAAAAAGCAGCTTTATTCCAAAACCTACTTTTCAATCTGTGTTTCCAAACGGACTAATCTGTTTTATAATTCCGATCTACAACCCACCATAATAACGATTTTATTATAGTGTCTATGAAAATTCTTTATTTTTTAAAATAAAAAAATATATTATTGTATTTTACTATATGATTAATTTAATATAACATGATTTAATATGACATGATGAATTTTGTAATTTATTTAGGGGCTGTTTGGCTAGAGGAATATGGGTGGAATAGGGGAGAATAAGGCAAAAAAGATGTTTGGGAAAAGGGAATAAGGGGGTATAGCTATGCGGAATTATGAGAGAATAAATTGGTATTTATATTCCAAGTCTTCCACCCATGGAATTGTATTATCCTCCACTGGGATAAGGGAACCCACATATCAAATCACATCTCATCACCTCTCATACATCAATAGGGCCCACATGTCAAATCACTTTTTTGCACCTTATTCACATCTTATTCTTCATCAATCAAACACTCTGACATTTATTATTACGTTTTCAATGAGAATAACTGAAAACACAACCAAACACAAAATCTCTTATTCCATTGATAAAGTCAACAATCCCTGAAATATGTATAAACCCCAGAATAGTTTATGTCTCTATTCAAATGGCTCTTAAACAGACCACCGTTTGGAACGAGAATAGATTTTATTCTAGGGCATAGATGAATCCAAGCATGAGTGAGTATAAATAAGGATAAAGTGATTTTGTGTTTGATTGTGTTTTGAATTATTCTCGTTGATAAACGTAAGAATAAATGTTTTGTTGTTTGAGTAAAATGTGAATAAAGTATGGATAAAGATTTATAAAAGGTAAAAAAGTAATGATAGTTGATTTGAAAGACGATTTATAAGAGGTGATTACAGTTGATTTAACAGTGGACTCATATATTCTTTGGATGGAATAACTTTGGATAACTTTAATTCCATTGGAATCTATATACCACTTTATCTGGGTTTAATCTGTCATACTTTATCCGGGGTAAACAAACGGATGAAATTTTTTATCTGAGATTATCCGTATTTATCTGAAGTCTTATACCCGATCCAATATGTATAACGTCTAGGATAGACTTCCCCGAATCTGAAATCCACATGCAGGGAATTCCCAGAATGCCCCTAAAAACGGCATCTGTCATCCGTACGTGTTTGTTACCGACGACCATTCCCAGAATACCCCCAATCCAGAAAATCAGTCTGAAAGCGACCTCTCGGACTCGGTGGGTATGGTTTCTGCGAGTGATAAGGTGCACGTGCATTCAATATATGAGTGAATATTTCAATATAATGATTTTTTTTAATATTATGCACGTGCATTCGCCAAATTTTATTTTATTTTTTATTAGAAAAAATTCAAATAACCGCCATTAACTTTGTGACATCTACTCGTGGTTCTTGTTTTTTTTTAAAAAAATTCATATAACTTTTTTAAAACACTTATCTAAATCTTAATAATTTCATGAATTAAATTTGTTGAAAATATGAAGTCTTTTATAAATAATGATTTTATTCATCTAAATAGATTATAAAACTCTATTCAAATGAATAAAATCGTCACTTATGGAACATTTTCTACATTTTTAACACAATGTAGCGTTTTAAGTCAGGGTTAAATAAATATAATATTCATCATATGTCAATGAAAATTTAATTAACTAGTTATTTGAATTTGCATATGTGCTTTTAGATAATTATATGGACTTTAGAGAAAGTCAATGAGTTAAAAATCATGCATGTTCGGAGTTTCTTGGTACTGGTCAGTCCATATGAATCGAACTACACAACTTATAAATCTAACTGTACAGTCAATTGTTGGGTACATGTTCTACTCTTTTAATAGATACTGATAGTACTTAGGAATTCGTGTTTTATCTTGATCCAATAGGAGAGTGAACCCTTCCCCCTGTTCTCCGTTTCAGCCCATTTGCAATTTTTGTGATATACAAATGGTCTAACATTTCGTCAAAAAATAAGAGAGTGGAACATATACTCAATAATTGACTGTGCAGTTCGATTCATATGTTGTAGTACCGTGATTTGATTTATAGGCTGTGTAGTAGTGTAATTCAATTCATAGACTCTGTAGTTCAATACTAATGAGACTGATTGGATCCATACCCACATGTTCATGCATGCCCGTCAAAATTTCCATATATATAAAGAACAATCGCATCAATGGCAGGTTCTCAAGAAAGTGCTTCAATGGAGGGGAAGACATACAAGAAGGGTTTGTGGACAATTGATGAGGACAAAATCCTGATAGACTACATTAGGGTCCATGGGAAGGGACAATGGAACAGCATCCCCAAAAAAACTGGTGAAAAATATAGGCTATTCATGTTTGATTCAAATATGCTCTCTCTCTCTCTCTCTTCATTGACTAAATTTTTTATGTTTTTTCTCTCCTCTCATCTACTTTGAAGTTATCCTAGGAATTTAAAAATAAAATTGCGATAACAATATCTCTTTTTGTTATGATTTCGGAGTGAGTGGCGGCTGTTTTTGGACATGGAGTTGTGGTAGAAATTTTTGCTACTTAGCTCTCGTCCCCGCATCGTGTTGTCCTTCTTTTTTCTTCTCCATATTGCTTTTGTTTTGCTCTATTTTCTACTCACCTTCCATTCAGACATGTTTTATTTTGATTCTATTGAAATGGAATATGTCAACATTTCTCAAAAAAAAAAAACTTTTTTCTTTTAAAAGAAATGTTTGATTGGATAGATTATTTTTAATTCATGGAATGTATGTGTATAAAGATGATGGTTTATATTTAAAAGAAAGAAAAAAAGAAGATAATGATTGATGAATGTGGTGGTGTGTAAGGTGCAGGTTTGAAGAGGTGTGGGAAGAGCTGCAGATTGAGGTGGGTAAATTATCTGTCTCCGAGTGTGAAGAAAGGGAGGTTCAGTGAAGAAGAAGATGAGCTTATTATTCGTCTCCACAACCTTCTTGGAAATAGGTTTTTCTCTTTAATTACTAGCTTCTTTTTTGTCTGATTATGATTTAGAATTTTTTGTTGGGTGTAACCTCATGTGTTGCGAGAAACTTTAAAAACAAAATGAAAAAAAAATCTACTAAAAAATCCCATTTTGTTAAAACATTTGTGGGGAAGTACTATTTCTAGAAATATCCCTCTAAAGGTTTTAATTCTTCCATTTTGAGGATTATCTTGTAAAATATAAAATATTTATATCGTGCATTAGAGGAATATATACGTAGAAAAAAAAAATCTACTTAAGCCTGAGTTTGATCAATACCATCATTATCAGACTGCATAGCCTATAAATCAAACTATTCAACTATGAATCAAACTGCATACCAATTAATGGGTACATATATCACTTTCATATTGGATCCAGTCAGGTTTGGTTTTGATCAATACCATCAGTATCTAATAAGAGAGTCACACTTATACCCAACAATTGGCTGTATAATTCGATTAATAGTATGTGTAGTTCGATACTGATGGTACTGATCAAACTCATGTCTGATTAAATCCGAACCCATTCAAATCATTCATCAGGTGATGCATATACATACTTAAAAGGAGTTTTTTTTTTAATGTGTGTCTGAATTGAATTGAATGTAAAAAACAGGTGGTCATTGATCGCGGGACGAGTGCCGGGGAGAACGGACAACCAAGTGAAGAACCACTGGAACACCCATTTGAGCAAGAAGTTTGGGAGCAACAAGGACAAAAAGGCGTTGAAGGCGGCGGCTCCATCGCCTCCACCTCATCGACTTAAAGAAGCGAAGAGTCCCAAGCTCGTCGAGGAATTCTGTTCTTCAACACGTGCTCGCCAAGCGAACATGGTTGATGAACCATCATCCCCCTGTGGACTTGTTCCCCAGAAGGGGGAGATCACAGAGGGCGCCACCACCGATGCGAGTTGTTCGCGAGACCACCTCGCAATGATGCCAACGACGACGACGATGATGAGTGAGTACTGCTCGAGCTCTGATCCTTGCTTGGTGGAGGATCAGTTTGAGGGGTACTCACTTGATGTGTTTTGGGGGAGCTTGTGATGAAAATTTGTTTGGTTTGTGTTGTTTGTTGGTCTTGATGGGTGATGAAGTTGCTCTGTTTCTGGATGTGTAAATCATTGAGCATTGGCATAATTTAGAAAAAAAAAAAATAGAAAAGAATAATAAAAATAAGAGTGGTGATACCCAGGCCCCAACTCACAGGCCCCATTCACATGCCCCATGAGGTGTCATCAACTTATTGGTTGGCTTGTTGACTTTTGAAAATGGGTAAAATGGCAAAATACAGATATGCCCTTCATTTAAAATAGATCCAATTAACTCAAATTCCCTTTTTTTCTCTTATTAACATTTCACATTAATTTAAATTTTCCTAATTTAAAATTTGCCTATTTTTAAAAATATATCTCTCTAAAATTTGTTTATTTCAAAATTTAAATTTTTAAAATTTTTATGAATTTTACACCAAAACTTACCTAACTTACACAAAAATCACCTAAATTGTTTTTAATCAAAATTACACCAAAACTTATCTAAATTACACCAAAATTACCTAAATAACACAAAAAAAAGTTCTAGTTTTTTTTTTAATGATTATAACTGTTACAGAATGTAACAGTGTTGCACAAATGTAACAAATACAAATCATTATGTGTATGCAATTGAATGTTACATTTACGAATGCAACAATAATATATATTTACGAATGTAACAGAATATAACAGTGTTGCATAAATAATATTATATCATTCCAAGACTATCACATTTTAAATGTAAATACAAAAAATAATACACACATTTACAAGACTGTTACATTTCAAATGTAACAAAATAACAAAAACTGTGTATTGCTTAAATGTGTCTCTTTCGAATCAAACCGCAATATTCATTAATTGTTACATTTATAAATGTAACAGTATTAATCAATACACAGTTTTCACAATTTAATACAACAAAATAACATTATATCGTTATAAGACAAATGTAACAGTCTCTCGAATACTTAGCCACCTTTCTATGAAGTGATGATAATTGTATTCAGAGCATACATCACCTGAGTATGCATCTTCTCTCTCTCTCAGGAAATTATTAGTCAAAATATTTCCAGAATCTCCAATTTGACATGATGATGAGAGAAAATGAAAAGCACACAAACTGTTGAAGCCTCAAGGAATACATCCATGCAACCGAAAAGATGTGAGGAATCCAGTTGTACTTCCAAAGCTTCACACACAAAGACAGAACAGTAAAATAAGTTCTGATTCTCCCATGAAGAGAGGAGTTGGACGGCCACCCAAGAATGGCCGTGGAGGTGTTGACCGCAGAAGGTAGAATATTTCATTGAGGGGAAGTAAGAGAACTCGTATAAACTAAAATATATTTTTAACAATTTGTATATCTATCTTAGATTTAATGAAGAACAAATCACAAAAAATTAGGTAAATCATAACCGAAAAACCACTTTATAAGGAAATAATAAATAAAAGGGTATAATGGGTAATGTCTTGATGCCACCTCATGGGGCCTATCTGGGGCCTGTGAAATTGGGGTCTGGGAATCATTATTGTAAAAATAATGGTATGTCCAGCCCCACGTGCAGTCTTTGGAAGTATTTGGTTTGGACTTTGGAGTGCAGCCTTAGCCACAACTCATACCGGTTTTTTTAAAAGGGAGCTGTTACCTGGGCCCCAGAAATTAAGCTCCAATAGGTGGCACTCTCCTATTGGTTCCCTATTTGACTTTTTTTAACCACCAAAATGACAATGACAAGACTACCCTTCTTATAATTTTAAAAATTAATTACAACCAATTAATATCCCCATTAAATATCGTAACTGAATCCCATAAAAAGTGGCATAATTAAATCATCTCTCTGACTTAACATATTTTTTAAAAATTTGAATTAAAAAGAACATCAACCACATGTTATCAATTAAGATACAGTAGTGCATCTGAAAATCCAAATGAACAAATATGGTCTACATGCTACTGAGAACTGCACAGAAAATTCATAAAAGGTTTTGAAAATGCCAACAATAAGCAAATAAATATTAATAAGCTATATTAATCAAATCCCTAAACATAAAAATAACAACATTCAAAAAATAGGAATTCAAATTTTAGATACATGTGTATCTGAAATTTGAATGAATAAATACCGTGAAAAAATGGGCTGGAATTCAAATTTAGATACAAGTGTATCTGAAATTTGAATTAACAAATACACATTTCATACAAGAGAATGTGCATTGTATTTGAAATCTTGAATATGAATGAGTCGAATAATGTTGATACAAAGCTAAAAAATATGATGAATGACATATTATGCATAATTATACACACACACAATCATAAACGATTGTACAAATCATATATGGTACACAACAATGCATGTAAATCAAGATACAGACCATGTATCTTAATTTACAATAAAAATCAAATTCAATACATGTTTATGATGATTCAAATGAATGACAAAAAATAAAAATAATGTATTCAGATCGAAAAATGACAATCTTGAATGGATCATCATTATTTGCATCACAAATTGATCACAAAAAAACTTAAATGAATCAAAATTCTTCTCTTCTCCACAGATTGAATTGAAACAAAAATAAAATTCGATGTTTGTTTTTAAATCCACCAATCCATCTGAATTTGAAAATTAAAATATCCCAAAATCTAGTAATTTTTTGGATCTGAAAACAAGAAAGAAATCACAGATCACAATCTGCTTGGATCCAAAACAGAAAAATTGAAATACCTCTCAAGCAATGGAATTGGATCGTTGTTTATGTTTATGGTCATTAAAAAATCAATGAGAAGTATAAAATGGGCTGCTGATGGGTGATAAACAATTGACTTCGATTATTTTTTTATTCTTCCATTGAATTTGACTGAGTTTTTTAAAAAGAAAAAGAAAAGAGAGAAAGAACAAAGAATCCCAACAAATCATAACCGCCTAGGCAGTTATGGATCGGTTACCAAAAAATTCAAAAAAAACTCAGTGAAGGATAAAAATAGAATTATGCGTGTGCCACCTCATGGGGCTTGTAATGAGGTCTACAAGTTAGGGCTCAAAAATCATTATTGTTTTTAAAATATTCACTCATATATTGAATTACATAATGTCATAAAATGTTATTTTCTTTAAAAAAATAATTTTTTTTAAAAATTCATACACTTTGATAGTACAATATACATCGCGATAACACAGTATATATTGCAAAATGAACCGAGTGTATCAACGCTCTTTTGATTTTTCTAACATGTATATATTCATTTAATAAGCATATATATTTCAAGAAAATGACATACTCTAATGAATTGGTATTGACTAATTATAAAAGAAGTGAAAAATTATGTACTTCGTTTAACAAGATTTATACTTCATTGTCATGTAAACATGACTACTGTATTGGCGGTTGTACACATGAATGCCTTATATCAGAGATGATTTTGTAGTGTTCCAGAAGTCACCCATACCACCAAAAAAAAAAAAAACACTAGGATATGAGATCAAATTAATTTTTTGACTGGGAGTTAATCATGGACTAAAATTTTGGAGATGCATGGTACTAGTTAGCTGTTATCAGACTTGCAGAAATTATTTGATGATTCAGCACTTATGAAAGGCAACTACTACTCTAGTTATTGTTTGCCTATACAGTTGCTCTATGAAAAGGAAC
Organism: Acorus calamus; assembly: GCA_030737845.1. Lineage (NCBI taxonomy): Eukaryota > Viridiplantae > Streptophyta > Magnoliopsida > Acorales > Acoraceae > Acorus > Acorus calamus. The sequence goes on along the minus strand of CM060858.1, from coordinate 15,673,181 downwards.
TTATGTTTTGGGTGACTTGTAATACCGTTTTCATGTATTAAGTGATGACCTAGAAATGAAAAACATAAGCAGAGAATTAGATAGGCAAATATACTACTTCAAGCATTTTTTTTCTGATAGAATTAGAGAGGATTTTGTACACGCAATTCTCCCAAAACTAATCCAATCGATGCCCAGTGAATCTTTCAATGCAAACTCCCAAAAAAGATGGAACAAGAACATAGCACACATAATATAACAGAGAGAAATATGTTACATAACCACAGTTTGTATGATCCATTTGAAAGCAGACTAGTTATAAAATCAAGGAGCAAACAAACAAATAAACAACAATTAACCACATGTGGAAAATGAAAGTCACATCATTTAACTATAAGCATCAAAATTCAAAAGCTAAATTTTGTATGATTGTATATCGATAAAATAATTGTCAACCGCATGGTACCTGGCAATGTTATTTCTGTTACCATTTGTCGTCGTCTTCCATTACCTTCGATGAAGCAAATCATCACATAGTAGAAGTGAGACGTGGAGAAATATCGATAGATGAAGACCATTGATCCTTTCCAAATATTTGAAATATCAGGTCACCTCAAAATTTGTTTTAACAGTATGCAGATCCCAAACGGTGGCCACCCCAACATCTCTTCCAATAGTCAAAAGAATAAAATAATTTTGCATCATGCACGAACGAACTATGATATTTTCTTTGATTGTAAAGAATAGTACTGTCCAATGAGCTATCAAGACTCCGATCGACCAGCTCCTGCTGTAAAGGATGATAGAAGACCAGCTGCCTGGACGGGAAGTATATCACCGAAGTTTGACATAGCAGCGGCTGATCTGTGCATGAATCCCAACCGTGATGTGCTCTCTCCCAGTTTGCTGCCAACCTGGTTGTTGTAGGAAAATATTTTAGATAAATAAGCAAAATATTTCTGGATGTTCATGGAATAGCAAAGCCAAAGACATCTTTTTAGGCAGTCAAATAACGCATTAAATTAGTCCCAGTTAGCTTCTTTTTTCTTTTTAGTACAGATTAATATTATTAGACTGGTGCTTGTTTTTCCATGCCATAGTAGCCTTAGATTTTAGACCATGAAAACAGGAGGAGAAAAACCAACTCCATTTAGTATCCAGAAAATATGAGTAATGGTGGATAAGCATCTCTAGAAAATTAGTCCGGCCGGATTTTTCTCCTAATGATAAATTGGTTTTCCTAAGCTTCTTCCTATTTGCCTCTGTTCTAACAATTAGAAAAGCACAAAACACCCTCTAACCTTTTACTCCTCATATCAAAATGACAAGAATTCAGATGAGATAAGATTATAATGGATAGTCAGTCATGTGACAGTCCAATGAAACTGCGACTCATGATAAGCAATGTTTGTTTGGAGAACATGGATGATCAAAACTGCAGTTACAGAAACATCTACGTACCCTTTCCCCATTTTCTTTTTTTCTTAAACGTGGGAAGCTCACCATTTTATTAAGATGGCAAATATCCAAGGAGAAAGGAGCAACAAGATATCTTCTCTAACATTACAAAAGACAATAGAAGTAAATATAACGATATGTTCTCCTGCAGCTTAATCAATAATTAAACTCTCATCACTATAAGTACCCTTCATCACTATAATCTTCTTCTCCTAATAACAGCAAGAACCAGATTGTATTTTTTTAGTAGACAGGTTGTTTTTTAATCTTTTCTTTCTTTGAATCCCTTTTGGACAATTCCCCTTTTTTATTTGGAGGTTGAAACAAGATATCTTCTCTAAGATACAAAAGACAATAAAAGCAAATATAATGATGCATTCTCCGCAGCTTAATCAATAATTAAACTCTCATCACTATAAGTACCTTTCATCATTACTAATCTGTCTTCTCCTAACAACAGCAAGAACCGAATTGTATTTTTTGAGTATACAGGTTGTTTTTTAATCTTTTGTTTCTGGAATCCCTTTTGGACAAATACCCCTTTTTGTTTGGAGGTTGAAATTTCTACATTCCCGCCCCCACCTTTCATTATTTCAAATATATCTTCTCTTGGTAAAAGCAGGAACCAGATTGTATCTTTTGTCTAGATGTTTTTCATCTTTTATTTTTTTGAATCCCTTATGGAGATGCCTTGCTGCCTTTTCTGTCGGGAGGTTGGAATTTCTATATATCCCCCTTCTAGAGCTCCCTCACACTACATTTCTAACTCCCAGACTAAATTTCAAAAAAAAAAAAAAACCCTTGTTTAGCAAATCCTATGTCCGTCTTTTGAATGTTGAGATGGGTGCTCTCATATAAGAATAGCAAAAGGCATTTAAAAAAAAAAAGAATGGAATTTGCTTGAGTTTTCTTTAAAAATTGTGAGAAAACTAGATTTATCTATTTAACTTACACCATGTTTAGGAGTAAACACGGATTGATAGCCAAATAGTAATAGTAATGATAAAAAAAAATGATATAACAGTATCACTCAATTTTCTCCAAGAGAGAAAGGATTTATGTTGTTGGTACCTGGGTCATGATGGACTTGATCAATGGTGCAGTCACTCCAAAACCTGAAGTGTCATCAAACTCAGACTTTGGAGAGTGTTCACCATTTGAATAACCTCTCCAGGAGATGCCAGAGGATGCGTCATCAGAAAGAGAAATGGTTGGTTTACGAGCCCCCCTTGCAGATAACACTGGAGCACTGCAAGCAAAGAAAGAGCTTGAGAATTTCTCCAATTAACTCAATTTAATTATTAATAATCTATTAATAAGGATTCAGATATCAAAGCAGCCCATAAAAAACAAATCAATTGAGCATGAAGTTGAAAACGCAGAAGTAAAAAGCCAACATTGCATTAATTAATTATAATCCTACACAGTTGGGTTCTTTCAAAGTGTAGCTTGTGATCTGTGAATGGAACGAAGCATGAAAAATGGACAAACAAGGTCCAAAACTCTGAATTGTGCTTGGCATGTACAAATTTTTTTCTCGAAAAAGAGATGTACAAATTAATAATATCAGAAGCATGAGAAAGATTACTCCATGATAATGTGAAATAAAAGTGATACAAGGAATCTAGGAAAGAAATGTCACATAGGCTGTGAAAATAAGGAGAAAGTTTTAACCAAGTTCCTTCTAAAAAAAAGAAACATGTTTGAGCATGTTCCTTATGCCGTTTTATCAGAATATATTACTTCCCATCAACAAAAGGAAATGCAATGCAAATATCAATGAACACATGCAGTTTTGTTCATAATTTTATCTTTTCAGTTCATAGCTCATGTGTGTGTGTGTCAGTTCACATTTTAAAATTTACTTCAAAGAGATGCCAACCTGATTGGAAGATATTTAAATCGGGGAACTGTAGAACATCTCAATATATTTGATTCTGAATTCGTCTTTGTAGGCAACTTTTGAACAGCATCGGTGTACATGCGATTCAGCTGTACAAAGAACCCAAAGAGGACAGCATATCTTTTGTATGACTGCTTCTCATTCTCCCAGAGATAAGGCTCATACCTGCTCATTGGGAAATTATAATTTAATCCACTGGAAGAAAAGTATAATATAATATAAAAAAATATGCTCAAGAAAAGATGACAGCCAGAAATAAGTTGTTCATTTCTGCAGCAACAAAAGCAGGGTAACGCCCTATCAAACAGTTTGGTTTTTTATGCTTTCCACAATAATAAATGAAAAAACAATTAACATTCAAAGATTATATAATGTGATAGTATTGTCAAATTGAGCTTACGTTGCCCAGTCTATGGGATCAAGCCTCTGGGAAAGACCATGAATCAATCCCATTACACGTTCCCTGATTACAGAGTCAGCCTGGTTCTGAGGTTGCTTTCGTCGGTAAGGAGGCTTCAAAATTGGAACTCTGGACAAATCCTCTTTTGAGTTCAAATCAGGACCGCTCAAAGAAGAATCTCTTCCACCAGAGAGGATGTCCATGGTAAATCTCAGATCTAATAGAATTTGCAAGATGCCCTTTTCTGACACATGAGGTGTGCGACCCTCAATAGTAGAATGAAAATTTTCATATACCCCAACTACCTACAAAATATGGTGACATTCAGAAATATGCATGACATAGAGGACACCAATTAGAGGGAAAAAAACACCTGTAGCTATATATACGTGATGGAAACGAGTGAGAAATAACAATCTTAGTTATCCACATGAAGCAACAGCTTGGTGAGAATGGTAATTACATTATTATGGCAAGGCTAATATTAACATTTGACTTAACAATGTATTCAAAATGAGTTTCACTTCAATTTGATCCACCAAAACAACCATTTGGGTTCAAGTGAAAATGCTATATATTTCATTAATAGTCAGTCCCTTGCTGATAGTAGCACCGCAGTTATTAACTCACTACCACACATTCAATGCACTGATAAAATATAAATAAATATATTACCTGTTCGATTGCAAATTTGGGAGCATTTTATACAATATTATGAAGAAAAATGACCCATTTATAAAGCAAGAAACCTGAGGGGCATAGGATTTTGCAGAATGAATATGTATTCCTTCACAATAGCACCTGTGGAAAATACTTGGGTGGGAATCACGTCTCTCCTTAAACATGGGTTATCATGCTCCAAGGGGAGGAGACGCCGTCTACCATTATGGGTAATACATGGATTGAGTTGTGAGCCTTCGGGGTGTACTATAGGAAGGGTATTTCCGCTTCGGGAGGATTTTACTTTGTTTTGTATTCTTTTACCTTAACCTTTTGTATGGAGATCCCGGTCTCCTTTTCTTTGAATTGGGGCATCATCTTCAGAAAATGAATGCTCCAACATTTTGCTCCCCCGCATCCAAAAAAAGAAGGGAAAGAAAGAAAAAAGAATGTTGGTGGGCTGGCTGCTGGGCTCCATGGCTGACTCAAAATAATGTTTTTAAGAACAAAAGCCCATACTTTGAAAACTCCTGGAAGTCCAAGGTAAAAATAAAAAATAAAAAATAAAAAAATCAGGAATGGGCATGCCACTGTTTGGGAGCACAGAGGGTTTGTGCGGAAAGGGAGCAAACTGCTGATTAGGGCACAGGGGCAGAGGTGGATCTCTTGGGGGTTCATTAGTTTTAGATCTCTCATCTACTCTGTAGTTTTTTCTGCTATTTCTTTGTTGCCTTTTTTGTTGTTCAGAATTGTACCCCAAAGTCTTAATAAAGTTTCGTGGTAGAATTCGTACCAGTTTTTTTTTTTTCTAGTTTTTTTTTTTAAGTATAGAGCACTAGAAAAAAAATCTTCTATTGGATTAAAATGTTGAAGGCCGATTTTCTCACAAAGTTTGAAGTTCCAGAAAAATAACCTATGTGGGCAGTGGTTGAAGAGTAGTCAGCTGGGTGGTTATGATTTCAGGAGCCTGTTTCTACTGGTTTTGCTTTTCTTTTGCTTATTTCTTTAAGTTTTGTGATCTCTTGGACATTGTATTACAATATAATGTGGTAGATTGTCTACCTTTCACCTCAATAAATAAATAAATAAATAAAAATCCAGCAAGATATCCATCCACCACAATAACAAGGCAACAGGGATATGGCGATAAAAATCTACTTACCTTCTCTAAAAGTCTCCATGCAAAATTTTCTAATATAATTTTGTCAAGGACATGACCTCCAACTCTATGGATTTCCTGGCAAGCTTGAAAGAGAAATGAGATAATGTAAAGTGATGGCATGGAAGGAAGTGCTATCTTCATCTCCAAGGGCCCTCATTGGACTCATCCTGCTTAATCATGGTCACTTCCCAACCCTGTACAGCACCGACCATGTAAGTATTAGCTATACATAATTTACAAGCAAAAAGGAAATTAGAACAACACAACAACAGGTGAAAATAAAATTCACTTGATTGGGTGAGACAATAAATTTCAGCACTCCTCAAAAATTAACTAAAAACCCCACATAAGCTACTGACCATCTTCTGCATACTGGACAACAATAGTACCAAATCGAGAATGTTGAATGTACTAAATCAAAACAGGGAAATATTGTGGCTTTCAGTGAGCTTCTTACTTTTCCATGATCTTCATTAGATAACTTATCTCATTTTTTTCTTTAGAGGGCATGCCTTAAAGTCTTCCTTCTGTTGTGTTTTTCGTTATTTATTTATTTATTTTGAAATAATGTGTTTTTTATTGTTTAACATACTTGACAATTGGTACAATTTGGCATGCAAAAACTACATGAATCTATTGCTTTTTAAGTGGCTCTTAATAATCATGGCTCTGTACTCAAAAGGGCTAAGTTTAATACTACCACGTAAAAGTACACAATGCATAGGGGTTTTCCAGGGATAACACACAATGTAACTCAAGGAATATATAGAACAAGCTGTGCATACCCGCAATGGAGTTGTTGCAGACAATGCATCGTCTTTTTCAAGATCTTTGGTAAGTAGAGCTGATAGTTCATTTGACACCCATAAATCCACATGCTATGAGCCTTGATGCATAGATTCCTCAACATCTTGTTGAGATCATCCAGTCTTGGGTTCGTGTTCTCATCTGCGGCAAACAGAGCGGCCGCAGTCGACAATGTCTGCCTCCTAGGACTTCTGGGGCTCTCAAACATTAGCCTTCTAGGGCTTCTGGGGCTATAAGGCATAGCAGGATGCGAATCGAATGAGTGCCTCAGCTCAGAGGCTGAGCTACCAGAAAAGGTTGCAGATGTTTCCTTCCCCCACTGTTTTGGTGAACCTAGTATCAGTGGAATCGAACTCGAGTGATTGCGGAATGCAAAAAATATCCGTCCAATGAAAAGAGATCTCTCCACAATCACAGATGGTTCTTCCTCCTCTCCCCTACTTTTCCCACCCAGACCAGCAGATAAGAGCCCAAGCTCGTCCTCGTACCCCTTCACTATGGAGGATAAAGTCTGGTAGCACTTCTCTTGCAAATAAGGAGCCAGTTCCTTCAACCTCACAGTGGAGTTCTGGGATTCCACAAAACACAGAAGATCATTTAAGATATCCCTGCACTTGCTATCCACCGTATCTCTAATCAAGCTAACTTTGTCACCGAAATACAAATTCCAACAGTCCTTGAAATCATTCGCTTCCGCTGCCATTGCTTTAATACCATGTCCAAAACCAGTCTTCTCCTGTGGGGGTCCAAAAACCAGACCCCACCACCACCCAAAGAAGCCTTCTTGTTTCCAGGACCTGCCACGACCGCCCGCACTGAACCTTTCACATCAACGGCCTCAGGAAGGTCATCAAATCCTAATTTCACAATCTCCTTCATCCGCTCTACGAGTGCACCCTCAAATGCCGCCTCCAACACATCCTTCCCATCCTTCAATACCAAACCCCGGATCTGCTTCCACGGTGACTCGACGATCTCTGACCCAAACACCCCCCGCAGCCACTGTTCCAGGCTGCTGCCCTCCAGCCCCTCCGGCCCATCCAGCACCTCTCGAAAAGCTTTCTCTATGGATGCAAGCCCCTCCCCACTACGGACAACGTCAATCAGACGGCCTCGGTCGCCAAACATCTCCGCAACGCAGCTCTCCAGCCAGGTCGTGCACGCACGGGCCACGTTACCCGCCTCAAGCACCGCCATCACCGACTCGAGCCTCTCCCGGTGCTCCTTCCAGAGCTTCGCCTCTTCCTCGGGATTCGGGATCCCCCCGAAGAGCTGAGTACCCGGCGGGACCCCCAAAACGCTCTTGTAAAACAACGGGAGGTCGTTCAGAACGTGCAAGAACAGCTCGCCCACCTGACCCAGAGTGTCCCGGATGATCCTCGCCACGTCGCATAGAACGGAAGCGACCGCCAGAGACAGCCCCTCCTCGGTATCCGCGAACGAGCCGTTCAGCCTCTGCAGAACCCACGACCGCCTCGAATCGAGGAAGAGCGACAGGGCCTGCTCGGGGTTGAGGTCGTCCACGGTGGCAATAGCGGCGAGGGCGTCGGCATAGGCGGAGACTCCGAAGCCGCCGCTTGGGTCCGACAGGCGCTCGCGGCTCTTCTGCGAGATCTGGGCCTTGAAGCTCTCCACGATCTGCCACTGGTGCCGGAGGAGCGGGAATCTCGAGGAGACGTCGGGATTCGGGCCCGAGACGAGCAGATCGTGGACCAGCCTGGCCCGGAGGTACCTCCCGGAGGCCTCCAAGAACATGGACTCGTCGAGGCAGCCCCAGATGCTCTCGGGCGTGTCGACCAGGTACTTGACCCGGCTCGCGATCCCGTACACGGCGGTCCGGGCGGGTTCTTCGGCGCGGAGGGGCCCTCCGATTCGGACTGGGCGGAGGAGGAGAGGGAGTCCATGGCGGAGTCGATGCGGGAGAGGTTGGCGGAGATGGCGTCGCAGGAGGACCGCATGAGGACGATGGTGTCGGCGGAGTCGATTAGGTCGCGGTAGCTACGGCCGACGAGTTGCCGGAGCTCCTCCTTCTTCGACTCGATCTCGAGCCTCGTCGACGACTCCACCGCCCGGATCTCCGAGATCGGCTTCGTCCGGAAGATCGACTCGGCGTCGCGCGTGCCGTGGCCGGAGTCCGTCGCCGCCGAGGAAGGGGACGGCGGGGGATGGCGGGGCGACGGGAGTCTCATGGCGGCGGATCGGAGGTTCTGGCAATGCCGGTTCGATTGATGGGTCTGAGAGGGGAGAAAAATTAGGGTTTTGCCGAGATCGCCTCTTTGAATTGGGAAGTGAAGGAGAAAAAATACGGGAAGAAAAAATGTTCGAGAGCGAGAGAGATAGAGAGCAGGAGTGTATAATCACAGTCGGGTGTAGGTTGGCTATTTTACTCCCGAAAAATGAAGTCCGTATTATGTGATCCGTCAGGTAACAGTTAAAGATCGGTCCTATCTTAATATACGGGTATTAATAATTTTCTAATTCAGATCTCTGTTGTATTAGATATCAAGTATATAAAATTGAGATTTTAAAGTGCGGATTAGAGTTTATTCTCTTTTTGAGATATCATAAAAAATTTAATAATAATATATAAATATTGGACTAAAATTAGTATATGAACAATATATAATATAAATATATATATTTTATAGATGAGTAATTAAGTGCGGATTAAGATGTAGAGAGCACTTTATGAACCATCCAATCATCTAATCTCGTAATTATTGTTTTCGGCTCCCCAAAGTAGATCATCCGTCCATACGTGATCACACATAGATGAGAGACTTTTACCACTAAACATTGGACCATTCGATCGCGATATTACACGATCTGACGGTCCATTCATGATGTCACACAGTGCCTCTCTATCCACATGGTAAACCCAAATATGCAGCTAATCACTTTCATAATTTTATAATGAGTGCTGCTATACTCAGTAAGCTTGTCAATTATCCAAAAAAAATCTGAATCCGATCCGAATCCGTATCTGAAAAATCAGAATTATCCGATATTCAAAGATCCGGAGTGCGGATATGGATATCAATCTATCCGATCCGAAAAATATCCATATCCGACATATACTATAAAAAATATATTTGTATTATATATCGTCCATATGGTTATCTTGTATGATTAATCATAATGATAATATATTATAATACTATTAAATTTTTAATGTATGATATCTGAAAAAGATAATAAGCCTTAAAATATCAATTTTAATTTTGATATCTCTCTAAAATATTACTTGATTATCCAAAATAATGTTAATATTCAAACATGTCAATTATTCAAAAAATATCCGTATCCGATTTGTATCCGAAGGGATCTGAATCCGAAAATTAATATCCGTATCCGAATCCGAAAGTTAGGATATATATTAGCATATCCGATCCGTATCCGTCCGATTGACATGCTTAATACTCAGTCACATTCACCAACCAAAACACAGACCTTATATACCTCGTTATAGATTTAATTAAACATATATCTCGTTAGATGATCTATAATATATGTCAGAATTTGATATTTTTCATGTTTACTATTTTTTAAAAAATACAGATTATTTTCCTTTTTTTTTTTTTGATAAGTGATTTTTTTTTTTTTTGGTAAACAGCCCACAAGAAGTGCGGGCCAAAGTGTCATTATGGCCCACGGTTGGTCCAGTTTTAATAAACTGGGCCAATTCTTGCATGTTTCGCTGTGATCTCATCGAATGAAAATGTTGGGGATAATGAGATAATCCTTCATATATGTTTTGAATTTTTTTTAATAAATATGACATAATTGTATGAAAGAAAATTCAAACGAATGGATATTGGAATGCATACTCTTGTCATAAAAAAAAATTATATGCTAAATTAATCTAATAATGTGGCTAACGGAAAGTGAGGGTTGTAAAAATGACTTGCAAGAGTTTATTTACAACACCCCTCATCAAATTTGGAACATGGTGATGAGCCTACTTCTTGATCCATCAATACTAGGTTTATACACAGATCTCATTATACTTATTTTTTATTTCTAACTACAGTGTTAGAAATGTACTTAAACCCCTATTTTTTTTCCTCAGTACATGTGTAGATAGAGTATTTTATTTTAATTTTTCACTTCAAAAAGTATATAATCCCTGAAATGCATTTTATTTTTCTATAAGGTAAATGTTCCATTAGATGAAATATACATTTCAAAATAATAAAAAAAGTGTTGAAACTGAAAATAAAACAAGAAAACATTCAAGGATTTATTATTGCTGGATCTATGCATATATTACAACATAAAAAATTCCAAAATAGACCATTGGAATTGGATAAAAACATACATAAATATATAATATGGTTCAACAAAACACCAACAACAACATTAACAATATAAATAAAGGAAAATAAAACACATGCGATTAGATTAACAATAAAAAGCTCAGGCTTTGACAGGCTGAGTGATGTTGAAATCGAGGCCCCAAGTTTCGAAGCTTCCGGTGACGAAATTGTAGTAGCCGCCCTGAATGGTCAGTGTTTTGTTGATCAGGCCTTCCCTCACAAATGGGTATGTCAGGAGGTTCCCCAGCGACACGTTCACTGCCTCCTGCATATTTTTTAATATAAAAAGAATGATCAGATAGGGCGTTATAATGATTTTTTTATTGTTTATAAATAAAATACCAATAAAGATTGATGATACGTTGGGTCCCTATTATTTATAAAAGTGATGAGAAATGATTTCACATATAAGTTTATTTTATTCTAGTGGAATAGATTATATAGAATAACACAATTGCAAAAGGATATGAGATTAGCATATGTATTTGAGATACTTACTCTTGTTAATAGAATAAGATTTCACTATGAATAGAAAAATATTTTACAACATAACCTTTGTCATTTGGGAACATGCAATGAATCATGAAAGTTTTTTTATTTTTTTGCTGGATGATCATGATCAGTTATTTGAAACTCAAGTCTATCAAATTTTTTAAGTGTCTAAAAACAAGTTTGGAATGTGTTTAGATATTCCGCTTATGCAAGAATCAATCTTAAACTCGTCTCCAAATGCTTCCAACATTCCCAGTTTTAATTTGACAAAAGCAGAAAACAAAAGTTTAGTTATAAAAGCAGCTTTTTAATAAACTAACAAAATTATACTTCTTAGAAAGTTGTTTTGAAAAGCTACTCTAAATAAAAGTTTTAAAAGTACGAAGAGAGAAGGATAAACCAAGCACCTTCTCACACTTGGAGCACTGTTCAGCAAAAGGAAGATCACCATAATTGGCTTGCACTTTAGCCCTTGCGGGTAAGCCAATCTTCACCCAGTCTTCAATGAAATCACTGTCAAATTGGCAATTTGGATATAAGTGTTATTGATGATTAAATTTCAGTATTTTTGTCAATAGTCACAAAATTTGGATACGATAAATATTCAACAAAAGTTTCTTCCATTACAGTATGCATACATGATAAATAAGATAAAAATATAAAATCCTAATAGCGTAGTTGCAGTGATAATAATTAGGATTCATTTCTTCTTAGGAAAATATGATAGTGGGAAAAACATAGGTGAGAAAATGAGAGAAAGTGATATTTAAATGAAACAGATGTCAAAGGGAAAAAAAATTACTCAGATCCTAATGTACACAAACACACTAAATGTTCAATTAAATGAATTTTTTTTATTACAGTGATTAGGTATGAGAGATATCAAATCCATGAGCTTTTATAAAGCAATAAAAAAATTCGAGTACTTTATGACTATGCTCCCAAAAAAATATAAAGAAGTTGGTACTAATATACCAAGCTACAAAAAAATTTTGATACTTATCCCCATCATTTTCTAGTCATAAGAAAACCACAAGTTTTTCTCTTTTTCAAGTAATAATTGCAGGGTGGATCATGGATGTTGGGATGACCAAACCTTTTTGTGTTAAAAAAAGATATAAATAAAGCTAAAACCCAAAGTGTGGGAGATTCACAAAGTGGTGGGGGTGGTTGATTACTTGATTGTGATTTGTAAAGTAGATTTTAGAAAGCAAAAGCTGATGTGCAAACTGTACTAGAGAGTGGCCTTACGTGCTGGTGGACCCATCATCCTTCAGTGACATGAGCCCTTTGATTCCACCGCAACGGCTGTGACCCACCACCAGGATAATCTTCACCTGCACATTTTATTAAGAGAAGACATGCACTTGTTTAAGATCCATTAATCAAGGCACCAAAAAGATTACATGCAATCTCACATGCAGTATTGAGAAAAGATCCAGTCAGTGCTCTATCAGGGATTGTCAAACGCAAATGAGGCACTTATACCATGAATATCAAAACGACTATAGAGTTATTTTAATTTTTTTCTCTATTTCATCTATTTAGTCAACCAAAATAATATAGAGTGCTGCTACATTAACACATCAGTACCATGAACATCAAAATGACTATAGGGTTAATTTTTTTCAATTTCATCTATTCAGTCAACCTAAATAGTACAATTCAAGATAAGCTAGCACAAAAGTACATCAATACCATGAATATCAAAACGAAGTTATTTTAAATTTTTTTTCTCTATTTCATCTATTTAGTCAACCAAAATAATATAGAGTGCTGCTATATTCAGTTTTATTCTCAGTCCAAAACACAGACCTTATATACCTTATTACAGATTTAATTAAGCATATACTTCGTTAGATGATGTATATATCTCATTGAATTTTTTCTTACACTTGCTAAAAATGAGTTCATTCAATTTAAAATGGAGCGATATGCACTTTTTATCAAATCATATACCTCATTAGATGATGTTTACCATTTTTTTTTAAAAAAAAGTGAGGTGTGAGTTTTTGTTATTAAATGTGACTGAGTGTATTTTTTTCTAATAATATAAGTCAGCCCAAAAGTCCATTTATACAACCAATTGTCCCCAGAAACATCAAGTTTGAAGGGAAAAAAAAGGTACAAAAAAGAGGGGGGGTTCTCTGACCTTTAGATGCAAAACAGCATATTCAATGGCAGCCCCTACGCCCGCATATTTGGCCTGCCAAATGACAGAAATCCAACATAATTGTTAGGTACAACATCCATTTCAATGAATGAATGAATGGACGGTGATGAAGAAGGGGAGCCATACCCGATCGTAGGGTGGGACCATGTTAGCGATGTTGCGGACGGCGAAGGCCTCTCCTGGTTGGAAAGCCAGGACGTGAGAGGGGCAGACCCGGGAGTCTGAACACGCGAACACCATGAACTGTCGTTTTTTAAAAAAACAACCGTCGTTATTTTGAGCTGGTATTTTGCATATTTACCCTTGCATGCCAAATCTTACTGTATAACTTTTCTTTTTCTTTTTTTTGAGAGATTTTTATTGGATGGGGCGTTTAATCCCACCTGTCTTCTCATGATCTCATTCCCCACACCTATTGCAAAATTTATTTTTTTTATGAGGAGAATAACAAGGAATAAAAAGAAAAAGAGAGAGAGAGTGGTGGGCAGAGGAGGGAGGGGGTGGGGTAGAAGGGAGAGAGAGAGAGAGAGAGTGGTGGGTGGGCGGAGAAGGCTGACAGTAAGAATGTGTGTGTCAAAAATAAAAAATAAGAGAAAGTAATAAAAAATAAAAATTTCGTTGAACTATTAAAAACATTTCTCGTGATGGAAAGTAAGGATGCTTTTTCCCCTATCATCCTACTCCTAAAATATTTTACGAATGAGTTGAATGATAGAGGGGTGGGAATTGATAAACATCTCTTTCTTTAAAACCATGCATACACTAAGTTATATAATATACATAAATGCAATATACGAGAATAAAAATGCAAAAGAATACTAGTTCAATGCATCCGATTGTATATTTACTTCACTTCTGTCAAGTTATTCTTAACAATTTTTGTATTTGTTCTAATCAACAACACATCTATCATTTATCCTATTCTTTATGTTATTTTTACTATACTTTAATGATTATAGGGAATTTAAGGTACGAACTAAAGAAAAAAAACATTTAGGAAGAAAAGTATTGTTCGATGCACATAGTTACATATTCGACGATTTATTACATTGTTTCTAATAAGGGAACCTACATAGCTGTAGATCTCAAGAAATGTTTAAAAAATTGAAGCTTCATAAGGATCAATTACGGTTGAAACCGTCTCATGATATTGATGAATTTGGACTTAGCAACTTGGATTATATAACAAGGAAAAGGAAAAATACTTCCTGGGTAGATGCAATTGCGATTCCACTATAGACAAAAACACGTCATTTTATATATTTCAGTGCGATAAATCAAATTATTTCACAACCGTCCCCAGGCCTGCCTCATCAAAAAGTTAACTGTGTGTGGATATAATATATATATATATATGGGAGCCGATTACGTGCGGTGTGCGGTCGGTGCGGTGCGCGATCACGGGCCGTCGATCACGGGTCCATCGCATCGGACGGTCGGGTGCGATTCACGTCGACCGTTGGATGCGATGGACCCGCGATCGGACGACCCACGTCGCGCACCGCACCGACCGCACACCGCACCTAATCGTCGACATATATATATATATATATATATATATATATATATATATATATATATATATATATATATATTATATATATATATATATATATATATATATATATGAAAATGATTGCGTGCGACGAACGGCAAGTGCGGCCACGATGTGGGCCGTTCGATCACGGGTCCATCGCATCCAACGGTCGACGTGAATCGCACCCGACCGTTCGATGCGATGAACCCGTGATCGCTGCCGCACCTGCCGTTCGCCGCACGCAATCACGTCCTATATATATATATATAATATATATATATATATATATATATATATATATATATATATAGGACGTGATTGCGTGCGGCCGCGACGTGGGCCGTTCGATCGCGGATCCATCGCATCCACGGTCGACGTGAATCGCACCCGACCGTCCGATGCGATGGACCCGTGATCGACGGCCCGTGATCGCTGCCGCACCCGCCGTTCGCCGCACGCAATCACGTCCCTATATATTAATATATATATATATATATATATATATATATTATATATATATATATATATTCACGCGAGCGATTCAGTGCGGGAATACGGGAAACGACGTCGATCGTTCGATCGCGGGTCCATCGCATCCAACGGTCGAGATGAATCGCCCCCGACCGTCCGATGCGATGGACCCGTGATCGACGGCCCGTGATCGCTTCCCGCACGACCGCATTCCCGCACTGAATCGGCTCCCTATATATATATATATATATATATATATATATATATATATATATATATATAATATAATAATATATATATATATAGGGAGCCGATTCAGTGCGGGAATGCGGTCGTGCGGGAAGCGATCACGGGCCGTCGATCACGGGTCCATCGCATCGGACGGTCGGGGGCGATTCATCTCGACCGTTGGATGCGATGGACCCGCGATCGAACGATCGACGTCGTTTCCCGCATTCCCGCACTGAATCACTCAACTATATATATATATATATATAGTCGTGATATTATACGGTCGTGCGGTCGCGATTCACGGGCCGTCGATCACGGGTCCATCGCACGGACGGTCGGGTGCGATTCACGTCGACCGTTGGATGTGATGGACCCGCAATCGGACAGCCCGCGATCGCGACCGCACGACCGCATATTATCGAAAATATATATATATATATTATACGTATATATATATAATATATATATATATATATATATATATATATCTATATATATAATATATATATATATATATATATACGTACGTATATATATATATATTTTCGATAATATGCGGTCGTGCGGTCGCGATCACGGGCTGTCCGATTGCGGGTCCATCGCATCCAACGGTCGACGTGAATCGCACCCGACCGTCCGTGCGATGGACCCGTGATCGACGGCCCGTGAATCGCTGCCGCACCCGCCGTTCGCCGCACGCAATCAGACGGTCGGGTGCGGCAGCGATCACGGGCCGTCGATCACGGGTCCATCGCATCGGACGGTCGGGTGCGATTCACGTCGACCGTTGGATGCGATGGACCCGCGATTGAACG
Organism: Acorus calamus; assembly: GCA_030737845.1. Taxonomy (NCBI): domain Eukaryota; kingdom Viridiplantae; phylum Streptophyta; class Magnoliopsida; order Acorales; family Acoraceae; genus Acorus; species Acorus calamus. Next base: position 15,656,777 of record CM060858.1, on the reverse strand, counting down.
GCCCACGTCGCGGCCGCACCTGCCGTTCACCGCACGCAATCATTTTCATATATATATATATATATATATATATATATATATATATACGACCGCGATGAGGTGCGGCGGCCGCACCGTGCGGCAGCCGTCTGATCGCGGGTCCATCGCATCCAACGGTCGACGTGAATCGCACCCGACCGTCCGATGCGATGGACCCGTGATCGACGGTCCGTGGTCGACGCCGCACGGTGCGGCCGCCGCACCTAATCGGTGCTCTATATATATATATATATATATATATATATATATATATATATATATATATATATATATATACACGACCGCGATGAGGTGCGGCGGCCGCACCGTGCGGCAGCCGTCTGATCGCGGGTCCATCGCATCCAACGGTCGACGTGAATCGCACCCGACCGTCCGATGCGATGGACCCGTGATCGACGGCCCGTGGTCGACGCCGCACGGTGCGGCCGCCGCACCTAATCGGTGCTCTATATATATATATATATATATATATAGGGACGTGCTTACGTGCGGTCGTGCAGTCGGTGCGCCCGCGATCACGGGTCCATCGCATCGGACGGTCGGGTGCGAATCACGTCGACCGTTGGATACGATGGACCTGCGATCGGACGGCTCACGACCGCGGGCGCACGACCGCACGTAAGTATTTCCGTGTGGATATATATATATATATTATATATATATATATATATATATATATATATATATATATATATATATATATACGTGATATTTACGGTCGGGAGGTGCGGTCGGCGATTCACGGGCCGTCGATCACGGGTCCATCACATCGGACGGTCGGGTGCGATTCACGTCGACCGTTCCGATGCGATGGACCCGCGATCGCGACCGCACGATCGACCGCATATTATCGGAAATATATATATATATATATATATATATATATATATATATATATATGAGTCGTGATATTATACGGTCGTACGGTCGTGCTGTCGCAATCACGGGCCGTCGATCACGGGTCCATCACATCAGATGGTCAGGTGCGATTCACGTTGACCGTTGGATCCGATGAACCCGCGATCAGACGGCCCGTGATCGCGACCGCACGACCGCACATTATCGAAAATAAATCAAAAACTAGAAAACCTTACGTATTTTTTTACTATAAGATAAGGCCTATCACCTCAAGGAAACAAATTATTTTCTTTTTGGGTACCTATCTGTAAAAGAATTATCCTTCAAATCTAGAGAGTAAAACCCAAATACGAAGAAGTGAAAGAGCGACCGCTAGATATGATAGTTTGCAAAGAGTTAAAAATATAAAAACTTTTTTTTTTTTTTACTTCTAAACTTATTAAAAAACTAAATCATTACAAAAACAACTGATATAAATTGTCAAACTTGAAGGACCAAATAAATAAGAAAACCTCAAAACGTGGACATGATGTCAAGAAAACCCGGGATGGCTAAAAAATTATTTTCCAGTCCATACCTTGGGACTCTGTCCGTCCTTGAGTTCCCCGAACACGTCAGGCTTCTTCCTGCGAAACAGAGAAGGGCATCAAACTCACACATTCTCCGATTGAAGGGCCTTTCCGCAAAATGTCCCACTAAACCAGAATTGACTTTTTAACGCGTAGACACCGATGGAAAAAACTGTCATCGATAGTGTAACCCAATCAGAGAATGCCACGTAGATGTGCACAATTACTTACTCGTATACCTCCTTCTTGAACTGCGTGAATCCCGTCTTCAGCTTATCGTCCACCGCCAATTGCTTCATCTCTCCCGTCACCGCCGCCGTCGCGTTCGCCATTCGTTCTCTCTGATCACAACAAAATCACGATTTCAACAAATCACGATAAAATCCAAATGAATTTAGAGAGAAAGATCACAAGATTCAAAACTCGCGAACGAAAACTCACCAATCGCTTCTGATTCTGTTAGACGAGAAACCGAACACGCGTGTTTTATAGGACCTCGGATTTTATTCTCACCCCCATTTTGTTATACTTCACGGCTTATGACCTATCACTGCCGGTGATTGGATCTTTAGATTGGATCTCGAGCTCTTCGAAACGTTAATTTAGAAGTCTACGTGGCAAGTTATCATCGGACGTCCAATCAAATATCTCCACGTAGACGAGTCGGTTAAAATTATTAAAACGCGGGGGTTGGTTTTCGTAACGGTCGGCCAATAAGAGGGAAAGGTTGGGATCCAGCGTTGAATGCGATGCAAATGTTTGTTGTTTTATTCACAAAATGCCCCCTCATTGAGGGAGAGGAAGCTTGGTTTTCCGTGGATGATCATTCCCAAAATAGCCCCCGTGTGGACCACGTGCATGAACCTTTAAAGTGTTTTATGGATAAATTCATATTTATCTAAGAAAAAAACCTTTTAATTTTGTGTGATTAATGGGTCGTTTTGTGGAGGTGTGGATGTAAGATCTTCACTTATCACTGTTGATATTAATGAAATTTAGTGCATGTATGTGTATATGCTTTACCATAGGTATCTTTTGTATCTCAATCAAATTGTTTAATGTGTTCATGTAATTTGAGAATAAATATATTGGTGATTGTTTTTATTTTATTTGACTTAGGAAGTTGCTAGTTGCTTCATAAGAAACAAGAAACAAATGAATTGATTGAAAGCTATAAATGATTATTAGCTATAAAGAAATAGTGTAACTAATATATTTTATGTCCTTTGCGGATTCGCACAGGACCTAAACCACTTAATTTTTAGATATATTAGAATTATTATATCATTTTATGTTGCATCAATGATACAAATTTAACAGTTTTTTTTGTTGGTAAATTTTGAGACTCGACCTAAACCACTTATTAACAATATAAACCACGGGCCCAAGCCCTATTCATGACATATTTTTCTTACTATATCAATGTTGCAACTTGCAACTATCATAACACACTATCAGGCCACTTAAGTTTTTAGTGATCTTTGATACAAGACTCATCAACCTAGATATAAATCACAACATTAGCCAATCATGTATGTACATTTATTATTCATAGCAGAATGAGCCATGCCTCATAAAACACATGTGACATCTCACGTGTCTAACACAATCAATTTTGAAATTTTGTCTTCTATTGATGGTTGATAATGTATGATGAATTCCATCCGATCTTAATTATTCCATGCACATTGACTATGAAATTTAGAGTGAGACTAAAATGGATAGAAATTTACCGTCGTAGGCTGTAATGATCGACGTAGAGTGTTCGCGAAAGAGGAGGACTCGTCGAGCTTCAAAGAAAGAGACTGCAAGGATATGAGGGACAACAATGGAGGACTTCTTGCAAGAAGTGGGATGAGATTATGGAGGGGGATCAAGTGATGATTAATGAAAGTGAAAGTTAACTATATGTATGGAGATGTGGAGATTTGATAATATATAGGTAGTTGTTGCATGGCATTGCATGGAAAAGTCAGGTAGCTAGAGATTGATTCGATCTATCTGTATTACTCGGTCAATCTTCCAACAATAAAGGTCGAACAGGTCAACAATATTCATGCCTGAATAGGCGTTCTATAACATATCGTCTAGGCTTTAATTTATATGAGGAGGGAAGTTCGAATAACCTTATCATGATAGGAAGCAAAGGCATTTATGGAGGAGGGATGTTTGAATAACCTTATCATGATAGCCCATTTGGATTGGGAATGGAAGGTGGAATAAATTGATATAACGTAGAATAAAAGGTTTAAGATTGTTTGGATGACTAGAATAAATGAAAATCTATATACCATAATAAACTAATATAACGTGATATATGGATTCCAGCCAATCCCTGGAATTAAATTATTCTAAATTATTCAACCCAAAAGAATATGTGGGTACACTATCAAATCAATTGTTATCACCTCTTATAAATCACATGTCAAACCAACTATCATCATTTTTTCATCTTTTATAAATCGTCTTCAATGGAGCGACATTCTACCTAGAAAACCTATGGAATGCATGGATGGGTTTCATGGCTAGCTGGGGCATGCACCTAGCGGGCGCGAAGTGTGTAAGAGTGAGTAATGGCAGTCTATACGTGAGGACGTAATGAAGGGGACCGGCCGGCGTCTTGTGTTGAAAGGGTAGTAGCCTCGACTACCCCTAACAGGGTTTGCTCGCCTTAAATATGTATAGCTTAGTTTTGGTTTGTTCTCTTTCCCCCCTCACCTTATTCAGACGATGTAACTTCGACATTATAATTAATCTTGGTGACATTCATCTACCTTTTCAAAAAAAAAAAAAAAATCATTATCCGTACCTTATTCACATTTTACCACAACCACAAAAATTTTATTATTATGTTTTCGGATAAGAATAATTTAAAACCCAACAAAACACAAAATCATTTTATTCTTATTTATACTAAGATGGTCATAAACCTTATAATAATTTAATTTTCTATCTAAACAGGGGCTCAAAAAAAAATCATTATCCGTACCTTATTCACATTTTACCACAACCACAAAAATTTTATTATTATGTTTTCGGATAAGAATAATTTAAAACCCAACAAAACACAAAATCATTTTATTTTTATTTATACTAAGATGGTCATAAACCTTATAAAAATTTAATTTTCTATCTAAACAGGTGCATTGTATTTGGGCCCATTTCTAATATAGAATAACGTTACACATTATTTTTTTTGTTTTTTTATAATTTATCCAATTCACGTCCATTTTAATTTTTTTTAAATATCGTACCTCATCATTGATTTTTTAAAAAAACATTTATACAATTCATCAAAATATATATATATATATAGGGAGCCGATTCAGTGCGGCAATGCGGTCGTACGGGCCGTCGATCACGGGTCCATCGCATCGGACGGTCGGGTGCGATTCATCTTGACCGTTGGATGCGATGGACCCGCGATCGAACGATCGACATCGTTTCCCGCATTCCCGCACTGAATCGCTCGCGTGTATATATATATATATATATATATATATATATATATATATATATATATATATATATATATATATATATATATATATATATATATATCGATCATTAGATGATGTATATATTAGTTTAATATTTTCCTATTTGTATTTGTTTTGTTGATTTTCAATAACAAATTGATTTTGTCCTAGGGACATCTATATGATAAGAACCGATAATTATTCAGTGAAGCAGTGAAGGGTTTATGGACTCATATAATCTCCAAATAGAGTTGAAAGAGTGTTTAGAGTTCCAGATGCAGTTTTATATACCTCATTAATCCCCTCCACTCATTGTAATATGATTACATATCATTGAAATTTTTTTACATTTTCTATAAATGATATAATTCCATTAATTGGAATATATAATTCACATTTTATAAAATTATATATCTCATTAAATGAGATATAATATTTCAAAAAAATAAAAACATGATCGAGAAGACTGCGTTTTGAATTGTAAAATGTAGTGTAACATTTTCCAAGTTGAATTGGTATTCTATCATCATCATTAGATAATAAAGATGCTTTACATTACCTTTTATATTCCTTGAACCATAATTTAACTAATTTATCTGAGAGATGAATTCAGATTTAAATTTTTGTTTTACTCATATACTGATATACATAAAATTGTATTTGTATAAAACGTTCGGAAAATATTTGAGCAACAATCACTCCACTCCTCTCGTTTATATTTCTACAGTTACTTTGACATAAAATTGATATTCTAAAAAAGATATATTAAGAATTGATGAAATCTAATGAAATTAAGTCTTTAAAAGGATCAAGCCTTGATTGGATCCCAAAGGACCAAACTTCTTATATCCATTCAATTAAGATGTTTGAATAAATCATCTCTAATTATAAGTAAGAATTGAATATATTAATCACATACGAATTATGTAATAATGCAACCAAAAATGATAAAAAAACAAAAGAACTCACTATCCATGATAAGCCTCCATTGCTCAAAATCATCCTATCCGTCGATGATGGAGACCACGCAACAGATAAGCCGATCATAACCATCGAACAAGTGGAATCCAAACCATATTGATTTCAATTATGACTGAAAAAAAATGCATGCTTGCATTGAGAGGAAGATATTGGGAGAAGATGCAGAGAAGGAAAAAGAGATGAAACAAAAATGTGCAGTTTATAAAAACAAGAGAGGATTTTTTTTTTCTCTTCTAAGGCTTTAAAGAGTCTAGGTGTCGAGGGGATGTGGTCATCTTTTCGACATCTTTTGAAACAATAGATCAATACAAAAAAAAATTGAAAATTCATAACTTGGGGTCTCCACAACAATATTTAAGCCCATAATCAATTTATAGGGATGGATAAATATTTCAATATATATAATTATAGAAGTGGAATAAATTATTTTTTTATTTGATTATGTTTATAATTATTAGCATTGGAAATGTAATACCCAAACATGTAATCTCAACATGTTTTGATTATTTTTAATGTGTAGTATAATTCATCTAATCATGTGTATACCTTCTAAAGTGGATATAGAAATGCGCAATCATTTTTTAGTCTAATTTGCAGTCTTTACATCACTAACACATTATATGAATTGCCCAATATAGTATGTAATTGTTAATCGAGTTTTGAAAAAGTCAACTAGTCCCCCCTCTCCGTAAAGGATGACAAATGTTCAAATCCTTGGGACTATGGGTGCAATTCGGTTGGTTTGGTTCGGTTTTTAACAAATCCAAGTTGAACAAAATTATAGTCACATGTAATCGAAAAACCAAACTGAATCGAACCTAAAACTATCGAAAATCTAAAACTGAACCGATTTTGTTATGCTTAACTCAAATCAAACCAAACCAAACTGTTAATGATAAACATATATGTATATACTCAATTATTCTTTTTTCTTCCTACCAATTTGGATTGGTTAGGGTTTGTAGGGGCATTGGTTTACAACTTTACATAAATATATTAAAATGCTATGATTGACGGTATAAATTAATATATTCATTTTTTATTAATATTAATGGTATAATAAAAATATAGTTTTTAATAAAAAAATGATATAAATGAATATTAATTTTGAATAAACATGTGTTTAAATTTAATTCAGTTTGGTTCAGTTAATTCAATTTTTATAAAATGAAACCAAAATCCAAACCAATGTAGATCGATTTATTGATTTTTCAATCCATACCAAACCAAACCATAAAATTATTGATCCAAACCAGAAAAAAATAGGTTTGAATCGGTTTGGATTTGATTTAACCTACTAAAGTTGCACCCTACTCAGGACACCAATCTTTAAAAAAAGGGGGAAAATCCATACAAACCCCTGAAATCTGACTGAAATCCATATAACCCTCTAATTTTTCTTAAAATCCATATAACCCCCTGAAAACACCTAGTAAATCCAAATAACCCTCTGAATAAAAATTTTGTTAATAGATGATGAATATTTTGTGTATATTTCGTTTAGTTGACTCTGACTGAAAACACGATATACTAAAAAACTACTACAATGGATTAAAAATGTGAAAAATCCTATGAAAATGGTGATTCTCTAGATATATTATAAAATTTCATCCAGATGAGTAAAATCGTCATTTATAAAAGATTTTTTTCATTTTTAAAATATTGTAGTTTTTTTTAGTATACTATGTTTTCTACCAGGGGCGGCGCCACCTTTCAAGGGATGGGGTCAATTGACCCATCAAATTTTTTTTAAAATAAAACAAAACAGCATATTAAAAAAAGAAGAAGCAAAACACTCAGAATTAATGGCACCATATCAAATTAGGTGGGATCCATTAAAAACCATAAATTGTAGTCCAGTTCAGAGTTTCGTCCATTAAAAACCTTACACTAACATAGTGGGACTCTAAAATAATAAAACAAAACTCTAAAACACTACTCTATCTAAAAAAAAAGAATCATGGGATAGCAGGGATAGGGACCCCCTAGCAGACTCACCGATCACCTACGCATGAATAGACATGCCGAACACTGATGAACGGAGCGTCGATAGTTGCTCATCATGTTGCTGATCTCCTCTTTCTACCTGTTTCAGGTATCTAATCATGAATTTAGTTTTGATTTTTTTCCTTCACCAATTTTGTATATTAATCTGAATCTCTCTCATCACTACATAATCGTGTATGGATAATGAACAAAATCCTTCAACAGTACACCCCTCTTTCATTCACGTGTCAAAAGCTCATTCACCCGTCTGTGTTTTCAAATATAATTTAATATATGCTTGGGGGAGGGGGCGTATTTGAGAGTGCTTTAAGAAGGTGGGGTGGGTCTTCAATTAATTAGTTGTTTAATTTTTTTTATGTATTTATATTTATAAAAAAATTATTTAGTTTTTTCTCCTATCAAAGAAAATTGTGGTGCTAAGTAAAGTTATATTGATGTGAACAATCTTCTTCCAATCTAGGGCTAAGAATTTTTTTTAATATATGATAAGAGTAGAATCTTTTTTTAATATATGATAAGAGTAGATTTTTAAAAAAATTTTTGAAATTTTTTTTAATGACCCCATCTATGAAAATTCCTGGAGCCGCCATTGTTTTTACCATGGTTAATCAAACATAATATTTATAAAATATTCATCATCTGTAAACATAAATTTTTTTATAGGGTTATTTGGATTTACTAGGTATTTTCAGGGATATATGGATTTTAAGAAGAGTTAGGGGATTATATAGATTTCAGTCAGTTTATAGGGGGTCATATGGATTTTTCCTAAAAAAAGTACGTAAGCATTATATATGTCAAAATATACTTTATCACAAAAAATATATTTCAGACATTAATTATATACTTAAAAAAAACGTAAGTGTGCGAACTGCAAAGGAGGCTAAGAAAAAATGAGTATAAATATTTTAGGAAAAATCCAAATAACCCCTTGTAAATTGTTTAAATTCCATACAACCCCCTAACATTTCCTAAAGTCCATTACCTTTTAAAAACGCCTATGAAAATCCAAGTAACCCTTCATGGTATTTCTTTGATTCAGGGTCTGAGGATGTGGTTAGATGGGTACCAAAACAAGATGGTTCATAGTTGTTACGAATTGAGAAGAAGGAACATGCCTATCACAGCAGCTACGTCGCTTCAACATAAGGCAATATGGGCCCCAAAGATTCCTCTAAAAAAGGCTTTTACACGTGTATTTGCAGAGGATTACTATAAAAGTGTACAGAGCACATTGGGCGCCAAATGCATATCGATATTGTGTACTGTGTAGAGAGGTTGAGGAGATTGTGGAGCATCTCATGATTTTTTGTCCAATGGCGAAATTGGTTTGGGAATGGGTTCGCGCAGCGACTGGTTTAATGGGCTTTTGGTCTTCGCTTGAAGATCTATGGGAGGCGGGCAAGCGTCTGAAAGTAGCGGGCGACCGGAGCAAACAAGCAAAGATCTATTCCGGTGATGTTTTGGTCCATTTGGCTTGTCTGGAATAATGCTATTTTTCATGGTGGCACTCTATATCCGAAAAATATTTGAGAATCAATGGTCGGTGTGTGTTGGATTGGGGTAGGTTTTGTGCTGTTCCTACTGGAGCATCAAGCGTATCGTTTGGGGGGGGGGCTGGGAAGGGGGGGGAAAATTCTTTTCCTAATAATCGCCAACAGTAATTTAATCAAAGTTATCAGAAGGCATTAATAGTAGATTGCTCTTGAACAATTAATGTTGTATGTTTCTTTGTTTGCTTCTTTGCTTTGTCTTATTTGTACTTTTTCTAATTTGGGCTCACATTCCTTTTAATAGAAGGGTGATAGGCTATCATTTCATAAATAATAAAAAAAAACACTTGACTGAAAACATAGTATATCAAAAACCTCATACAATTTGTTAAAATGCAAAAACATCTTATGTACATGATGTTTTTTTTATAAAAATATACATCATGATTTTACTTCTCGAGATAGATTATAAAACTTTATCCAGATAGATAAAATCATCATTTATAGATGATTTTTTGCATTTTAAAAACATTGTAGGGTTTTTTTTATATGCTATGTTTTCAAATCAGGGTTAACCATACAAAATATTCATAGAATAATTTTAATCTATCAATAAAAGTTTAATTTAGGGGGTTATTTGGATTTACAGAGATGTTTTCAGGTGTTATATGGACTTTAGAAAAAATTAGGGGCTATATGAATTTCAAACAGTTTATAGGAGGTTATTTGGATTTTCCCAATATTTTATTAGATAAAATTAATAGAAATATTATCCAGAAATGGTATAAAGTCCAATATCATTTGGGTAATTAAATTGATTAAATTTTATATCACCATATTAAAACTCCTAGTTTACCCTAACATAAAAAACAATGCACTTGATGGTCAGAAGGGACAGGAAGCTTATTACATTCAAACAATTCTTCAAAATATCGCATCATGTTATGAAATCACATAACACAGTATATATTTTATTACATTAAAATAAATCATTACAAAAATCCTAAAACTATAGGAACATGACCCTTTTTAGTCCTCGTCATTTTTAAAATATATACTCATCCATTGATATATACTATTATAAAAAGTGATGTGTACACTAAAGTATATTAGTATATTTAAAAAAAAAAAAATTTTCATATACTACGATAATGTGGTATATTATGCGATAACAAATGTATATTGTATTATCACAATCTATAGACGATCGAGGGACAAACGGAATTTTAAAATGGACGAAGTGTATCATTGCTCAAAAATATATATTAAATCATTCGTTTGTAAAATATGAATATTAGAATAGTATATGCTTTAAATAAAATTTGTGTAAACCTTGGAGAAAAAAAATTAAAATAAAATTTAAGTGCAAAAAAAAAAAATTGTGTGCAAAACTTGATATATAATTTGGGTTGGAATCCAATCGGGACTGATTTTCGGTCAATATGGTCAGTATCAAACTGCATAATCTATGAATTACACTACACAGTCTATTGAACTGCACAACCAATTGTGGGATACAAGTGTCATTCTCTTGTTGGATCCAGCCAAACCTGGGTTTAGTCAATACCATCAATATCCAATAAAAGAGTGACAATAGTACCAAATAATTGGTTGTGCATTTCAATTCATATGTTGTGTAGTTCAATTTACGGGCTATGCAGTTCGATACTCATGGACTGATCGAAGCCAGATTTATACTCATAATTTGTGTATTCCTTGTTAGGCCTATCAACGGGTCACGGATCGATCGGGATCTGACCCGATAAAAAAGACGTAGAATACTCGACCCGAAAAACCTACCCATCCAAACGGGATGGGTTCGGATCTATTCCGACCCAACCCTATGGACCCGAACCTAACACTAATCTTTTTTCTGCAATGACCCAAGTCCAAATCATATATATGTTCATATAAATTAAAAACTCTATGAATATATAGATATTCATTCAAATAATAATAATTTAAAGTACATTATATAACAAGTAAATGCACCAAGAGAAAAAAAAATTTAAATTCCTCCTTTTTTTGTCCCTATTGGAAATGTTTTTGACCAACAATCCCTCGTCATCTGCAAGATTAGGATGGCAATAGGGTGGGTTATGATGAATTTTGTGAATTCTAAACCTAAACTAGCTAAAAAAATCATGTCACAAACATGTCCAAAACCCTTGACGAGTTTAATTTTTTTTTATCCTAAACTCGTCCCAACAAGCATGTAAAAAACCTAAACCCGCCTTGGCCCGTCCTATTTTGGTTGGGTTGGACCAAGACAAATTTGTGAAGAAAATATAAAACATATTTTTATATAATATTTAATTAATCTAAGTTGAAATTTTAAATAAAAATGAATATTTATTAGACCCTACAAAATAAGAAATATTAACTTTCAATCTCTATAACAAGTGACAAATATGATTTTTTGAGCCTTGCTACACAGACCCCATTATATAAGCCTCACTCATAGGCCCCATGAGGTGTCAAATTTTTATTGGCGGCTTAGTTGTCCTTTACAAAATGACAAAAAAGCAAAGTACAATACTACCCCTCTTTCTAACCGTTTTTACTAATACATATCCACCACTTTAAAAAATCACTCTGGCTGACCTACTCATCTTTGACGAACGGCGTCACCACCCCTGGATTCTTTTCATCGCTTTCTATCATATAAGAGATGGTTCAACTACATTTTCAGTCCCCCTCCAGATTCCAAATTTTTAAACCTCTGTATCCACTTTTTTATGAATGTAACTGAATTTTGACGAAACATTAAGATTATATAAAAAGGACAGTTACATTTCGTGCATATAACTTAGTTTCAAAATATATTGCACAAATAATTAAGTTAACTGGCTTTTATTATTTGGGTTTTTTATTTTTAAGTCCCCATAAACCATAAGATTTAGTCGATCTTTAATTTCTTCATATTTTAGTTTTTGTCCCCAGATTTAAAGGGTATATTCCTTTTTAGTCTCTCAGAAACATATTTAACATCAAACACCATATTCAAAGAAAAAATTGTAACTAAAAGCCAGATCAAAAGCTGTCATATTTAATATAAAACACCAAATTCAATAAACAAATTGTAATATATGCAAAAACAAACAATAAGAAAAGTCATACCTGAATCGGTAGACATTGAAAAATGATAGTCAAATCGATCTATTGCACAAAAAAAGTTAGTTACATTTGTAAATGTAACTAACTTGTACAATGTATTCATATAATAAATCAGTTACATTCATAAATGTAACTAACGTATAAAAAAAAGTGTATGAATATACAGATTATTTTGGAATGTAATTATCTTATGAAAATTAATGCATATAAATTCAATAAAATTATGAATATGTAACTGACTTTAAATATTAGACAACAACAGTCTACATTCAAATTTCAACATCAAAACACCATATCACCAGAACATGCGAAAAATATCACATAAACCAATGCAATTGGTTTGTCAGATACATTTGAAATGTATCTGAATTTCAAAAAAACAGTGAAGATAGAGGTTGGAGGAAGTGGAGGCCAGAGGAAGACTTGAAATGTAGTCAAACCACATCTCATATGATAGAGGGTGATGAGAGGAATCTAGAGGTGGTGAAGTTGGTCGTAAATGATGAACAGGCAGGCCGGAATGATTTTTTAAAGTGATGGATGACTTATGAGGGTAAAATGAATTTTACATTTACCTAATTGTCTTATTAATAGGAAGAAGTTAACTAAATTGAAATCAAGGGTATTATCGGTAGTGTCATCAATGCCACCTCATGGGGCTTACATGGGACCTACGTAATGGGGCTTGTGAATCATTTTCTTTTTTCTTTTTCTTTTTTGAATCCTAAAAGACAACTCATGTATATTTATATGATTTCAAATTTCAATTAGCATTTGAGTTTATTCATTCTTATTTTTTTATATTTTTTTTTATATTTTTTTTGAAATACCAAATGATAAATATAAATTATGTAATTATTATAATAATTATTTAATATTAATATTAATTATACCTGAGACGGATTTTATTAAGTAAATCTATTTTCCATCTCAAACCAACCGGATTTCATTTATTTGTTTCAAACCTGTCCCAAACAGGAACCCGTTCCCACCGGGTCGGGTACCCACAGTGCCAACGATCCCACACCCAACCCGAAATGTCTCTCTCCCTCCTCTCACTCTTCTCTCAAAAAATGAAAAAAAAACCATGTCTTCCCCCATAAGAAATCCTTCCCCAACCTTCCGATTCAAAAAATATGTCTTCCCCCACAAGTAATCTTAAATACAAACACGTCAAACCCTAATTTTTCCCCCAAAAAATTCAAAATCAAATCTGTCTATCCCCTCCGATGACCCCCCTCTCCAAGCCCTAATCGCCACCGCCTCCTCCTTCTCCCTTGTCACCCTCCTCTTCCTACCGCCTCCACACCCCCCCCCCAAAACCCTAACTCCCACCACCGACAAGTGTATGTTCTTCCAAACCCTCCCTCCCCAGATCTCCTATGGACCTGGGTTCACCGGACCCAAGCTCCGGGTTAACCCCGACTTAGTGAGTCCTCGCTACGTCTTAAAAAAAAAGAAATAAAATAAAAAAACACGCGGTATGGACGAATTGCAAACACAGTTAACCTCAACCTAGTGAGTCCTTGCTACATTCTTTTTCCGATACGCGCGAATTGCAAAAAAAGAAAAAATCTCAGTCGCCCCGTCATTTTCGGTAAGCACGAATTGCAAACACTCCCTCTCTCTCTCCTCTCCTCTCTCTCTCTCATCCATTTTGTTTAATCAACCTATCAGGTTTTTCGCTATTGAAAACAGTCTGACGATTGATAAAGATGTGAAAGAACAAGAATAACCCAGGTGAAATTCACATGAATCTCTTTTGATTTTGGTCTTGATTTTTTTTCTTTTTGATAATAAAATAGGAGAATTATATACAAGAAACAATAATTTGCCTAATAAAATGAACATCAAGGGCCTCCAGTTGAGATGAAGATGCAGCTCATCAGCATGCCAATCTGGAAGCCACGACCTCTCTTTCTGAAAGAAGTTCTTGAAATAATGCTCAAACGTGGCTTCAACATCTTCCATTTTATCAATCCGCTCTCCATTGCAGATGATTAATCAATGTGATTCATTCATCTTCTAGCATTGATTGATTTGTGCAAGAATTAGTGTTACCATCGTCAGCTTTGAGCCACACCTCTCTTGATCTTTGCCTCCAAACCTCCTCCTGTCTGAGGATACTTAGAAGGCACTCTTTTGCATTTTTCCGTTCTTCAATATCTGATGACACGAGAAACTTATCTGCAAAAGAGGGCCTTCTGAGTATTCTCAGACAGGAGGAGGTTTGGAGGCAAAGATCGAGAGAGACGTGGTTCAAAGCCGGAGATGGTAACATTAATTCTTCCACAAATCAGTCAATGCTAGAAGATGAATGAATCACATTGATTCAATCATCTGCAATGGAGAGTGGATTGATAAAATGGAATAAGTTGAAGCAATGTTTGAGCATTATTTCAAGAACTTCTTTAAGAAAGAGAGGTTGTGGCTTCCAGATTGGCGTGTTGATGAGTTGCCTCTTCATCTCAACGGGAGGCCCTTGATGTGCATTTTATCTAGAAAAAAAAGAATAAAAAAATCAAGGCCAAAATAAAAAGAGGTTCATGTGAATTTCACCTGGGTTGCTCTCGTTCTTCCACATCTTCGTCAATCGTCAGACTGCTTTCAATGGCGGAAAACTTGATAGGTTGATTAAACGAAATGGATGAGAGAGAGAGAGAGAGAGAGTGTGTTTGCAATTCGCTCTTACCGAAAACTAGACGGGGCGACTGAGAGTTTTTCTTTTTTTGCAATTCGCGTGTACCGAAAAAAGAAGCAGCAAGGACTCATTGAGTCGAGGTTAACCATGTTTACAATTCGCGCGTACTGCGTTTTTTCTTTTATATTCTTTTATTTTTTTAATGACGTAGTGAGGACTCATTGAATCGGGGTTAACCCGGACCCGAGCTTGGGTCCCGGGGTCCATAGGAGATCTGGGGAGGGAGGGGTTGGAAGAACATACGCTCGTCGGCGGTGGGAGGTAGGGTTTTTTTTTTGAGGGGGGGGGGGGGTTGGATGTGGTAGGAAGAGGAAGGTGACAAGGGAGAAGGAGGTGGTGGCGGCGATTAGGGCTTGGAGAGGGGGGTCCATCGGAGGGGATAGACAGATTTGATATTGAATTTTTTGGGGGGAAATTAGGGTTTGACGTGTTTGGATTTAGGATTTCTTGGGGGAAAATTCATTTTTTCAAAGAGAAAAAAAATGCACTAATGTATCTCAGTATATACTTCATTTTAAATAACAACATATTTCAATAGGAAAATGTGTGATTTTAAAAAAAACGGCACAAGGGGCTGGACATATCATATGAAGAAAATGATACATCTAGCCTCATTTGCAGTTCACACAGATTTTTCATTTTGTTAAAAATTATATAATATCCCATTGAAATGCATGGATTATATGAAAGATAGAAGAAAAAAAATAGTTCATACATTATGATAGAACTCCATATACTATGATAACGCAGTATATACTATGTTATCATAGTGTACAAAACTGTAAAATGGATTGCAAAATGGATTGATTGTATCAGCACGACAGAGAAGGACAAGCGGTGAGAATGAAACAAAGGGAGTTTTTTCAAGGTGGGTTTTGTGGGAGAGGAAAGGGGTTGTCGTGCAGATATTGAATGGAGATCTTGCGGTGGTGGGAGGGGGAGGGGATGGAGGCGATGGGTTTAGGGGGGGGGGGGGGGGGGGGAGGAGGAGAAGTTGTGTTAAGATATGATGGGTGATGGGTGTGGTGTTTCAATGAAATATTTATGGTAATGGGATTCACAAAAATATGATAGTCATAAATTCTACCATGGCCTTTTATAGAGAAAGGAACCAAAATAAAAAGGGATTTTTAATTTTAAGTCCCCGGAAATTATCAAATTTAGCGATCGATCCTTCACTTCTTCATATTTTGGTTTTAGTCCCTGCATTTAAATGATAATTTAGGAATAGGTCCTTGGGAGGGACTTATTCCTAAATTATTAAGTTTGTTTTTTAGTCCCTGGGAGGGACATATTCTTAAATTATCATTTAAATGCAGAGACTAAAACCAAAATATGAAGAAGTGAGGAATCGATCGCTAAATTTGATAGTTTCCGGGGACTTAAAACTAAAAATCCCAAATAAAAAATATGTAAGATTATCCATAAGAATCTTTCTCACCAATAGCTTGAAGATATTTTATCTCTATTGGATTTTTTTTTAATCTTCTATGAAGTTACAATTCTTGTTCTATTATCTTACAAGGAATGAGATTGAATCTATAAGATAAGATTATCTATAAGAATCTCTCTTAGATAAAATATAAAGAGATGGCAAATGAAAATATGTTATCCAAGATGGTAATATCAGATAACTTTGACTTCATGGATTTGAAGTTGCATGTATCACTTTACGGAATATTGTGATAAATGTTTGCACATATAACAAGAGATCTATATAAGGTTTCTCAAGAATGTTTACATATATATACACTTGCAAATATCTATTTAACTAATTGATATCTTTAAAAGAAATCTCACATTTTAAGTAGTTTGAGTGCATATATCATTGTCAACATCTAAGCCTAATGTACTAAATCCTTTTAAAACAATCTAACTATGTGGAACGAAGTAAATAAAATAAAAGACTTTTTAATGCATAATACTCAAACAAGAAGTATAAGGCCAAAACAGTGCATTAAACAAGCAAAGCCATATTAAATGCTTTTAATCCCCCGTTTGGATACCGGATAAACCCCGGATAAAATTTGGATGCCGTTTGGAATGCCCGAAAAACCCATATAAAATATGCCAGAATAAACTGGTATAAAGTGGTATATGGATTCCAATCAACCCATAGAATAAAAGTTATTATAGGTTATTTCATCCAAAGAATATGTTGTCAAATCAACTGTCACCACCTCTTATAAATCACATGTCAAATCAACTATCATTACTATTTTACCTTTTATAAATCTTTATCCATACTTTATTCACATTTTATCTAAACAACAAACATTTATTACGATTCCCAACCCCCCCCCCCCGTTTGGATAGCGGAATTGAGTTATTTGGATAGATAACTATCTTTAACAAATCCAAGAATAAAAGATTTTCTGTTTGGTTGTATTTTTTTTATTCTCATTGGAAAACGTAAGAATAAATGTTGGGTTGTTTGTTTGATAAAGAATAAAATATAAATAAAGTGTAAAAAAGTTGATTTGACATGTGGGCCCATTGATGTATAAGAGGTGTTGATAGGTGATTTGATGTGATGAGGTGTAAAAAGTTATTTGAATGTGGGCCCATGGGAATAGATAAGGTGATAAGCTTATCCTATGGGTTGCTTAGAATTGTTATATTCTCTTTACTCGTTTAAACTGGCTTAGTTACGTTATATCCTTCAAACAAACAACTATTTTTCCTATCTATTCTTATACCACCCTTATACCACCTTATTCCGTTACCCAAACGGGGCGAGAATAATTAATAACACAACCAAACACAAAATCATTTTATCCTTATTTATACTCATTTATGCTCGGATAAATAAATACCCAAGAATAAATCCTATTATTAACCATTCAAAAACCCACAACATGAACATAGAATCTGTCTCTTCCTGAGATTCATCACAATATGTAGTGATTTACATTCAACAAAAAAAAATCATAAAATGAGTTCACATGAGTTCAAGACTAGATAATTCATCTCTCAATGTCAAAATGTCATCATCAACAATCCACTTTAAAAATATGCACTACACCAATCAAACGTAGAACATATAAAGATATCAGGTTTTTTTTCATGAAAAGCAAACCCTGGTAAATTTTATGTTTCAATGTGACAAAAACCTTTTCTTCTATCGAATTCGTGATCAGTCTTTTATATGATATCGAATTTTTCCTGATCAAGAAAATCGAATTCTTTCAAGATTTTAAAAGGGTACTTTATATGAATTCCATTTAATTTGGATTCTTGATCAGTCTTTTGTGATGTTACGGATTCCGCATAAGCCATTCATTCATAATTTGTTTGGTTCTTGATTTCCCCAAATGTTTTGATTGTATGTATGCTTTATAATGAACTTCTTGATTCTTGATTATTTGGTGTTTTTTTTAGTCCGCAGTCGCCATAGCATAACAGTTCAAGATTTACCTGTGTTAAGGGTAGGTCTTAGGTTAAAAAAAGGGATTAAAAATAAGGTTTCCCTTTTTTTTATTAGAGTCTATTTTTGTAAGAGTCTTGACGCTAATTTACACATCTGTTTGTTGACGATTATAAATATTCCGAAATATACGGAGGTAGTCTTCCCAGCTTGACCATAAGGTCAGCCACGGGGGTTCCTCTGATACAAAAAAAAAAAATCTTGGTTCTTGCTAAGTGTTCTATGGTTTGATTTGGTTGGGGGTGATTGTCTTTTATATCTAATGAATTATTAGTGGATGGAAATTAATGATTTCTATGAAGGTTGATCAATGTAGTCCTACTATTTATCTTAACACAAACAAATTATTTTCTATATCTGGTAATTTTTATGATATATCTTTTATTTATGGTTTGGGACTACCTATTTGGATATTCGGATTTCGTGATGAATAATGGCAATCAAATCCATACATCATATGCAATACTTCAACAAATTTACTGTTGATGGATTGCAGAATTCATCGGTTAGCATGTTTAGTTATATCGGGTTTATGATACGTGCTCAAAAAGAAACACTTGAGTCAGTCCCTTAAACCTGTGTTTGGACTTTAGTCTGTAATTTGTGATTTATGATTCAGCTCTAATTGTTCCTCCTCATCTCTGGCAATCTTTTATGAGTGTATGTTCAATTTCGATTCTAGAGTTACAGCAATGTTGTTGGAATGTTGTTCTAAATACCTTTATTTGAGTTATTAGTTTTTATGTTATATGTTTGATGTTGGTGTATTAAACATGGCCACATATAATAATTTCAAGTTTAGTGGTCGCTACTTATATTTCCATACCCTGGATCTAGGTGCTGAGCTTACAAAACCGATGGAAGATCAAGTTCAGATGGTGTTTGTGAATCCAGAACCACTGAGGGCAGAGCAAGTTCAGAATGCAGTTGAGTTTCTGTCCCATCCAAAAGTTAGGGGTTCTCCCATCATTCTCAGATGCTCTTTCCTTGAGAAGAAAGGCTTGAAAATTGATGAAATCGATGAAGCCTTTCGTTGTGTACCTGTAAGTAAATCCTTCTTGTAATTTTTTTTCTTTTTTCTTCATAAAATGTTTTTTCGGTTGCATTTGAATATGAGTTTGGGGAGGTATTAGAGATCGTGCTTTTTCCGGAAACATATATAATTCAAACTTTTTCTTCTTCTTTTTTTCATTTTTTTTTATTGGTAATCAAGATTTTGTATTACTATAAGAATATGATCTTTACAAAGTTAACAGCCCTTTACAACCAGTGAAAAAATTAAAAAAAAGAACATCAAAAAGCCTAGACTACTAACAAGCCCAAAGCTGCTCTTTTTTCCTAATGCAAATTTCAAAATTGCTCCAATTTCCAGCCATAACAGACCTGTAGAGCTACAGCAATCTGCCAATTTTTTCCAGAGCATAGCAGGGCCCCTAATGAGTAATGACCACATCAAACTTTGATTTTGCCTTGTACTTCGGAAAATCATAGTCAATACATGCCCCCCATCAAAACTGCAGGGAATTAAGATATTCTCTGATATCCTTTCACGAATTTGTCTTCCTTTAGCATATCCTGTAGCTCAGGCCAAATCTGTCCTGGAGAGAAAGACGTTTCACCCCTTGCTGATTGAAATGCAGCAAGCAAATCTGCAGGAGCATTCCCTTCACGGTGTATATGTGTAGCCTTCCAACAGTCCATATTATCCAGAGATTGATGAAGATGATGAAGAGATCGAAAGGCAGTCCATGGGATACGACCCTTGCCTAGCAGCCAGGCAATTGCAGTTGTAGAGTCGGATTCGATCCATAATTTGGTGAGATTAATTGATAGACCCAAATCAACACCCTTCTCAATCGCTTTAAGCTCCAAGAGATTAATGGAGGGGAGGACTAGACGACCGGCCAGTCCAATGACAAATTCATCATGCTCATTGCGAATAAGAGCCCCATAACCTCCCCTATCATCTGCTAGGGAGCCATCAGTGTTCAGCTTAAACCAACCCTCATGGGGAGGAGACCAGAGAATACTAATGATAGAGGGGTCCTTCTGTTTCAGCTGCAGACAAAAAGAATCTGCAATTTTTTGATTTTCTGAAATTTCTGGAGCATAGATGATCTTAGAAACTGTCATCGCACGAATGCTAGCCTTTATATTGCATAACAAGACTGATTTATGTCAAGATTTCCTGGAAAATACTCTGCTATTGCGCTCAAGCCATAGGAACCAAAATGTTGTAGAGAGGACCAAGCTAGAGATTTCTTTTCGAAAGGGATCAGCCAGGTGGGAATCTAGCCAGGGGGGGAAAGCCGCCAAATTGTGAGGGAGAGCCGTTCGAATGAGAAGATCTCTAAAAAGGAGGGACCATATGAACCTTGAGTAAGAGCATCCCAAGAGAAGATGATCAACATCCTCTCGATCAGAGGAGGGCATACTGAATTTTGAATAAGTCCCTTTGATTGGAGTCTGGATAGAGTAGGCAGCTTATCATGAAAGGCTTGCCAAGCACACAAAGAGTGCTTAGGAGTTTGAATAGGCTGCCAAATCCACTTGGTCCAAAGAAATGAAGTCCCCCTACATCGAACAGCTTTCCATGCCTCAGAGAGACCCAAATTTCCAGTTTTGCAAATATTTCAAACTTGTTTTACAAATACTCACATTATTCTCGGCTTTTGAGGAAAGCAAAAAATAGCTTTTTAGGAATATAACAAAAGTGTACTTTCTGAAAAGTTTTATTCAAATGTTGCTTTAAGTGAGAAGTCATTTTTCAAACTCATTTCAAAATGTAGTCTTAGAAGCAAAATGGAATTTATAGGCTATTGATACATTTTTCTCTGCCTTTTACAGGATCCACCATTGAGTGCCACAATTGCGAAGATGATTTGGTTTGGATGGATTTTTCTTTGTTTTTCCAGCTTTAGTCACATGCTTTTTATTTGGATCTTTAACAGATGGACAGTCAAAACCATCAGCAAGCTTGCAAGCGCAAACCCCTACACAGGCTCTTGCCATGATTGCGAAGCCGCAACAGTCCAGGTTCCAGTGGTCTCACATTTTTGCTACACTGGATGTATTTTTATCAGGAGCCGTAACAGCTATGTTTTTTAAGGTATACAATATACTTCACAGCTGTGGTTGCTATATAGTATATGCTTCAGATTTTCTTTCTCACTATATTGTAATGCATATGTTGTATAGAATGTGATCGTGCTTAGGTTGAGATCTTGGATCCGGAAGATAGTATTTGAAAGTGAAGTATATAAGAAGAAGAAAGATTTGTACTTGGTTGATGTTAGTGTCTTAGTGTAACAGTGCCCCATCCATAATTCATGGAACGGGACTTAAAAGATGATCTCTCTGTACTTGAACTTTATTTGTCTTATTTTTGCCCACGATCAGGAGCTCAACGATCAGCCTCCCCAACCCCAACCCCAACCCCAACCAGAACCCTCGCATGGGAGTATGGGACCAAAACTCAAGGTCTGTATTGAAGATTTATGTTGGTTTTCCAAATGATGCCCTGAAAACAAGTTCAGCCTGATATATCTGGTTTGTTGATCTAGAGATAAAACTATTTGAATCAAATATGAAAATCATGCTTTAAGGAAGCTGTCATTCAACAAAGACAAACGAAGTGCACCATGAATGTAAATTATTGTGTGCTCATAGGGTTTGGAAACAAGTTTGAAAAAAAGAAACGATTGGAAATAGCTTTTCATAAAGCATATTTTTGTTAGATTCCCAAAAAATTGTTTTTCGATTTTTTTTTTCAAATAGTTAAAACCATTGGAAGTGTTTGAAAAATCAGTTTTTGAATTATGTATGATTCTTTAAAAAACAGGATCTCAAAACCACAATTGATACAGGAATGTTATGTTAATGACTGATATCAGTTTGAACTATCTTGCATTATGGACAGCGATGATCACTCCATCCAGTCTGCCGCCTCAGATGGTGGTGGAGACGTGGAGGTCACAGGATCATCTGAACTGACGATGAAGGAGGAGACTTCATCAATGGGTTTGCAAGCTCAGGTGCTAATGGGATAGAGCAGGTACAAACAGAGTGTGTGGAGGTGAATTGAGAGATGTATAAGCATTCATGTTGCTTATTCTGTGGTACATGGATGACAATACTGTTTAGTGCGGAATTATGAAGTGAACAGATACTCTAGGAACTTGAATTGTGATGAGATCTCATCAAAATTAGGGTTGCAGTTCAGGCAAGTTTTTGGATTACATTGTAGCTTGATTTTTTTTAACCCAATTTGAAGAGAGCAACACAAACCCAAATGAACCTTATATAACCCAAATCCAACTTATAAAGGTTAGGTTCGGATTTGATTTTGGTAGGGTTCATGTTGGATTTGAATTTGGCTTTATCATTGTAATTCATTTAAAACTTCACAGCAATCATTGAAAGGGTCTCAACAAAGGAGATAATAGATTAATATAAATGAAAATGGAGGAATACAGTATATATTGTGTTAATTAGGAAAAGATAATGCAATTAGATAAAAATAAATTAAATGATTTAGATTTTATCTTGTGGATTAAACGATCCAGATCTGTATAGAACATTTAAATTTATCATTCATCCCATGGGTTTCAGGTTGGAATTTAGTAACCCAACCCCTTAACCTAAGCCTAACCAGGGTTTAGGTTGGAATATATTCATGTTTAGGGTCTGAATTCAGGTTGAACCAGGGGACTGAATTCCCAACATGCAAAAGGTTCCTGAAAATCAGTAAATAACATTTACTAATTTTCTAATGTCAGCTTTTTTCCCTCTTGATAGCTGAATTAGAGCAAATGCAACAATATAACAAAAATCAGTAAATAACATATATTCAGTCTCATAAAACATCCCACATCAATCAACATCTAAAATTTACAAAAAACAACAATTGATCAAACAACAAGAGAATATTTCTCTGTTTAAGCGTGATTGACATAATCAATCAAAATGACAAAAAAAAAATTCTGAATGTGTGTGAATATAACCCTTCCATTTGTTTTGGAGATCAAACAAGAATATCTCACTACATGCTGAACTCCTACAATTAAAAGGCAGAGAAGCTGATATATATCAACAACTTACAGATTCACCTGCAAGAGGTACCATAAAACCTCAATCAAGGCAATCTGAAGCTGGACAAACAATCCTCTGAACAACTGCAACCACTGCCCATTAGAAGAATCTCACATAACATTTTAGTTAGCTCGAAAACTCTGATATACACATTCTGTTTCAAAAGTCTAACATGTTGAAGGAGTCCAACTAAAACCGGTGGTTTCCATAGTTGGAGCGAGCTTCACCCGAATGCCTGTACATAGGTTGAGTGTCTGAATCGTTTTGAAACTCTGCGGAATCATTGCCACCCCTGGAAGGATGGGGGGGTCGACCGGGCATCTCTCTTGAACGGAATTCTCCGCTGTATGAAGAGTTTCTCTGATCATACTCTCCGGAGAATCCAAACTCCGAACTCTGGCCTACGCTTCCAAATGCCATCCGACGGAACCTCTGGATCTCTGAGGCATACTGACCTGCTTCGAAAATCGCACTCTGGCCGAATTTCACCCCATTTGTGATGTCTGCCATCTCTCCCTCTGTGTCCAGTGCTCTCACCACCTAAAAATGGGAATGAAATGGTTCGTTCAAAATTGCACCACAAAGTCTATTATTCATTTGTTGTTATGGTTATTGTTACTCTTATTATTGATTTTTTTTTTTGGACAAACATGAGAAAAAATTGCATGGTCATTTAAAAATTTTGGTTTAATGAAAGTAGAATAACTTTCTAGCTAGTTATTTAAGTGTAATGGAGAAGAATAATCTACATAATACTAACCGCACTTACATGCACAACAAACAACAAATAATTATTAACAAATATGATTTCACAATTAACAATTTCCAATTATTATTTGTTAATTGATAATTGTTACTGTTATTGTTAATATTTTAATTACACATAACAAAAGTTACCAATCAAACAAATAACAAAAGTTAAATTGTTTATTGTTAATTGCAAATTACTAATTGTTAATAGTTAGCTGTAATTAACTATTAAAAAACTGTTATGGTTTATTCATTAATCATTAATTTTTTAAATGTTACCTGCACCATGCGAGGTCTCTTTGGAGCAGAATGGCGCACGCATGCAGCAGCTGTTTCCATCATCCGAAACATCTCACTCTTCACGTAATTGTTCTCAAGCCTTGGATCTACTACCACAGAGAAGTCTCCAGTATCAAGAGCTTGATTCAAGAGAGGCCGTGCCTACAAATACAAGAAAAAAAATATGTTTTTGTTTTCAATTATTATGACTGATGAAACTAAACAGTAAACATTGATTAATAGGTCAACAGAAAAAATGTTCCAAACATGAGGAAGAACGCCTGCTTTTGCACATGTAATATTGTTGGTTACAATCATTCCATACACATTCATATATAATGACGAAAAATATTCATGTTGCAAGAAGGAGACCAGCCAAATGTTGCGATATTGCGCATCCAAAAATTGGAAATAAAACATCCCAAACATCTTTTGGATGCAAATTAGATGTCTTTGTGCTATAAATCTAAATACACAGAACAACATGCATCGGATTACTGCAGTGACAGCAGACCACGTGCAAACTTAAAGAAAAAACAATTATGGTAGGCAAAATCTTTCATTCCCTCTTTTAGATTAAATTCTTACCCATTCAACTAAACTCTCATCACCCAAAGGTTGAGAAGCATCAACAGGCTTCCGCCCTGTTATGATCTCCAGAAGCACAACTCCGAATGAGAAAACGTCTGACCTATCAGTTAATTTTCCACTGGATGCATATTCTGGTGCCATGTACCTGGAAACATCAAAAACCAAGAAAATATCAAAATACTAATTCAAATTTAAGGTTTCAATAATCATCCGAAAAGGCATTCATTACACACCCAAATGTCCCCATGACTCGAGTAGACACGTGGGTGTTCATATCATTAGATAATTTCGCAAGCCCAAAATCTGCAACCTGTAACTCACAACAGCATTCATAATGAGAATCACAAAATTTATAGTCAACATGAGGTGGCATGGCAGTAAATAGAATGGCAGAAACCTGTGCTTCGTAAGAGTTATCCAAAAGAATATTTGCCGTCTTGATGTCTCTGTGTATGATCTTTGGATGACCTGATAAACAATGGAAAAAAAAACAGAGATAGTAAATCATATATTACAATGATATCTAATGTATTTGCAGGTACAATCACATACAATCTTCATGCAAATAAGCCAGTCCACGAGCAGAACCGACAGCAATTTTGAGTCTTTTCGACCATTCCATGACAGGTAATCCCTTATCTGGACAGTATAAACAGCAATACACATAGATATCAGATGTACTGATCAAATAAGACTGTAAAACAAACAAATACTAATCTACATTACCATGTAAATGATATTCAAGTGTGTTGTTCGGGAGAAATTCATACACAAGCAGCCTGTGATGTTCAGCAATGCAGTACCCAACCAGAGACACCAGATGCCTATGATGAACGCGACTAATTATCTCAACTTCGGCTCTAAATTCCCTCTCTCCCTGCCCACTTCCCGCCTTAAGCTGTTTCACCGCCACTTCCTTCCCATCCGGTAGCCAACCCTTGTAAACGCATCCGAACCCACCTTCGCCAAGTAAATTCTGCTTTGAAAATCCGTCCGTGATCTCCATCAACTCTTCATAACTGAACCAAGACTTCGAACCCCCTATCCCACCTGTGTCAGGCCCCCCTGATTGGTACCCTCTATGGCTCCCATTCATGTAAGAATTCCCCAGTGCGGTTGGAGAAGGAGGGGGTTTCACTGCGTAATTGAATGTATCTGATCGAGCAGAGTTTCCAGTCGCGTTCACTTGCCCGTAGTAATAGTCATCTACAATGACAAAGACCCAAATCTAATAAAAACAGGGGAAGATTTTTGTCTGAAACATTAAATAAACACCAAAAGAAACATATACTTGTTTTCATGGGGAAGTTACCGGGCGGAGGCCGGTAGTGGCTCACCAAACCATCCGCCCTTCGCTTCCTCTTCCTTCGAATGACGAAAAACATGGCGATCAGGAAAACTACCACCCCTGCAAGGGTCACCCCAACCACGGCACCATTTCCAAAGCCGCCCGATGAATCATCGGACGGACTTCTCAATGAGCCAGAGCCAGAATGCGACGAAGGCAACGAACCTGAATGCTTCGAAGGCGGCGGTGTCAGCTGGGGTACCCGAGATGGGGTCCGATCACCCGAAGGTCCCTCCGGTGTGGGTGACTTAGAAGGTGTGATCTGAGAAGGTGTAGTTGAGCTGGGTGTGGGATTTTCAGGGGGTGAATCGGACGACGGAGGAGACTTTGAACTGCCAGAAGGAGGAGGAGTTGCAGGGGTTTTCGGTTGTGAAGGAGGTGATTGTTCCGGTGCATTGTCAGATGGTGGAGATGGCAATGAAGGGGGGTTCGGCGTGGAATCAGGCGGCGGAGACGAATCCGTGGGAGGTGATGAAGGAGGAGGAGGAGGACGTGGTGAAGGTGGAGAATTTGACGAAGGGGGCGACTGTTTCGGAGGAGGAGACGGAGGAGGAGGTGATGGGGGAGGAGGTTTGTTGGACGGTTGCGATGTGGGTGGAGGAGAAACATTGGATGGTGGAGATGGAGGCGGGGAGGCCGAGGGGGTCGGTTCGGGGGGCGGAGATTCGCCATCATTGGGTGACTCGGATGGGGGGTTCGATGGGGGCGACGGCGGGGGTGAGACCGGCGATGGAGGGGAAGAACCCGAACCACCCGGCGGAGATGATGAGGTTTGGTTTGTGGGGGTCGGAGGAGACCCATTAGAAGTTCCATTGGAAGGAGTAGAAGAGGACGTAGAGTTCGACATTCTCCAAAAAAAATCTTTTCTTCACGAGATTCCCTCAATGGGGATCAATGAAAACGAAACCCTAATTTATCGAAATCGAAAAATGCAACACCTATTGAAAGCAAAACCTGGATCTGCACATCTTGGCGGATCCGAATGTGAGTTGTTTTCACCGAGCAATGCAATCGGAAACCCTAACGACGCAAATCCGAGAGGAGGAGATGCATTTCCACCATGGACGAGCGTTTCAGAAGAAATGAAAGCCTGTCAAGGAACCCAAATTGGAGACTTCGTTAGAGATGATGATCTCTGTCTAAGAAAAGAAAGTGAGAGAGAGAGAGAGAGAGAGAGATACGAAACCCTAGAAATCGGAGGTCGATCGATCTATACATCCGTACGAGAAGAACCGCAAAATCCACAAAGGCCTTCCGCGGTTTCTCCCGATTTTGAAGGAGCTTCTATTAACCGCCACAATTTTTCCCTCGCTTTTTATAGCTGTTCGTGTCCGTTAACCGTTAAAAGTGTCCATGTCGGGACGTGCGTTTCGGTGTTCCGCGTGGTCACATTTTTTGTTAACCTGTCCCTGCGAGCCCGACGTGGTTGCCTCTCCTTGCCCTTTAAGTGGGCCCACCTTAATATGAAATCACAACCGTTCAATTACATGGAAAGATTAAGGCTAGTTTACGAATCAATGATAAATTTCACAAAAAAAAAAAATGGTCATGGTCAAATTAACGGCTCAGATTGCATGCAAATGTTTGTATTTTTAATAATAAAAGAAGAGGACTCTTACATTTTAGTACTAACCTAATCATCATATATATGATTTTTAATAGATTATATATACTCGATTATAGAACATTAAAAAAAAAAGCATTCAAACTATAAACAAGGGCCCACTGAGTGGGCCCCGTTTGGTTCAAGAATAAGCTAAGTAATAAGTGTAATGTTAATAATTTAAAATACAACTAAATAAAAATTATTTTATTCATATTTATACTAAAATAGTCATAAGCCTCAACATAACTTAATTATTTATAACTTAATTCTCAAACAAAACATGGGTAATTTCTTGGTAGGCGCGTCTATCCTCACCAAGTTTTTTTCTTACCCCCATCAATAAAAAAAGTGTTTTTTTATTCCCACCGATCCGATCGGGTCAACCAAACTTAGTCGTCACTTTAAGTTTTTAACGACCGAATTTAGTCGTCATTTTATATTTTGGGCGACCTAACTTGCTCGTCATTTCAAGTTTCGGACAACCGAACTTGGTCGAATAGAATTTGTAATAAAGTTTTTAATTTTTTTTCTTGAAAACTTAATTTCATGACGTGTATCCTCCTTGGATAATTCATGTCACTTCAAGTCTCAGTTGTAATATAGGAAGAATCAATTATTATTTTTAAATATAGAATATAAGAATAATTTTTTACACAAGTGACGGATAAATTTTTAAAAACCAAATATAAAATGTGTTTACATCAACTAGTAGGTTTTTTTTGTTTTCAAACAAATAATCCGTTTAATTACGAATTCAAACGAAGCTTAAAAATGATATATATTTGTCTAATAAGATATTTTTTTATAAAAATTTGAATTAATTGAAAGTATACCTACTTACATTTTTTTCAGTCCCTTGGCTGTTGTTTGGATAAAATAATAAATGTAGAATATGATGGATAAACTCAAAAATTTATTTGTTTACAAATAATAGGTAAATATAATTCTGGACCATGTTCGACTAATTTCAGTCACCCAAAACCTGAAATGACAACTAATTTCAATCATCCAAAACCTGAAATGACGATTAAATTCGATCATCCAAAACCTGAAATAACGACCAAGTTCGATAAACCTGGATTAATGGGAACAACCAAACACCGGTTTTTTTTTTTTTATGGTGGATTAAGTGAAATGTTTGGTATGGTACTCATTCTAGAATGCCACCAAACAAACAATGACTTGAGTATGAGAATTGACTGAAATAAAAAGTTAACCAGACATTGGGGGTTATTTTCATTGCGGAAATTTACAGAGGATAAGGTCATTTTTTCCCCTCTTATGAAAGTATATACTTCCTAATTCATTACATAAAATCTACACTCAAAAAAAATTGTGAACATTTAAAAAATGCATGTAAAATTGTAATATTATTCAAGAGTCAAAAGTGTCCTCAACCCGAGACCCCAAAACCATAACTTTGTTTAGAATAATCTTCACTATTCATTATTTACTTAAAAATGAAAATGGCTGTGTTTTCAAGCTCTACAATACTTTTTGTTAAAAAAAAATTCAGAATTTTCAAATCCATCAGATTCTCATCTGTACATCTAAATTCAAACATGATTTCAGATAGAGACTCCAACTGTTGCACCACATCCAACCATCTGTCTTTTCTTTTTCTTTTCTCTTTTTCATTACTCACAACAATAAATCAGAATACAAACTTATACCCATGATTAACTGGGAAGAGGAGAAAATTACAAGAATGGAATATAAATGAACCACAAAATAAATTACATTATATCACTCATCTATAAAAATAAGGGGTATCTAAAAATAGAACCACAAAATCGGGTGCCGTTCGTGTCACACCCGCATCATGCAATTGTACAAATAAAATACAAGGCCAGCACCTGAAGCATGGAAGATCAAGAACAATGTGCAGCTGATCACCCTCCAAGGCTCTTCATTGACTCAAATGCTATTGACTTGTTTCCTTATCGTTGTTTTGTAGTTTGTCATTCTCTTTATTCGTCAGATTGTTTAATTGTTGTTCAAGCTGTGTAAAAGATAAGTTAGAAACTGGAAGAGGTCAGTCGCTCAGGTATATTTCAATCCTTCCATCTCTAGTGAAAAATTATTGATTGACCATCCAATCATGTTAAAATTCTGTATGAATTGAATATATACTCATTTCCGCAACAAACAAAAAAAAATATATACTTCATATACTTTATTGGAAGAAGCGGACTATAAAAAAGGACTGCATATTAAGACTGCATGCACCCCTTTAAATTACATGATTTGAATCCAATATATATTATTGGCAGATCCAAAACCACCTGATATAAAACATGTACTGCTGTTTACCTGTGTGTTTCTAATCTTCATCCTGTGCAATTCCTCTACAAGATTCCAGATGCTGGTATGAAGACAGATGGTCAGAATATACGTTGAAACAAATGCAATGCAGACCATTCAGAAGATATATGATATCACCTTTGTTGGAGTGTAGCCATGTAAGTTTGCAGTTCCCTCTCCCTGCTAGTGGCTGGTACCTGCGGCATTGGTGTTTGGAGTTTAATATTCTTCAAAAAACTAATGTGTCATAGCTGTATGGACTGGTTACCCTAAGGAGTACATCATGGGCAGTTGAACACCTTAGGAAAACATTTCAACTTCCATTTATAGGTTGACTTTTACATCTCATAAACTGAATATTGATGCAACATATATAACAGTAATACAGGATCAGCCACAAAGTTAAGCTCATATAATGAAAAATCACTATGTCTCGTTTCTGGGAATTCAGAAAAAAACACAGTGACAAGAAAACTGGAAAAACAATGATCTAATATCGTATAATTCAATAGATCATGGTCCTATAACTGATCAGCCCCTCATGAAGGTTTTAGAAATTTATGTTTGATGTTTCCATAACCATAATCAATGTGCTTAATCCTCCCACCCACCAGATTATATTATCTTAAAAAGGTAAATATAAAAAATACAAGAATAGAAAGTATAATCTCGAAATAGCAAAAACAATAGAAGGAAAAAAAAGGCAAAAAAGGAATGAAAAAGGGCTCCCACAACAAAAGCACCATCCTGGCCTAATGATATCAAAGAAGCACCTCCACTACAAGTCAACGCAATCCCACTCCATATTCTATTGAAAGTTTTTTCCATTCCTTTTCAACCCTATATAACACACAGAAGAATAGATAATTGAAGATTTTTCACTTGTCAACCATAACCAATAGACCCAATTCTATGTATTGTTTGGCTTTGTAGACCAAAGCATGATCCATCAAGATTTGAGATTAACTTTAATGATCAACTTTTGACCTAATGTCAAACCCTTTAATCAGTGTCAAATTCTTTTGAGGCCCACTGAGAAGAAAGAGGATGGCAGGTGGGGATAAACCTCACTGGCCTTGTAGTTGAAGCTCATCAAAACTTGGAAACATTCCATAATAAATGCAGCTAACTGCATGTAGCTAAAACGACACATAGGGTGCGGCTGCTAGTGATAGTAGTATATTGAAATTTTAAATTTGCAAATATACACATGAAAGTTTATACATCTCAAATGATGTTTGATCAATTTGGGAACTGCAAGAAGGGAAACACATAGTTGAGACATGCAAAAATTCAATGTGCTTCAACTATATGACTGTGAGATTCCAGATTAGAAATAAGTGGAGGCCATTGCTAAAGGCATCTTAACAACACAGAGAAACTGATGGGGACATCAAATCAATCGATGCATTCAAAGGCTATTAAAGGAGGAAGGGCAAGAGATCCGATCTTATTCTATGTGAATAAAGATTAGTTAGGATTTTTTTTTTTGTATTTTGAATAAGTCAATTGTAGGATTTTATCTGGACCATTGATTTTTACGATGATCAATGGTCTTGATTAAATCACTTAATTAGTTTGTTATTTAAATTAAGCTATTGTAGATTCAATCTAGACCATAGATCTTTAGGATGATCAATGGCTTAGATTTAATCACTTTCTCATTAAATAAAGTTGTAATCTCTACGAAGAGAGAGAGATTTATAATGAATGAAAAGTTTCTTTTTGAGATATCCTTGCAATGGGATTTTTGTGAGGGTGTGAAACACTAATTTTCTTGGGTGTGATGCCCTAGAATCTATTTTTTTAATTTTATTTTCTCAAACCACATATCCCCAACCCTAACCCTGACCTTAATCATCCATCACATACCCCTCCATTGTATCCCATCCTGCAACAGAGACAGATTTAGAATGAATGAAAAGTTTCATTTTGAGATATCCTGCGATGGGATATTTGTGAGGGTGTGAAACCCTAACCTTCTTGGGTGTGATGTCTTAGAATCTATTTTTTTAATTTTATTTTCTCAAACCACATATCCCTAACCTGACCCTAACCCTAATCATTCATCAGATACCCCTCCATTGTATCCCATCCTGCATCAGAAACACTTTATACCTGTAAGAGGTCACTACTGCGGGCATCAGAAAGCTCCATATTCTGGCCTGCATCAAGCATAACCAAATTGTGAATTATTGGAATTTAATGCTAAAAAACATAGAAAAGACCGCCTTTGACAGACATACCAGACATTTGCTCCATGGATCTAATCAATTTGATTATTTGTTCCTGTGAGCATATCCAAGAAGAAGCTTAATTTTCACATAGCATATACATATTTACCAATAGACAAAAGAATTACCAGAACCGCACCCTTTGCATATTGTTCTGCTGCAACATATATTGCAGTGATGGGAGAATTGAGGCGGGTGTTATGGTTGAATTTGTTGAAGCTCCAGTGTTGGCAGAGCAATTTGTTGTTGATGTGCCCTAGTGAGAAGCACAAGGAGTAGACATTTATAAACTCCATCCACAGATTGAAATGGAAACTATCTGGTATTCTTTACACATTATGTGAACAAAGCATACATTTAGGTAGAGGTATCATTAATGAAGTGGATAATTTGGCATACATATGGTCAGCTGTAAGGAAGATATCATTAAATAAGATGCTGGGATATTGTTGGTAGTCAAGCATGCCATGTAGCTAAGCTGACTGACTATGCTATAACATCTTTTGGTAGGCCACAGTACCAACCAACTTATGAACCGAAGAGAGCAGTACTATTGATGGTGGATTGCAAGAACATAGCCCAGAAGTCCATGGTAGACAACTTGGGACCATTCTGGAACCATGTCATTCACAAACAGAATTTCTTTTTTTTAAGTATTACATGGATTCGAGAGGTGAAGGGACAAAGGTATATTATAGCTCATTTTTCAATTGGCAAACATTATGTGAACCACATTGCAATTGATGTCATGGATATAAATGCCTGCCACCTACTGCTTGGAAGGACATGGAAATATTATGCAAAAATGATTCACTGGGAACAAAGAAAAATTTTCTGTTAATTGAGGAGGAAATGAGTCCATTCGAAACAATAGGAAAAGAAGCATGAAATTCATTACAATGGTGAAAGATCAGAGAACTGGCCATACACCAATGAGATAAAAAAATTTAAAAAAAATATATGAAACTGCCAACAAATATGCCCCCAGGTCAGTACAATGTATCAGGGAGGTTAGGGAAAATATATCCACCTCTCAAAACCCATTGTATATAAACTTTTGAATACAAAATAATGTATGCCCGATAAAGGGCATCTTTTACCCACAAAAAAAAATGACAAAAAAAACAAAATGATGTAGCATGATCATGAACCGTTCGATCGACATTGAAGACCACCAAATGGATGATGACGATTGATTTATAATTTTAATAATTTTTTAGTTTGTTAGGATTTTATGCATTTGTTATTATCTCATTTATTTAATTACTATATTTAGATATGAATTTCAAATCATATATTTGAATTCAAATTTAAATATTGATTAGGAGATTTGTTTGTTGGGGTTGAGATTTATATAATTAGTTAAGATCCTAGTTTGTTGGGATTCTCCATTCTATAAATAAGCATGTAAACCAATTGGCAAGGGAGAGATTATTGATTAGTGAAGTTTATTTTATTTATCTATTGTATTTTGTTAGGAGTACTAACATTTACATAGAACCACCAAATATCTGGTATTTCTTAGGAAATCAACAGGTCTTTGAAGCCCAACATCCCTGGTATTCTGCCTAAAGAATCAACAGTCTTGTTAGAGCCTGCAAATTCGTTCCTTAGATCGAATTAGCAGAAGAGCGTGACCCCACGCAGCATCAGTTGGTATCAGAGCCTCATCGATTCGTCGAGGTAATCCGTATCCCATTCCATTTATCTCTATCATATTGAAAAGAAAAAAAAAACCACCTATTCTACCCGTCCCTGCCACCAACAAAAAAAAAAGGATAAAATTTCAGTTAACCCCCTCACACCCAAGTTTTCATTCCATAATACCCAACCCCACATATCATTCTTTTTATTCCAATCCCCAGAAAAAAAGAAAAAAAAACAGAGAGAGAACATGCCGCCGAGAAGACATCCTCTTAGCAACGCCTACGACCGTGAGGAGCTTCAACAGACCATCGCAGCAGCTACAGCAGCAACTATAGGCGCATGTACGAAAGATTGGAGGCAATCACGCGCCAAATGGAGGTGATGATGGCATTTATGCAACGCTATGAGCGATCTCCAACTTCACGACCTCGATCGCCACATCAAGAACGACCAACAACTCCACAATTTGTGGAGGAGCTTATTGATGGTGTTTTCGACAACTCGTTCGAAGAGGCGAATCTTTCACCTATCTTCGATGAAGAAATTGAAGATGCGGACCTTCCACCTATCTTCGATGAAGAGATTGAAGTGGTGAACCTTTCACCTATCTTCGATGAGAAGATTGAAGAGATGAATCTTCCACCAATCTTTGATAAAGAAATCAAGGAAACATACATTCCACAGATCTTTGATGAAGAGATGGAGGAGTCCGAGGAGTCCGAGCCCCCAAGAGCTCTGCTCAAATATTTGATCATGTTCAATTCACAGAAGAAGCATTTCACACGTGCGACCATCATTTTGAGGATCCATTCTTTTCAGAAATCATGATTACTCGATTGTCTACATCAAAATCGTACAAGGAGCGTTCGCCACGAGCGCACAAGGTGGAACCTAGTTGCATAAAAGTCGGTGAATCACGTCATCAAATGCTTGGACTACATCACCAACTCCTTCAACCAAACTCGAGGTCGAGTTTTTCTCAAGAGGGAGGGAATGATGTAGCGCGATCATGGACCGTTCGATCGACATTGAAGACCACCAAATGGATGATGATGATTGATTTATAATTTTAATAATTTTTTAGTTTGTTAGGATTTTATGCATTTGTTAGAATTTATCTCATTTATTTAGTTACTATATTTAGATATGAATTTCAAATCATATATTTGAATTCAAATTTAAATATTGATTGGGAGATTTGTTTGTTAGGGTTGAGATTTATATAATTAGTTGAGATCCTAGTTTGTTGGGATTCTTCATTCTATAAATAAGCATGTAAACCAATTGGCAAGGGAGAGATTATTGATTAGTGAAGTTTATTTTATTTATCTATTGTATTTTGTTAGGAGTACTAATATTTACATAGAACCACCAAATATCTAGTATTTCTTAAGAAATCAACAGGTCTTTGAAGCTCAACATCCCTGGTATTATGCCTGAAGAATCAACAGCCTTCTTAGAGTCTGCAAATTCGTTCCTTAGATCGAATTAGCAGAAGAGCGTGACCCCACGCTGCATCACAAAAGCTAGAGGTATATGCGACACCACAACTGAAATTTGGCTCTATTTTCTAGATATGATATACCATTGAATAATATCCATCTAATCAGTTCACCTGGGTTGTAAAAGAGGAAGAGGAACAGCTTGATGCGAAACACTGAAATCTATAAGGCATTGTACTTCAAGTAACCTTACCAAGAAGGAACTGGCACAACGGCTTTAAGGTCATGCTAGAAAATAGCTACATCCAGCAAACCGGCAAAGCATACCTCGTATACACTGCCTTTTTCACAATTGATATAAAAAGCTTATATCTATGAACAATCCACTCCATTTTTTTGCTTTATTTGGGGGAAAAAAGACACCTGTCGGCTTGTCAAGTTATTAATTTATGTGTTCATGTCCGATATGTGAGAATTAATGGTAAAGTTGTGGCATGATAAATTGATAATCTGGTGGAACTGGTTATCCGTTAGCAGAAGAACTGTGTTCAAGTGCATTCCTTTGAACGACAGTAATTACCAAGGTCAAGTTGTAACTGAAACCATTGAGAAAGAAATACAACATCCAGGGAGGACTTTTTCGCAATGACATTTATAATTGTAAAATCACTGAGTTATGGTTAGGAAGAAAGGATCTCCCTCATCTTCTTTCTATAAAAAAGAACTCTCATCCTTCATATATATATAAATGTGTTACCTTTGCATTGATATCTGCAGATGTGACCTTGAACCGTCCCTTGTGTTGTACATATCTTCCTTCTGCCCCTTCCTCCAACTCATGCGTGTTGGCTACACACCATAAATATTAGCATATAATATGATTTACATCATCATTAGAACTTGAAGTATAATGGTGAAACTCAGTTCAAAAAAGAATGAGGAAAATGAAAATGGATGAAAATGATGCATTAAACATACCAGCAATTGGTTCCTTCATCTGATGATAAAACAATGTGCCACTATAATTTCCTTCAGACTGATTTTTCTGTGGCATTTCACCCCTACACAATTATTTCAAGTCAGATAATCCATTTGGACTCCAGCAAAACAATTCTCTTTCAAATTCAAGGAAACAGAATCAACAAAATATAACTCTCAACAAAATATTTGAACAAAATTTTGAGTGACAGTCGGGTTTTACTCATCATGTCGATCTACTTCCAAGCCCAACTTAATCATTTCTTTTATAAGCTGTTTGAATTATTTATTATCTGGATTGTTAAAATTTGATGACAACCATAACACACAAATAGGAACACTGAAACATGGTGGATCTTTAAAGAAAATCTTGAGCAAAAGCAATTTATGCAAGGAGTGTAGTCTGTGTGAGCATCTGGTTGTGTGCGTGTCATTACATGATTGACTTATGCATTTTGTTTCTGACAAATGAAAACCAGTCAAATTCAAAAATTCAACCAAGCACTTAGAAGAGCATTAAAATTATTTTGAGTGAAGCGTGCAGACATGCACATGTTGGTTACACATCTGCATCTATAAACATGTATGGACCATTGTTACACCTTCCATCCTTCCTTGAGCTTCACTCTGGAAAATACTGATGGTTGAAGACATCATAACAGTTCAGAAGTGCAGTTGCGTTCAATGGAAAAATGGTCAAAACAATAATGCAGTAAAAATCATCAAAAATTGTAATGTCAAATGATTTTTCTCCCCCACACAGAATAGGTAGATAATAGATATAAATGGATCAACATTCCTAGGGTAATGATTGAAAAACTATAACCATTACCTCTCACCATCCCCAACAACTTTTTTGGAGGAAACACCCGACTCTGAAATCAAAGGACCACTCAAGAATCTCGGATGTTGTCCAGGAGCAGAAACATTCTTTGCCGAAGATAATTTCCTTTCCAAAACAACACCATTGTTTAGTCTACTATCAGAATTTTCCACTTGAGATGAACTCTGTAGCTGAAACATGGATTCAGTATCTGGCTTTTTCAAGTTAGGGCTGGTTGCATCTTCTTCACCTTCAAAAACATCAAAACAACCCCTGCAGAATAAAGTAGTCATAATATAGAATGATTTTACCACAATCTAAAAAAAATGAACAGTAAATGTCATGCAACAGGCAACATTTATGATCTGCTCAGGTGCTCATAAATACAACTCAAATAATGACAGAAGCTTAAGATTTCAGATTCTTGGTAGTCCTGTTCAATAGCCTGGATGATATACCAAAGTTCCAGATTAATTTCTTAAAGTACTGTCAGTTGGATCAATACTTCCACATCCTGAATTTCGCAAATTGGTGGCACAAACAAACAATTAAAGCTAAAACTAAATTCAGAGTATTACTATTAGAGAAGGACAAGTCTGAAAGGCTGGTCTTCTGTAAAGGTCTGATCTGATGGGTGAGCACCTAGGCCAGGTCGTACAAAAACAAAATTATTTTCTCTCAGTTATTACTTTCTTAGGGCAAACTTTTGCAGTGGAGATGTCTTAGAATGGATGTCCAAATGTACACCTCCAAGTATCTTTTTCAATAATTAAGTGCAATTGGGGTAATTGATGATGACACTCGCAGAGAAACACCCATGAGATCCATGAGTTTTTAAGAATGATGCTTCCCAGGATTTGATCCATGAGTTACCAGCTAGACTAGAAGAAAATTCTTGTAAGACAAAAATTAGGCCAACTATGCTTGCATGGTTCAGAGCTGGGCAGCAATGACGATCCCATGTGGAAAAACTACAAACGAGTGCATCAGAATGAGTCTATTAATTAAGAAAGAAAAAAAAATCTGTTCTGTTCTGTTTCTAGAAGAAGTTTCATGTTCCACTGTATAACTATTTTTTCAATAAGTAGAGTGATCTTCAAAGACAACATAGTATCTTTGTATCTAGACCTGAACACCAAACCATTGATTTTAGATTTTTTTTTTTTTTTTGAGAGAGAGAGAGAGAGAGAATAGAATTGTATCTATTCAAATTTCACTGAATTTCATATTCCATGTATTTTAAATTGTTTGAACTTATTACTTTTCAAACTAGAGATTCTATGCAACCAACAAATCGTCATTGCAAAGGTTCATATGACATTAATTCTTGGAATTTAACACGCATTGAAGCAGTCATGAAAATTACAAGTTACCACCAGCAGGAGAAATATCCTCACTATATTAACCTTTTTGTGGGACAATGCCTTATGCATGATAGATATTGAAGAAGAGAACTGATCATACATATTCACAGTGAAGATAAAATATCTTAAGCAACAATAGTCCAGGCACAGAGGAAACATAAAAACATACTTGAGGGCTTGAAGAGAGTGAACAGGAAAAGTAGAGGCGAGTGAACCTTCCACAGTCTGAAGGTCATGAAATTCATCCTACAAAAGAAAGCGCAAATTATAGGCATGATTAGAAAAAGTTCTTGCAAAAATTCGAGTTCAGATATAAAAACTAGAAAACAATCATAAAGCCACAAAAGACATGGTCAGAATGCCTAACCTTTTCAGATGAAGTCAACTTTGAAGCAAAATCCTCTTCATCATCATTGTGTTTCTTATTTGTGTCAGAATCATCTGTATTGGAAATGCCACCAGGATCTTGAATCTGAATTAGGTAAAAAAAACACAACAAAAAAAAAATCAATAGTTACGGATGATTACTGAAGACATGCATATATGACAAGTTGATCTTCCAACTAAAAGTTGGCATTGAACTGACAAATGGGACTACATACCAGAGCAGCCTGGGTTTTCAAATCCTCCAGATTAAAATTCCACGCGCTGATTCCCCGTATATACTCTTGCTACAATGAATAAATAAACTCAGTAAAGAAAATACTACTACAAAATGTCATATTTATATCCGCAACGCAACAGAAACCGCCTTTCCACACATACTCAACATATCAAATATAATGACAAGAGAAGTCAGGGTAAAGGTAACATGATCTTTAACAACAAAATAAACATAGCCGAGCAATAGATCACGAGCTTCACCAATGTACAGAAGAAAAAAACTGCAAAATTTCATCGATATGGATATGGCAATCTATGCATGATGCCTCTTAAGAAAAGTTTAGCCAGGAATATATATAGCAGATTGTCGTATGTGCTGCAGTGGCAGTTTTCAAATTCCAGCATCACACAATTGAGGATGGTTACTTGGCTAGGGGTCAAACAATAATTACAAAGGTTGGAGGAGGAAAAGAAAATGACATGTAATAAAAAGTTAAAAGTTTCATATTCAACAATTTTGCATGGTACACTTTAAGTCCAAACATACATATACTTAACAACTGAAGCAAAAGGCATTGGTCTTCAACACATCATATAAGTACAGATGTAGGTCAACGAATATGTGAGTGAATAAACCTTGTAAGGGCATTTGATCATGGAAAAAGTGAACGTACAAAGTTCTCATGTAAGCTTACAGCGGATCGATCAACTCATGGATGACATTAAAATGTAAGGCTTATAAGCTAATATGTAAGTTTAATGTTGACTCAATTGCCTGTATGACAATTCAAATTGCAGAAATCGATAAGAATTGAGCTAACCTGAGACAAGTGTTCTTTATCCCCTAATTGTTTGTTCTGTAGAAGTAACTCAGCCTCTTTGTCCTGAAAAAAAAAGGATGAAGTTATACATGCAAAAGAAAAACATCTAAGAACATAACATGG
This sequence comes from Acorus calamus, assembly GCA_030737845.1. Classification (NCBI taxonomy): domain Eukaryota; kingdom Viridiplantae; phylum Streptophyta; class Magnoliopsida; order Acorales; family Acoraceae; genus Acorus; species Acorus calamus. The sequence goes on along the minus strand of CM060858.1, from coordinate 15,616,102 downwards.
TAACTAATTAACCTTTAGAGCTCTAAAACGTTGACCAAGTGGAGGAAGGCCATCAAGAATGGTTCGTGTCAAATAATCATTTGAACGGGCATGTTTGAAAAAGGGATGCTTCATAATCTTTTCTGAGCTGGGTCGCTTCTTTGGATCTTTCACTAAGCAATTGCCAACCAAGTCTTTAAAGGACTGCAAAAAAATATGATCTTCATCAAGAATACTCAAACAAGTTAAAATTTTGTCAAAGAGAACAGATAAATCTCTGCAGATATGCAAGTGAGTGATACTTGTGCGTGTCCATGCACGCATGAGTTTTTTGGTGGGTTTGTGAGGTGAAGGAGGGAGGAGAGGATAGATGACAGTGTAAACCTTTGAAAACCTCTTGTCTCTTTCATAGTCAAGACCTGGGGGTGCATTTTGTAAAGTCATAAGCAAAACCTGAAACCAGAATTGAAAAGGTTGGCTTTGTATGATAGGACCAATAAAAAATGAATATATCAAATCACCCGAATGGAATTAGCCAATGATTCACCTTCATTGGTGGATATTTAGAAAATGGAGCATGACCATGGGCAAGCTCTAATGCTGTTATACCAAATGACCAAATGTCTGCTCTGTTCAACATAGCCACGAAATAGGTATCACATTAAATGTCAAAATCATTTTGTAAGATCCCAAGGAAATGAATTGTGTGGATCAGACAATCACCCACTCACTTAAAGTCGTATCCATGCAATTGCTGCATAACTTCAGGAGCCATCCTGGTTAGCAAAAATAAATTCACACGCATTATTTAATCAGCAATAGGAACTCGCAACAATACTCCAGCAGATCAAGGATTCACAAATAAAGGTTCCAAAAAAATCACCAGCATGGAGTTCCCACAAATGTATTCCTTGATCTTTGCCTATCCCCAGTATCAAACATGCATGCAGAAACTCCAAAATCTGCTAATTTGACGGCACCATTTGTATCAACTAATATATTTCCAGCCTGGAAAAGAAGTATATGGAAAAATATAGCAGGCATAAACGACATTAGGAGCAATATAAAAAAACAGTATCCCCTGTTTCTAAAAAAAAAGACATTAGGAATGAGGTTGAGCACAAAGAATGAAACAAGCCATATACAACCTGTCATTTGTTCATTACAAAGCAATTAATCACAGTTTTATTACAGGATGCAGGGGAGTCTTCCATTCAAATAGGCAACTCTAGTTAATAACAGGATGAGAATACATTAGGGTTAATTCTGTCGATTGCTTAAATTGACAGGATTTGAAGAGTGATTTCAGCACAGAAGATTAAAGAGTAGTAGTGTTTTTCTCTTGATCAAGAGATCAAATCCTCTATGACACATCATCATCCTTTTCTATCCAATCCTTCAAAGTTGACGATCAATATTTGTATCTTCTGTTAACATGCATATCTAATAGTTTTAGACAAAGGTTGACCCCACTTACATAAAGTAAAGTTTAACTAAATACTTAAAAGCCTGATAGTCCTTTTAAATTTTCATGGGCTATCAGGGAAATGACCTCATGCAAACAGATGTATAGAAGCCACATGCAAGTAGAATTCCAAGGTGCTCCGCAAACAATATATAAGCTCAATCGTAACCAGATGGAACTCATGTGAAAATTGAGCCTTCAATGATTTTACAGAAACCCGGCTAAAAACACTGACAATTACAAACATGCCTGAAGCTCTGAAATATTAAATTCATATTCTACACTCTAAAACAGTAGAAGGATCGAATGGAAAATCAGAATTAAAATATTTCGATGGAAAATTAGAATCAGGAAGGCACAGAACTACAAATCTAGTGAGATATCAGAGGAAAACACAGGAAGCTTGTTATGCACATCTGTAAGATTCAACACTATAAATCCAACAAAAAGTGCAAATATATTATTACAGCCAGGTTAACACACAAAAGGGCCAGCATACCTCAGCATTCGGAAAATTTTCCTTTTGCGCAAAAACAATCAAACTCTTCCACCATCACAACCAAAATTGATTTTATCATCATCATAATCCCACCCATCGCAAAATATACTTAAATCTGACCTATCACACACTCCCACACATATTGATTAATCCTTTGGGTTTGACTCTGGATGGAAGTTCTTTGAAATTTGACTTGGATTAGTACTTCTATTTTTTTAATAGATGTACCTGATCATTTGGCTATTCCAACATAAGCACAGATAAAGAATGTGCCCATGGACAGTATAAGCCAATTGATGCCTATGAGTTACATATGTTTCCACATGCAGTACCAGCCAAAATTATCTTGTAGCAACAGATTTTCTAATTTCCCCATAAAAGAATACAATGCTGATGCTTAACTGGAAATTAATGCCTTATCTGAAGGTTGTGTCCATGTAAAACTCAACTGAGGATACCACATAAACCAAAGAAAAATGGAATTATGATACCTTGACATCCCGATGGATGTGTCCATGGCCATGGAGATATACAAGAGCTTTAAGAACCTCACGCAACAGTGTTGCAATAACTGGTTCTTCAAAACCATCTGGGTAGGCAGTTTTCATTATATGAAGGCAAGATCCCTCAGCCATATATGGCATCACAACCCATAGGCTCTGATCAGCCGTAAAAGAACAATGTGCCCTTAACAAATTTTGATGATTGATCAAGCTCATAGTTTGCACTTCACGACGAATCCCATCCTGCCCAAAGGAAGACAAAGAAGGGCAGAAAAACATTGTCACTGACAGCATTGAAAGGCTCTGTCCTCACAAGCCTCAATAAAAATTCATGTTAATGATGCAAAAGATGGATCAGGGAAAACCGGATACACTCATTTTCAAAACCATTGCTCTAGATAACAGTCAACAGATTTACAATAATACTTCAGTGATTCTTACAAGACGTTATGAGATGCTCATCCTAACTGTTAACGGATGTCACCATGATAAACTCATACATTTGTTTTACGGCTACGCTACAAAAAAACAAAGTTCTCGAACAAAAATTCACGATATCATAGAATCATATAGATATTCAATTTTGAATGCATTTTAATAGATCTAGGGTTTCAGTTTTCTTGCATGCCAATAAAAACATGAATATGTAGAATTTAGAGTTAATGCTGCCGACTTTGCAAAGAAACCACAATAACCACAACACTCTCAAACAAATGTGTGTAGCTCATAATTTAATATTAGGATAACCGTTAGAATTTGGGATCAGCAAGAAGTTTCCTTTTTCCTTCTCCACCAACATGCACTATATTGAAAAAGACCACACCATATGTGTTCATTAGTGGCAATCAAGTAGATCGATGTAGACATAGAGGTTCCACCTCTTGTTATGAGAAGAAATTGGTTTGGGCTTGCCTCTGGAGCATCCTGATATATAAAAGAAGCGGAAAAGAATACCCATGTCATTTTCTGCAATCAATGTTTTGCTTTTTGGTTGACGGTATGACATGAGCATCTAAAATTAAAGTTTACATTGACGGAATATTCTGGCACAAAGCCTTTTTTGTTGACAGTATGACATGAGCATCTCAGATTAAAGTCTATATTGATGGAATTTTCTATGCACAAAGCCTCCAAGGTTAATTTATAAAACAGGAGATATCCTCTTTGTTTTTGAAGAAAATTAGGTGTATCTTATAGAAAAGAAACCCCCGAATAAAGGAGACGAGGGATCTCTTAGAAATTAGAAGGATGAGGAGGAGAGAGAAGGAAAGAAAGATAATGGGAAGCCCAAAGAGATCTTGCCCCTGAGAAATCACCTCTGAACCATATAATGGTTGAAAGAGTGTCAACTCCCAAAATAATAGCAATCCAAATGCTAAGAAGTGCAGAAATAGTGGCTCACGTGTTTTCCAAATAGAATCACTTTTGTTGGAAGACACATTTATTGCGAGTGAGTCAAATGCTCCAACATACCGCATGTAGGACTAGCCATTAGAATTTAGCTAGGTTGCTTCGATCACCATGCTTGTGTCTTTTCCAAAACCAACGCCATATGCCATCAAGATCATTGAAGGAGCATGGGGACCTAAGAGCCGAGCCCAATTTCTCCGAAATGTTCCCAATAAATGGATAACCAAAGAAAAGGTGGTCTCATGCTTCCTCTTCCAACCGCAAAGTTCAAAAGTAACATTACCAGCGTTCACCCATTTAGATTGGTTAATCTTGATGAGGATTTTGTCAAGGAAAAGAAACCACATGAAGCCTCGAATCTTCAAAAAGGCCTAGAAATCCATAAGTCACTCAAAAAGGTGGTGGGGATACTTGGAGAAGGCTTCTTGTTGAGCTTCCTACAAAAGGAAAGCACGAAAAAAAAACCCGAAAAGAGGGGAGAACTTCCAATTCACCATATCTTCCTCCTCCAAATTCAAGTCAATCTCATGAAGAGCCTCAAGGAGGGAAGTGAACTCCACCGCTTCGACATCATTGAGGCTATGGCATAAACACGAAGCCCAAATGATGTCATGTTTTTGCGAATATGTGATTGAATTCCTTTTATTTTATCTAAGAAATAATTCTCATTTTAAAGTAGCATTTAAGTAACAAAAGCAGAATCTGATGAAAAATAACATAAGCAACAGAGCTAAAGTAAAACTTTTTGACAGAGAATTTTTATCAAGTAATAATAGAGAGAAACCAACATACCAAATCATTATTGCACTTTTCAAGGTCCAGAACCTTGATAGCAACTATCTCGTTGAGTGGAATGCAGAGAGCCCTGTATACAGTTGCACTGACACCTTCACCGATTTCTTCATATAGCTTGTAATCTTTTGGATTGGCTGGGAATCTCTTCTCAGGTAGTTGTTCCATGATTTTTCTTATAACACATCATTGACAATCTCCACACTCCTAAAATGTCCAGAATGCATAAACAATTTGTAGAAATAATGAGACATCAACCAGATAATTACGAGGTTTCTTCCAACGCTGGCAGTTGCCCTTCAACCAACACAAGATTTGTACACGTACACAGCAATTCCATGTAATCTTCTGCCTGGTATAATAGTCCCTCAAGCAATCGCTCGATTAAATAAATAAAAGTGAAAATCCCACGAAACCAATATTAGAAAACTGCCAACTGTATCTTCCCTATAAGCCCATGCGCTCCCCCAATTTATTAAAAAAACCACACACGGTAATATCAGGAATAGTATAAAATCCTTTAAGCATTCCACCGTAATTCAGCAATTGAGAGTTGAAGATCAACATCAGCTCGATCAATGAATCTCTTCAAAAAGCACTCCATAATAATAGAGAGAAGACCCACATTTTAAGGACACACAAGAGCCACCTCAGAGTCTGCCTTGTAACTGAGGGAACCAGAGTATCGAACTTTACAAAAAGCCAGCTATATTACATATGACAGATGATAAGAAGCTGGAAAAATATATCTGGAAAAATCAAGGGCAAAGAAGCCTATGAGTAAGCATCTCCAACAGTTAATCAAGAAAAAGCAAATCACTGATCATAGAAAATAAAAAAATTGAGTGTCAAGATGGAAGCATGGAGTAAAACAAAATCGGCAATGTAATTCTAAAGCTCCTTGTGCACATAAAGTATTTGGGGTGAACTAATAGGTGATAGAGGAGCAAGGGCCGCACTGACATATTTTGGAGGTCGATACAGAGCTATAGGAAGTGGGGAAGGGGTGACTCATTTTGTATTGTTAGTAAAAAAAATCATAGAGAAGTTAAAAAGGTCAAGTAGCATATTTATTTTAATTTTTTTCATTTTTTACTGAATTTCTTTTTTTATTATTATGTAAAGGGAATACCCATGTTCTCCAATGGGGATGTTGTTTAATTGAGTTTGAAAATATCCCTCTCTTTTGATTAAAAAAAATGGATGCACTAACACTGCACCATCTAAGAGCCGTTTGGAAACATGTTGTGGTTGGCTTTTGCTTTTGCAAAAATCAAAAAAACTAAATGTGTTTCCAAACAGTTTTGGAAAAACATGCTTAATTAAAAAGTTTGTTTCTTCTTTTAGTACAAAAAGTATGCCTTTTAAAAAGCAAATAAAGTGAGCTTCCTAAGAATCGAGTTTTATTAATCTGCTTTATACAAATCATATTTTTCAAATGGGTTTCCAAACGGCTAGAATTGAGGTAAGCTTTAAAAAAATTGTGCCCATGAATTCAAATAACTAACAAAATAATTTCCATTATAAGCCCATTATATTTTTATGTCCCAGCATCAAGAACTAAAATCACTTTCATGAGATCATTCCCTCTCCTCAAGGCTTTATTCACTTGTTTTCATTACTAAAATATATAAAAAAATTATTTTTTTAGTATTTTTGGTAGATTGATACTATAATCCATCAATATTTAGCTTTACTGAGTTATCATGAGGTTGAGATTTCGAGCCTCTTCTCACCCCAAAAACATTTAATCCACATGGGGTTGGCTCTTTGGCTAGATCCATAGGTTTGCTCCCCATGGGTCTCGAGTTCAAATCCCCCAAGCTTACTGAATGCTCGTGGTTTGTGGGTGATTGTCTACACAAGTTTTTCCAACTAATGTGGGGGTTCCTTATCATCAAACTGAATTCTTTAAAAAAAGATCCAACAAGCTTTTTTAAGTCCCTCTCCTACTCCCAATACAATCAGATGTTCCACACTTCAGCAACACCAGAGTTTAACATTTAATCCTCTGAATAAAAAATAAAAATAAAAATCCTCACTAATGTCCTTTAAGCTTCTTCCAACAAACTAACATTCCTATATGACACCTGTATACATTTCTATAAAGGCACAAGATGGACAATTATATAACTCATGCATAAATTATAGAAAATCATTTTAAATAGATTTATCTCTTCATTGTGTAGCTGAAATTAAATAAATACTCTCTTAATCAAATCCAGCAGTTGTAAGACTACTCTTTTATGTGGCAGATCAGGTCTTCACAACTCACAAGTATAACTTTTTGTTGCACCTCATATGGGGGATAATCATTGAACTTTTATCAATGGTGCACACTCGAACATCTTCTTCTACAGAGCTCGAGTCAGCCATTCCCTGCCTTGTAGAGACTATGAGTTGATTGCTCCCACATAAGCATGTCAGGAATACACAGAAACTCAAGGGAGACTGAACTACCAGAGGCTGCCACTACTACACCTAGGCAGGGAATATGCATGCCAACATCCAAAGGAACTCTCTGTGACGCACATTAGAATGTCGTTTAACATCCATCTAACAGCTAGGTTCATACTAGAAAGTTCTGATTACTCTAGTCAAATACTCCATAAGTAGAAAGTGATTTGCAGCACCATAGGAATTTCTTGTCTCCAAATTCCAAGTTCCTCCAGGTGTATGGGGAATCATTGGAAAGGGTAATTGACGAGGTTTATAAACATTGGTTTTTCAATTTGATTTTCTTTTATTTCTTTGTATTTGGAGATCCCTCATCTCCTTTGTTCAAGTGACGTCATCTTCTAGATGAATGCTCCAATCATTTATAATAATAAATAAAAAAAAAACTTGCTCCAGATATCAAAGCACTCTCGTTGCATTCTTCAGACTCCAATAAAAACCTCTTCGGTCTAATCCATATTGCATCATATTTGTAATTAAACAGTATTGGGCTATATATCAATGGCAGCACCCCCACCCAATGTTACATCTCCATCATAAGCCTGTGATTTGATCTCAAGAATTAGTGTTGCTTTCGGTCTAATCCATATTGCATCATATTTGTAATTAAACAGTATTGGGCTATATATCAATGGCAGCACCCCCACCCAATGTTACATCTCCATCATAAGCCTGTGATTTGATCTCAAGAATTAGTGTTGCTTGATGCACCCAATCTCATGGGCCTTTCCATTTGGACTTAGAAAGGTCTAATTCTGTTGATACTATTGCAAGAACAACGTAGCATACGCAGCCCTATGCTTTAGGTGTTGGCATATATTGGTATCATCCAATACTGAATTTCCAAGTGTCTATTCTTCCAAATACAAAACAAGGATAAGTGGATAACTATACAAGTTCTTTCATTCTCTACTCTCCACAAAGCCATCCAATTCAAGAACTTGGAATTGGATTGTCGAGATTCAGTTCTTCCCGATACACAAAGCTATACCGAATCATATTCGGCGAGAGTTCCCAGTATTCGATAACACTTCAAAACACAAAATAACAAATAGATTTGCTCGTTAAATTAACAGATAAAACTTCTATTCCGTCGTAAAAACCTACAACAACATAATCTACACAAAAACAACCAAAACCGCACAAAACAAAACGAAAAAACACGAACAACTAGTCAAATCAAAGTCAAGATCCTTATCAGTACATACGAATCAAGTGAAGCCAATCAAAACGGAATCTTCGGTGCTTCGGCAGTCCGTGAAATTAGGGTTTCAAAGCTCTTCTAGCAGATTCAGATAGGACAAACATCTCGAGCTCCTTCACAGACTGTCTCTTAACGGATTCTACTGATCGAGTTGGCGAAGAAACAGAGAGAGAGAGAGACAGCGATTATATTATTATATATAAAACGATCGGATCCGGAAACAACAATCGCGAAAAAAAAATTGAAAAATCAGGGAGAGGAGGGGGATGTCGGTAAATACAGGAAGGCATGGGGGTAAAAATGAGATTTTTTGGTCTCGCGGGGAGAAGTCGAGTTCCAGTCTTCCAGAGCGTACTCGCGGAGTCAAAAAAATCGAAAAAATTGGGTTTAATGGTTTTAGGTCTCTCACAATCTCTATATTTAAAGTTAGATCCCCGAAGTTTTTTTGTGTCCAAAAAAATGTAACTCAATTTAATTTTATATATTTTAGTGTTAATATTAATTAATAAATATTGGATGACAAGTGACAATATATTGATATTTAAAGATGTGTTTACTCACAACATTAACTTAAATTTTAGAAACAAATCACCTATTTATTGAGGAATTTAGTTTCATCAAAACTAGACATCATGTATTGTTATAGTTATGATGATTATATTATTATCACTTGATAATATACTGGTCTCATATTTAAATAATAACAATAGAGTTGTTATGATTCTCATAAAAATTTGATTGTTATAATTGTTTCAAAAAATGGTTTGATTTTTTTAAAAATTATTTTAATCATTATGACTTTTGATAATTATTCAAATAATATATTTTAACTTTCTTACTCATAATACAATATAGTAAGGAGGGTTATCCCCACTAACCCAACCGCCATCCCCATCACAAAAAAAATTAGATAGTAAAAATGGGACATTAAGAGGAGATGGAAAAAAAGAGAGAGAAAGAGGGGAGGATGGCAAGAACAAGGAGCAATGAGAGGATGGGACGGCAAAGGAGGGCGACATGCGGACACCGAATAAGGCTGGAAAGGGGACAGAGACAGAGAGAGAGGGGGGAGGAGAGTAGGCCTCCTCTACCTGTCATTGTGTGTCATTTATTACCTCCCACTCTAACCTTTCTTTCTCTCTCTCCTCCTCCCTTCTCCGACTTCCTCTATCCTCCACCTACTGCAACTTCCTCCGTCATCTCATTCGCCCACCGCTCCTTTCAAGGGCGGACACAAGGGTTGGCTGGATCAGGCTGTAGCCCGGCCCAGATTTTGTTAGAATTTTTTTAAAATATTAGCTCAGTCCAGTTTTGTTATAAAAACCTCAATACAGTTTAGTTAAGATTTTGTTAAAAAACTTCAAAATATCAATTCAATCCAGATTTTTGTTAGAAAAGTCTCAAAATATCATTGTTTTATAAATCTAAATTTATCCCAAAAGAAAAATGTTAGATTAAGTCATTTTTACTAACCCAAAACTTAGACCACACATGTGTTCATTTTTTTTAAAGTAGTAAACATTATCTAATAATATATATTTTGATAAAAAAAATATATATCACTCCATTTTGAGTTGAATAAATTAATTTTTAATAAGTATAAGAAAATATTAATGAGGTATATTAATTGTCTAATAAGATATGTACTTCATTGGATTTCAAACGAAGTATATAGGGCTGTAAAAAAAATTGAACGTAACAGCGCCCCCCCAAAAAATCTTTCTCATTAGTTTAGCCCATCTCTAAAAAGTCTCCTGGATCCGCCCCTTACGAGTGATGAAAGTTTGATAAATAATCAAATCTAAATCTAAATTTATGAGGATCTCGAGGACTTAAAAAAGAATCTGAAAACAGTTAAGAGATGTTTTTTAAATAAGGAAAGGTGGAGGGATCTACAACTAAAAACCCCAATCAGATCATGTGCAAAAGTCTATCACGCCCTTCAACGAATAAAATAGCGGCGCTTTTGACTTGTTTGACCGAAAATTTGAGATCCGTATTGAAGGTTGTGGATTTATTTATTTTATTAAATAATGTGCGTTTTTACGAAAAGCCCGTGAGGATTCAACGAAATATCATTTTCGTCCTCTAGTGAGGAGGGCCTTTTTTTTTCCGTAGCTTTCGAGGTACTTGTTTCCTATTATTGGCCTGCATGTTGTCCTGTCGGATTCCATTTTTTGGAAGGAGAGACCAAGAGAGCTCCATCGGAGTAGCTCTACTGATTGGACGGTCTGGATTTGCTGATATTAAGCCATTCAGTGTGCGCAGTAGTGTGCTTTGATCTTGATTGATAAGATTTTGATCATTAAATTGGTTTCATCTCACAATATATTTCCAACATATTTTTTATAAAGGCAAAGCGGACGCATGACACCATCATATTAGTTAATTAAAGTAAAATTATATGTCTGAATAGGAGGTAAGAGGATGCAAAATGAAGAAAAAATAAATAAAAAGGTAATAAACGAGAAGGAAATGGGTGCAGGAAGCAAGAGCCTAAGTTGTTGGAGATCTTATAAATCATCAAGGAAGTCACAAATAAACATAGGATCTCATCTTAATAGGTATGGATGAAAACAAACAAAAATCTGTGTAAACATACCTTCTTTGTTGGAAGGAAAAAGGGGTTTTTGATCTTGTCTTTCTTGGACTCTTAAATGCTTATTGGATCTTTAATGGTTGCTCCCTTTTGATCACCTTCTTTGAAGCACCTGAAGAAGAAAACCTCAAGGCACCTCTACTCCTTCTTTATTCTAATGAGACAGAGAATGTGAATGAGAGAGTATGCTCTCTATTTATTTCATTCCCACTTGTTAAAAGAAGTGTAGAGGTGGACCTTATATGGGTTCACTAAATCAAGGGTTCATATTGTGTCTTCTCATCAAAGACACTAAATTAACCATAATACCCTTGATACTTAAATACACAAATTAAAACTTATAACCTCCCATCAACCATACTCATAAACAAATGAGGCAACATTAATTCACTGCTTAAATACAAATCCCCACTTGTTAAGCTATGCAAGAGTTAAATGTGATTCTCTTAAAACTAAATTCATTTGAAAATGCTAAACATTAATTTATTAAGCCATAAATACTAACAATCTCCCACTTGGCTTATAAATCAATGGGTTTTTATATTTGAACACAAGTTTCAAATCAGTTTCAAAACAACGGGTGGCCACCCTTTTCTTTAAAAACAAATAAACTGATTGAGAATCACAAATAACTACATTTAGCTCACCAACTATGAGATATGGTCGAATGAAGTCCTTTATTGGATGTCGGACCACTAAAACCCATGAATCCATTTCTACCCAACACAGACAGACGCACTCATGAATCGAGTACTGACTGTTCCTGCATCAAAGTATGCATGAAACTCATAGAAAATCAGTGTCATGACCTTTTCAAGTCAAAGGTTATAGTCTAAATGTGTACAAATAGAAGCAACACTTTTAAGAGCAGTGATTATGATATAAAGTGTTCTCCTATAACGGTCCAAATTGCTTCATGTATTTAATAATACATGTCATGTAGATAAAATTATGTGGCTGAGACACACCACGTGTATCAAGTACACTATCTACAACGAAGGCTTACAGATGTGTCTGCCCCAACACACCTATCACCCAAGCAAGTTTCAGGAATCACCCCCAATGACTGTCTGATCTCCCTGTGAGCAGACCCGCAGCCATCGCTCACCAAACAGTCTGCGGCATTCCCATGGACAAACATCTTTCCAACAAGAAAGACAATTTTAATTAACACAATCATCATGATGATAAATTAATGACAATATTTCAAACAACATATTATCATGGATGCGCAAAATGACTGATTAGTCACTATTTTTCACAAAATGTACATGTACATACAGATATGCAAGATGTCATAAAACTAACAAAACATTTACATATCTATGAACCTCAAACCCATGCAATTGACATGTTCATTAAACACTTTGATGGGTAATGGTTTAGTCAGGGAATCAGCCAGCATTTCTTCAGAAGAGATGTGAGAGACAACAACATGACCCTGCTGAACTTTCTCTCTCACATAATGATACTTCACTTCTATATGCTTTGAACTACTATTACACCTGGCATCCTTGGTGAGACTGATGGCTGCAGTATTATCACAAAATATGCTCAAAGGATATTTAATACTATCCACAACTCTGAGTTCACTAATGAACTGCTTCAACCAAATAGCATGCTTAGCAGCTTCACTGCAAGAAATATATTCAGCTTCCATTGTTGACTGAGCAGTGCAACCCTGCTTTTTGCTTCGCCAAGAGACTGCTCCACCTCCCAATGTAAAAATATATCCTGAAGTGGACTTCAAAGTATCAGGACAGCCTTTATAATCTGAATCTGAATAGCCCTGGACTTTCAGATCATTGGCACAATAAATAAGCTTGAAACTTTTGGTCCTCTTGATGTAACGCAGCACCTTTTTAGCAGCAACCCAATGATCATGTCCTGGATTAGCCTAGAATCTACCAAGCAACCCAACAACATAGCATAGATCAGGTCTGGTGCAAGTCATAGCATACATCAAACTGCCAACAACAGATGCAAAGGGAATTTTATTCATCTCAGCCTTTTCAAGCTCATTCTTGGGGCAACTAGACTTGTCCAACTTATCTCCCTTGACAATAGGAGATAAACCTTCTTTACAATTCTCCATAGAAAATCTTTTTAGGACTGAGTCTAAATATGCTTCTTGAGATAAACCAAACATCCTCAGTTTTCTATTTCTGTGGATTTTTATCCCAAGCACATAAGAAGCTTCCCCCAAATCTTTCATCTCAAAATGCTGAGACAACCATAACTTGGTCTCTCGAATGAATGATATGTCATTCCCTGCAAGCAAAACATCATCCACATAAAGAGTTAAGATCAGAATTCTACTCCCACTGATCTTCACATATATGCAACTGTCAACAGAATTGTTAACAAATCCATATGCCAAAACTGCAGAATGAAACTTTAAATGCCACTGGCGAGAAGCTTGTTTGAGGCCACACAAGGATTTCTGCAATTTACACACTTTATGCTCCTGCCCTTCAGTGACAAAGCCATCAGGTTGATCCATGTATGTCTTCTTCTAGTTTTCCATTCAGAAAAAGCAGTTTTCACATCAACCTGATGCAACTCATAATCATAATATGCAGTAATGGACATAATAATGCGCAAAGAGTCTTTTGTACACACCGGAGAAAATGTATCATAGAAATCAATACCTTCTCTTTGTGTGTAACCTTTAGCAACTAACCTTGCTTTATAGGTTTCAATCTTCCCTTCAGAGTTCTTCTTTTTCTTGAAAATCCACTTACAACCAATAGGCTTGGAATTTTCAGGAAGATCAATCAACTTCCACACATCATTCTGGTACATGAAATCCATCTCAACTTGCATTGCAGTTCTCCATAATAGAGCATCAGGAGCACTAACTGCATCTTCAAAGCTTGATGGATCAGCCTCATCAACATCTGGAACCATGGGATAATTTTCTCCGAGATAAGTGATATAGTCATCACTTATGGCAGGTCTTCTAATTCTCTGTGGCCTTTCAGATCTGACTGGAACATCTTTTTGTGATGGTGGTGGAGGCACTGCTACCCGAGACTTCTTCTCACTCCCATTGATGAAAGAATTCTCATCAAATCTGACATTTCTGCTTTCAAAAACAACTTCACCATCTGATTCAGCTGTTTTTCCATATAACCTGTATCCCTTTGAGCGATCTGGGTAACCTATAAATCGACAGGACACAGATCTATCAGCCAATTTTGAACTGCTAGGACCAGGAACCATTGCATAAGCATTGCAACCCCACACCTTCATATGATTTAGGCTTGGCCTCCTGCCCGTCCACAGTTCATATGGTGTCTTCGGCACAGATTTAGAGGGAACCCTGTTAAGAATATATACAGATGTTTTCAAGGCCTCACCCCAGAAGGATTGAGGTAAAGTGGCTCTATTCATCATGCATCTGACCATCTCCAACAAGGTTCTATTCCTCCTTTCAGCTACACCATTTTGTTGTGGAGTGTAAGGGATAGAGACTTGCCTACAAATGCCATGCTGAGAGCAAAAACTTTCAAACTGATCAGACATATATTCACCCCCTCTATCAGTTCTGAGAATTTTAATCTTCTTCTCTAACTGATTTTCCACCTGTGCCTTATAGTCTTTAAAAACTTCAAAGACATCTGATTTTCTAGCCAACAAATAAATGTATCCATAGCGAGAAAAGTCATCAATAAAAGTAACGAAATATTGTTGACCATTTCTCGTTTGAACATCCATGGGTCCACATACATCAGAATGAACAATTTCAAGAAGATTCTTAGATCTTTCTGCCTTTGGAAAAGCAGACTTCACCATCTTGCCTTTCAGACAATTTTCACACGACCCATAATCTTCAATGCCACTTTCAGTCAGAATGCCTTCCTTACACAGAATTTGGAGTCTCTGCTTGTTTATGTGGCCCAAACGCAAATGCCATAAATAGAGAAGATTATCTGAAGCAATTTTTCTTTTTGAACCAGATGATTCAACATTCAAACCAACACACACAGATGATATAGAAGCTGTAAAAGATTCATCAAGGAAAAGTTTATACAAGTGATCAACCTTCTTGCCACTAGCCAAAAAATCACCATGTTTCTTTACAACAACTTTTCCACTTTCAAAAAATACAGACAAACCCATATCATCCAGTCTGCCTACAGACACCAAGTTACGTCTCATATCAGGCGCATATACCACAGACTCCAAAACAAGAGAGCGTCCACCAGGAAACTTCAAAACATACGAGCCAACTCCCAGAACAGCTGCTCGTTGATTGTTCCCCATGTAGACATACATCTCATCCTCCTTAAGCTTCTTTAGATCCAGAAACCCCTGCAAGGTCTTGAAAATGTGAATTGTACATCCAGAATCCAACCACCAAGTATTAGAAGGTACATCCACATAATTAATCTTGTGCAAACAAATGAATTCATAATACCTTGCCCAAGGGACTTCTGTTTCTTCTTCAATTTAGGACACTCAGCTTTAAAATGCCCTGGCTGCTTGCAGTAATAGCAAACCCTTTGATCTGGCTTCTGTTTTTTCTTTTGGGATCCAAAATTCTTTTTGGACTTCCCAGATTTCTTGAATTTTTGAAAGAACTTTTTCTTCTTCAATGGTTGCTTCCCTTTGGCATCAGTATCTGCAAAGTGTGCATATTCATTCTTGTTCTGAGCTTGGCGCTCTTCTTCAAGCACACAATGATTCAGTAATTCATCCAGTGTCCACTTCATATCACTTGTATTATAATTGATCTGGAAGCTTTCATAGGATTTTGGGAGGCTATTGAGAATGACATGGGCAATGTAATCTTCATCAAGTTTACTGCCCAAAGAAGCCAATTCATTACTGTAGCCAATCATTCTCAGAATGTGCTCTTTAACACTCTCACCAGGAGCAAGTTTTGTGTTATAGAATTTCTGAAACACTGCTTGCTTCTTGGCCTTGGAGGTCCCAACAAACCTCTGTTCAATATGATCCAACAAATCATTGGCATGCTTAAATTCTTGTAAGCTATTCCAAAGAACCGGACTCACATAATTCATAATAAAATGTGTAGCCATTTTGTTGGCCTTCAACCATTTCTCATAATATGCATATCTTGACGCTGGAGCATTTAGAGGTGGTTCAGGTGGGACACCATCCGTAATAGCAATGTCAAAATCATGAAATGATAACAACATCATGATCTTTCCTTTCCATTCTCTGAAGTTCGATCCAGAGAGAGGCTCAATGGAAAACATTCCCGACATCATCATAGTAGGATTCATAACTAAACACAAATATCCATATGTATGATTTAGAATCTAACACAATATAAAGTCTAACACAATCAAGATATCATACACCAATATGGATTATCCTACAAGACAAGATCAATAAAATCAAACATGATCTCATGGTATTTACTTCAGACTCCTCAGACTCCACCTTTGGGTGGTTGCCCTTGGATCTAGTGAAATACCTCAAACACACAAGTAAATTATATACCTCATAGGTTAAGCAAGACACGTGAGCCTTTGGGCACTCTGTTCTCATTTTACTATAAGCCTACATAACTCCTTGTGCCACAACTAGACCTCGAACACATCGGCCACCAACCTTTGGGCTAGTCCCAACATGCTCAAGGCTAATTGCAATTGTTGCACCCTAACATTCATATCAAATACAAAACTTGCCTTTGGGCTCATCTCATACTTAATACAAATGTAGAGTATTTATGCAACTCTAACATGCATTTAGATACACAATAATTTATGTGTGCATAACATGATCTAAATAATTCATTTAATCATAAACATGCATGTATTGACTTCAATAAAGAGAGAACAAATAGTAAGATGAATATCTCACAACACAAAATCTCCCTATGAAGAACTAGCATGGCCCAATGCATATTAGAAACATATTTTCACAAAATTAGGAGTGCAATAATTGATTAAATAAATAAACATGATTTCCATAAAGCCAAAATGACAATCAATTATTTTTCAAAGCACTCTTACAAATAAATTTCAGCAATTACAAGTCATTAGCTTGCACTAGATTTGATCAAACATGTGAAAAATGAACATTTGTGTGCTATTTTGATGATATCACACAAATAGGGCATAAAACTAGCATAAAAGCTTCTTTGAAGCATTTTAACAAACACTTCATGTACATGGAAACACACAAAAAAAAAAAACTTCATATGGGTTCTTTTAAGAGAAGATTTAATCCCAATATTAAAACAATAAATAGAGGAGATTAAAGCATGAAGAACCACATTCAAAAGTACAAAGATTAAACCCTAGGTTAGGGTTTATCCCAAATTCGGATTAGGGTGTTAATATGCCCAAACCCTAAACAAAATTAAATCCATACATATCAAGATGACATGCTCTGATACCATTGTTGGAGATCTTATAAATCATCAAGGAAGTCACAAATAAACATAGGATCTCATCTTAATAGGTATGGATGAAACAAACAAAAATCTGTGTAAACATACCTTCTTTGTTGGAAGGAAAAAGGGGTTTTTGATCTTGTCTTTCTTGGACTCTTAAATGCTTATTGGATCTTTAATGGTTGCTCCCTTTTGATCACCTTCTTTGAAGCACCTGAAGAAGAAAACCTCAAGGCACCTCTACTCCTTCTTTATTCCGATGAGACAGAGAGTGTGAATGAGAGAGTATGCTCTCTATTTATTTCATTCCCACTTGTTAAAAGAAGTGTAGAGGTGGACCTTATATGGGTTCACTAAATCAAGGGTTCATATTGTGTCTTCTCATCAAAGACACTAAATTAACCATAATACCCTTGATACTTAAATACACAAATTAAAACTTATAACCTCCCATCAACCATACTCATAAACAAATGAAGCAACATTAATTCACTGCTTAAATACAAATCCCCACTTGTTAAGCTATGCAAGAGTTAAATGTGATTCTCTTAAAACCAAATTCATTTGAAAATGCTAAACATTAATTTATTAAGCCATAAATACTAACATAAGTCATCATAGATAGTCCAAAATTACTGAGGTCGTATCTCGTTTGATACCCTAAAATTAGAGCATCTCCAATCACACTTCATATCTTTAAATTTGAAGGGTGGTGTGCTCCAACCACACTCTACATCCACCTCTAAATCACATTTTTCACTTTTAACTTTATGCATAATTAATTCAACATAATGTATGCTTAGATCCGCTAATCAATTTTTAATAAATTACTATAGTTGTAAAGATCTCATCGAGACCTTCAAAATGTGACTAATATTAAATTATTTTAGAATTGATTTTAAATAAATCCTCATATGTTTGATTATTCAAGATTATTTTATTTAGTTAATTAAAAAATTATTAATTTAAAAATAACTCCAAAATCATTTAATATTAGACTCATTTTAAAGGTCTTAATGAGATTTTTTCAATGGTATAATTTTTATATAAATGAATTAACAATAATAATATCTATTAATGAGCTTTCATATAATTTTAAAAAAAATGGAGGGTGATGGTTGGAGTGCAACATCCTCCAAACATGAATTTCCTCCAAATATGGAGGGTTGGGTTGGAGATGCTCTTAATATATTAAGCCATGTTTAGGTAGAAAAGGGAATGTAGAATATGATGAATTCAATGAAATAGTTAGAAAAAATCCAATAAACATGTTTATTTACAAGGAATATGTGAACATAGTTGCGTTGGAATAGGTTAGTGTAGTTATGTCTGAGTTGTTGAAAATAAATTAATATTTGTATTCTAAGTTCTCTTAAAATTATACAATTCTAGCCATTTTATTTTACTGTATAAAGGGATTTATATGTCAAATTATCTGAAATCACATCTTACAAATCAGGGGACCACATATTAATTTTTTTTTATATTTTATAAATTATTATTATGGAAAACAATAGATGACCATATGCACTATTATGAAAATAGTCATATTACATTATTATTATTTATTTTAATTCACTCATAATATAAAAAAATTTATATAATGATTCATATAAGAGTTTATTTATAGAAATTGTGATTATTTATTGATTAAATACTAAATTTATATAAAAAATTATGCTATCATATATTGTTATTAAAATGTGTCATTATTTAAAATCGATTCAGTGAATAGTTTGATTATTTAAACACTGCATGTATGGATTTTTTACTTTCGCATGGGGGATTTCGAAACGAAATAATTTTCAAGTGAATATTAAGTTGCATGAGCCTCGATTGCAAAACCAACAAAGAATATTTCTCATCCTGCAACATTTGTCAACAATATCATACAATTGTCCATATTTATGATTTATTCACACATAAGTGATTCATTTTATTTTCTAGTTTTACCTCGTTCTACGGACATGATTAAGGGTGCATTTGATTGTGTGATTGTACAGCTTTTGTGTTTACAGGAAATCGCGCAACTAAATGCACCCTAAAACTAGAATGAATGACGAAGAGAAGATATCCCTACAAAAATTTGTTTAATGATACATGTGAATACGATGTTGATTCCAATGGTTTTTTTTTGGGGGGGGGGGGGGGTTAAGTGGCCTATTGGCATATATTATATTAAAAGTTTAACAAAAACATGTATAAGAGTACAACTAGCTTACAAATGTTAGAATTAAAAATTGAAGAGAATGAACCAAAATATTATTAGGGTTTGTACCCAATATTTATAGTACAAAAAGGGATAAAAGGAAAAGACTAATCTATCTTCAACCCTAACATATATACACATTTAACACCCCCCTCAAACTCAGGGTGCATCATACATCGAGAGTTTGTTCAACAGAAAGGCATGGCACTAGAGCGTATGGGATTTCGTGAAGAAGTCAGACAACTGAATAGTAGAAGAAATATATGGTAAGGACAATGTGCCAGCAAGAAAGTGATGCCGAACAAAGTGATAATCGATCTCGATGTGTTTTGTTCGCTCATAAAAACTGGATTACTGGCAATCTGAATGGCGCTCTTGTTGTCACAATACAACATAATAGATGCATTTATGACAACACCCATATCACCCAAAAGATGTCGAAGCCAAACAACCTCAGCAGTAGTGGAAGTCATGGCACGCTATTCCGCCTCAGCATTAGAGCGAGAAAAAATATCTTGTTTCTTGGCCTTCCAGGAAATAAGAGATTCACCAAGAAACACAAAAAACCTGTCGTGGAACGACGATCTGTAACATCACCAGCCCAATCAACATCAACATAAGATCGTAGCTCAAGACCGGAAGAAGAAGGGAGGAACAAAGCACGAGATATAGTTTCACGAAGATAACGAATGATCCAAAGAACCGCAGAGTAATGTGTGGTGCGAGGCGCAGCGACAAACTGGCTAACAACATGTACAACATAAGTAATATCAGGACGAATAATGGTGAGATACACAAGACTGCCCACGAGTTTTCTATAACGAGTGACATCTGTAAGAGGATCACCATCATCGGGTCGAAGTTTACATTAAACTCAATGGGAGTAGCAAAGTGCGATCATCAATCAGACAAGCGCGATTGATCAAGTCCAAAGTGTATTTGCGTTGAGAGAGAAGATAACCACGGGGAGCATAAGCGACCTCCAAACCCATAAAATATCGAAGAAGTCTGAGGTCCTTCATCTCAAATTGACGCTGAAGATGCTGCTTGACTGACTAAATATGAGAGGAATCATCACCGGTGATAAATCATGTCATGAACATAAAGTAACAGAATGGTACGGTGGCAACCAGAAATATGAACAAACATGCCCGGATCTGAAGCACTAGGAACAAACCCAACAAAGTGAATCGCCTAAGTAAAACAAGCAAACCAAGCTCGAGGAGCCTATTTGAGACCATAGAGAGCCCGTCGAAGATGACATACGTGTCCAGATGGATGAGAAAGACTTGGAGGGGGAGACATATAAATCTTCTCTGATAAATCGCCATGAAGAAATGCATTCTTGACATCGAGATGGTAAATACGCCACGACAGACAAAAGCGACAGAAATTAAGGTGCGAACAGTAGTCATCTTGGCCACAGGAGCGAAAGTCTCATCATAATCAATCACATGCTATTGAGTGAAACCACGAGCGACCAAACGAGCTTTATGACACTCAATCAAACCATCCGAGTGAGTCTTGATCTTGTAGACTCACTTACAACCAATGGGAACCTTACTCGCAGGAAGAGAGATAAGATCCCAAGTATGAGTGCGTTGTAACGCACTAAGTTCATCTGCCATAGCATGCTCCTATTCAGGAATATCAACTGCCTCACGATATGATTGGGGCTCCCAATGAGATGAAATGGCTACAAGAAAGCTCTAAAAATGGGGAGAAAATGAGTTAGAAGAAACTAGATTTAGCCTTTGAGGAGGACGATGATCACGAGGTGGATTGCGGCGAGGAGCTGGTGCGGGGTCGACCGCGGGTGTATTGTCGACTGCTGATCGAACAACATCTGGCGCAGGAGCAACAACAGGGGAATTCGGCTCACATGATTCGTCTGCAGGAGGAGATGACAAGGTCATAGATGAAACATATGAGGGACTAGATGCGGGTGGGACAGACGATGGCAAGGTCGTAGATGAGATAGGTGAGGATTGGATGCAAGTGGACAAATGATGGCAAGGTCGTAGATGGGATAGGTGAGGGATTGGATGCAGGTGGGATAGACGATGGAGAGGACTCAAGAGTCGAGAAATCCAGAAAAATAAGTCATCAACGATAGATGGAGGAAGTGGAGCCGGAGGTGATGGAAGAGCATAATAAGGATGATGCTCCAAAAGGTGACATGACAAGAAATGCGAAGACGTCGTGCAACAGGACCATAACACTTATAACCCTTATGTTGAATATTGTATCCAAGGCAAATACACATAGCAGAACGAGGAGAAAGCTTGGTGCGTTCAGTGGGAGAAGAAGAACAAAACATGTGCAACCAAAAACACGAAGACAGAAATAATCAAGAGGCTGATTGTGAAGTCACTCAGATGGCGAGATACCACCAGTAACGGATGATGGAGTGCGATTAATGAGATACACACTTGTGAGAACAGCCTCACCCCAGAACACAACAGGGACCGATGCAGAAAGAAGTAAAGATTGAGTCATCTCAAGAATGTGACGGTGTTTTCACTCAGCATTTCTATTTTGTTGATGAGCATAAGGAGTGTAGAACTGAGGAAGAGTACCTTGGGATGCCAAAAATGCACGAAAAATCTTGGAACAATTCACCACCACAATCAAAGCGTAGCACCTTAATATGACGAGAAAATTGGGTCTCAACTATGGTAGCAAAAGAAGTATAAATACGCAATAAATCAGAACGACTAGACAAAAGATAAAGCCAAGTGAAACGAGAATAGTCGTCGATAAAAATAACATAATATCGTTTTTTCCCTTTTGAAAAAATAGGAGATGGATCCCAAATATCAGAATGTACTAAATCAAATGGAGACTCAGAAAATGCGAACTTGAAGGGAAGGGGAGAGCCACGGGTTTACCCAATTTACACCCCACGCATGGTTGAAGATCCGTACGAGAAAATGATCCTAATGCACAGTGCTAACAAGATATCGGAGTCTAGGCCGAACAAATGGCCAAGATGACGATGCCAGAGATCGAAAGGGGAAAGGAAGGGGAAGTGTATCTAGCTGAACGGAGACAGCATAAGGCTGAGGAACATGAAGCTAATCCATGTAATAGAGTCTACCCTGTCGTCATCCAGCCCCAATCTGTCTCCTAGTAAGTCAATCCTGAACAGAACAAGATGATGAATCAAATGTGATCGTATAACCAAGGTCTGCAAGTTGACTGACAGAAAACAAACTCATGAAAAGTTTAGGAACATGCAAAATATTTGGCACACTAAATCGATGGGAGTGATCAGAAAGAATGCCAGAGCTCGAGACAGACATAGAGAACCATCAGCAGAGCGAATAAGTAAAGGAGAATGTGGTGGTATACAATTAACAAGAATCGATGCATCCGATGTCATATGATGGGAAGCCCCAGAATCAAAAAGTCCTAGAGTAGAAGCAGACTGAACGAAACAAGAAAGATCTATACCAATCAAAGATCATAACATAACATAAAGCTGCTAATATTGATCTTGTATCCCCTTTAAATGTGCAATAAGTTGAGATGTGATAAACTGTGACTGAGCAGAAGCAACGCGAGGTGCAATTGATGTACAAATCTGATCCTGACAATGACTGGATTGACAAGGATAAAGCGGCATCTCGAGCACATTTCTAGCCTACTTGCGGCAATCGAGGGTCACATGACCAAAGGAATGACAATATCTGCAATCTATATTACTTGCACAGCAATAGATCAAAATAAACAGTATATGATAGATCCAAAACAGTTACAGATGCGTAGACCACAAAAAGCTGATCAAAATGAGTATCAATATGACTATATTCAGAGTCTGAATGAGCCCGTAGCAGCCAGATAAAAAAATACCGAAAGATCGATGATGGAGCGGCAAACTGTCGCGGAAATGGGTCGGGCAGCGGATCTGGGTCGGGTGCTGGAGCTGGAACCGGGTCAAACAGCTGGGCCGGGCGCAACCGGGTGCTGAGCAAGGCGTGCTCGGGTGCTGGGTCGGGCATGACTGGGGGCAGAACACTGGATCGTGGACGCGTTGACGCGTCTGGGCTCGGGACGAATTCCCGGGAGATCCGGGATGCTGTCCGGGTAGATCTGCGCTGATCATGTGACACGGACGAGGCGGGCAGGGCGCGGACCACGATCGGGCACGCGCGGGTAGGCCGCGCAGACGGGGTGCGGGCACCTGCGGGCAGGGCGCATATTGGGTGCAGGCAGGGCACGGACGGTGCATGCGTGGGTGACTGGGCGGGGCAGGGCGACGCTGGACGGCACGGCAGGGTGGTAGGGCAGCGCGGGGCGGCACGGCAGTGTAGATGCGATAGATCTGCACGAGGGGTGGTGAATCTGCGCGGGGCAGTGGCAGGGTTGTGCGAGGGGTGGCAAATCTGCGCGGGGCAACGACGGGGCTGCGCGAGGGACGGAAAATTGGCTCGAGGCAGTGGCTGGACTCCGCGAGGGCAGCGAATCTGCGACGGTGACACGAACAGGGCAACGGAGAGCGGTGAGTCGAAGATCTCACGAACAGAGAGTAACACCAAAAGAAGATCAAAGAAAAAAATTGAATTGAAGCTCTTATATCATGTTAGAATCAGAAATTGAAGAGAATGAACCAAAATATTATTAGGGTTTGTACCCAATATTTATAGTACAAAAAAGAAAAAAAAAAAAAAAAACTAATCTACCATTAACCATAACATATATACACATTTAACAACAAAGACCTCTCGTAAGCTAGTTTTTTTTTCCCCTGGTTGATTCCAATGGATTTGATGGTGACTGATCATATATATTAATATTTCATTCAATATATTTGACTAGATCCCATCACAGGATTCACAGCTTCAAAATCAATTGGCATCAAGAAGGATGAAAACAATCGGAAGAGACACGAATATCCAAAACAACACCAAACACCCCCCCCCCCCCCCCAACACTTTCTCAGAAATTGAACTCGAGAATTATTCAAAATCCTATGAGAATGGTCACACATCAATAATTAGGTGGAGAATATTTATCAGAAAGTTTTGAAGGTTAAGAAACTCCCGGTGGGGGGGGGGGGAGGAGAGAGAATTGTAAACTCATCAAAAGTTCATGTGATGATTAAGTAATTTCCATCTGAATTGATAGTTACTACCATTGATAGTAACATTAAAGTTCTAAAGTTGATTGTTTATTTCATCCCATTTAATTCATCTAAGTTTTAAGAATTTAATATTTTTTTAAGTAAAAACCTAAATACTACTTTTAATTATTTATATAATATTATTTAATATAAGCGTAGATATTTTATCAATTTTAAAAAAAATTGGGTGATGAAATTAATTTTATTCACATCACAATTTAATTTTTATATAATTTATTGTCATAGATGGACCATGTTTTGCACTCACGTCTTCATTAAATTGAGATGAATAGGATTTAAGTTGAAATTTTTAAAAGGAAAAATGATCAAAAAAATCTCCTAAGAGTTTGAAATACCCAAATCAGCTATTTTTTAAAATTATACTTAAAAAAGTCTCATTTCACAGTTTTGGAAACACAAAAGACTAATCTGCCATTATGTAATTAAATCTATAATATTTCTCTTTATTCCACACTAAAAATCTATTTTTCCTACAAAACAACAATATATCTATAAAAATCCATCAGGTTTTGTTATTATATATTATACTGTGTGTTTCTTATATATATTTTATATGATATTGTTTATCACTTTTCATTGTGTATAATTATAATATATAATTTAAATATGTGTTGTGTCACAATGCAGCAGATGATATTTTAGTATTCTAAATCTTTATTCATATTTTTTATATTTTGACTATTTACATATTTTTATGATATCATTAGTACATATCCATTTTTATAAAAAAAACACCAATATTTAATGGAGTTCATCATAACTCAAATTATATTAATACGTATTTCACAAAATCCACCAAATCACAAATAATTTACAATAAAAAAATTGATCTACATAAAAAAGTGTGAAATATATTAATAAAATTAAGAGGGTGAAATATTTTAACAAAGTTAAGAGATATAGAATGTATTAAGGATCTAATTACATAAGGGTAAATTAGTATTTTGTGTTTCTAAAATTGTAAAATAAGATTTTTTTAGGTATAATTTTAAAAAGTGACTGATTTGGGTATTTCTAACTTTTGAAAGATTTTTTTAGTCATTTTCCCTTTTCAAAAATGTCAATCTCATACAATAAGGTTGGGTTAGGGCGGCCATCCCTTAAGTCCTTGACTTTGGTAGTTTTGTACCCACGACGATGAATACAATGATGTATTAGAGATCCTCAAACAATAAGGACCTTATTTTGCATGTAATGATAGAGAAGTATCATATAATACCAAAAGTAATTCATGAATAATATTTGAGGGCCCAAGTGGCTGCTATTTCATTAACCTATGAATTCACAGCAGACAAACTGGATCATAATTTACTGCCCACATAAAAAAAAACCTTCACTTGTTCAAAAACATGTAAGTGTAAAAATTGAAACTATTTTATTAAAACACAAACCAATTGATTTGTTAAACTATAGTGCCACGCAAGGCAGCCGGCGATATTCGTTTGATATTCAAACGCGAAGAATGCATTGCAACGCAAGAAATACCGTTCGGCATAAAACAACTCGAATATTCCCTAACAACAATGGTGCAATCCTTGTCACAATTATTACAACTTAAAATAAATAGGGACACGTAAATACTGCCAATACATTAGAAAAGTGATTTGTGGATTAGGGTGCACCTTACGACATCACGGATGGAGATCGCGTAAATGTCGCGATCGGACAATCCTATTGTTACTGAACTCTTACCGGTAAGAGTTTTTATAAAAAGGAATCGTCTGATCATGAGATTTACTCGATCGGATGGTTCATACACAATTTGCATGGGCTACACAGGTAACATATTGTCACTCATATATATAGAGAGAGATAGCGCGCTAATACACTCACTTCATTTTCCAGCTCAGTCTGCAGTCCATACATTATAATAACGCAATGTATAGAGTTCTAAATATCATAGTGTACAACGCAAAAGAAAAAAATTCATTTTTTTCAAAACGGAAAAAAAATAACTTAAATATACATCAATATATCATTTATTTCATATAACAATGTGTACTTTAATAGGAGAGTTGTGATTTTAGAAGATAAAATATGATGTGTACTGTAATTGGGGCTACACGAAGGACTAGACATATCATTTTCCATATATATGGAGAGAAATAGCAACACTCAGCCTATCTCATTTACGGTAATGTATATCTCGTTAGTCACCTAGACTCAGTGTAACAAGATATATGCATTATTTGAAATTTTTTATACATTTTATAAATGCCATATCATTGGAGTTAAATTTTTTTAAACACATATTTCATTAAATATGATATATTATTTTAAAAATTAAAAAGTGTGGAATGCATTTGTGACTAAATATAGTGCCCACTACAAGAATAACATGACTTGAAAAAATCATAATATATTGTTATTTAAACAAAAAGATCATAATAATGTTTAACTAAAATATATGTATTCACTGGAGTGAGGATAATTTTATTTTGTATTCCCTTGAATTTTGAAATCCAAATACACATCCCAAAGGTCTCATTTCTTTTAACAAAGGGCATGCATTTCTCACTTGTTTTAATGTTGTTGAAAAAATATATTAAAAAATATATATTTTTATAAAAATAAAGTACATATGACATTTCAAAAAAAAAATCTCATGCAAATAAATACTGCCTGACCGAGTGTCTTAAATATCTATTAAAATTCAAAAAAATATGTGAAATACATGTAAGTAATGAAAACAAAAAAAAAATTACACACATTTCATACGATAACATCAATATTTATTACTATAAAAGTAAAAGCAACCCAGCTTTCATTTTCATTTTTATTCACCTATAAATTTAACAATTAGTCATATCTATCTATTCCAAATTTAAGATTTCAAATCAAATTTAAATAAATTATATATATATATTAAGATTTAAATAAATTATATCAATATCTCAAAATTTAATAATTCAAGATTTCAGTATCAGACTTAAATTAAATTCTATAAAATTTTGTTACATTACTTTATTATATTATTATGAAAAAATATTACATGATGGAAAGCATTTCAGAATTATTCAACATTTTATAAGTATTTTATCTATAATCCTTTACATATCAATATATATATATATATATATATATAGAGGAATGATACGGTGCGCGATGCGGGAACGTGCGCGAACGACCACGGGCCGTCGATCACGGGTCCATCGCGGGTCCATCGCATCGGATGGTCGGGTACGATTTACATCGACAGTTGGATGCGATGGACCCGCGATCGGACAAACGACGTCGTTCCTACACCGTGCGGGACGCCGCATATTATCATCGACCTATATATATATATATATATATATATTATAATTATATCTCATATATATTCAATAAACTACTACTATATTTATTGTTCTAAAAACGCGCATACTCGATACACTGCGTCTCCTAAAAATGGACGGCTGAGGGAGAGAGAGGGAGAGAGACCATACATTCACAACTCTCTCAGTGAGAAATCCGATGGCAGTGGCCGTCAAAGCCCCCACCGGGGGCCGCCGAAAGAGAGGCCTCCGCTTCAGCAAGCTCTACTCGTTCTCCTGCATCCGATCCCGATCCGACGGCGGCGATCTTCCCTCGCCTCCTCCCGACGAGGGCTTCTCCCGGATCGTCCGCTGCAAAACCAGGCGCCACGACGACGAAGAAGAAGAAGAAGAAGAAGGCGTGGCGTCGCAGTATCCGACGAACGGCGTATCGACGACGAAGTACACGGTGGCGAATTTCGTGCCGAAGTCGCTGTTCGAGCAGTTCCGGAGGGCGGCGAACCTGTTCTTCCTCGCAGTGGCCTGCGTCTCGTTCAGTCCGCTTGCGCCGTATCGGGCGGTGAGTGTTCTGTTTCCGCTGGTGGTCGTGGTGGGGCTGACGATGGCGAAGGAGGCCGTCGAGGATTGGCGGCGCAAGAGTCAGGTACAGTCACTTCGTTGAATCGGTTCTTCGTTTCCTTCCTTTCAGATCTGATTGAGATTTCAAGCGAGAAACACAATTGTTCTTATGAAGATCAATAGCTAAGGTCTTGATTGGAGATCGTTCTTGTAATTAGTTCCGCATCAATCCTAATTTTAGCATTTGGACTTACTTGTCGTTGGCCGAAAATATGTGCCCTTCATGGGATTAAAGCAGGGTTAAAAATAGTGCTGCATGTAAGAAAACTCTTTTGAGTGAGTGAGAGAATTCTTTGTGGACCTCAAAATGTCACTCGGTGATTTTTGTTGGAGACTGGGTTCTATAAAATTTAATTCTACCTCCAAAGGCAAGATTGTTGGGAAAGAAGAATCACTTGAAAACTTCTTTTGCCATTCTAGAAACTAAAATATGATTTTGTAATATCCCCACAATGTATTCTACACCACGCAATGGAAATGTGGCATAACGTAATTCTACAAAATTAATTGCCTTCTGAATGCATTATGCAGAATGGGAGAGTGCCACTTAATTGTTTAGGTTGACACTTGCAGAATGTAATCTGCCGAATCTAATTATGACAAACTGCTTCCATAGGAAGAGTTTTAGGGAATTAGTTGTGCATATTTTTTTGTCACCATGTTGTAGTAGCATGCATTTTAGGATATAGAGAGAGAAAAAAGCGACGATTCATCCTCTATGATCCAGAAACATTTAAGGTAATTATGGACCGTGAATTGATACCAACAATAAATTATTCAAGTTAAACAACAAAGCACCGATTATGGGTCCATAATGCATTTTGGCAAGAGCCAGCGTGGGCCCTGCCTTTTGTAGACCTCACAATTAGCAAGGATTCTCATGAACATGTCAACAAACTGGTTCTTTTTTTTATTTCTTAAATTGGCATATTTAACACAATCCAAACTGTTTTTCTTGATAAAATGCTGGTGCCCATTTTGGAACAATGCTTACTTGTAACTATTCTTTTTTCAAGGAATGTTTTAGGACATAGAGGTCAATACAAGGAAGATCCTGGTGTATAATAAACAGGAATGTGTCTTCTATAAGTCTCAATGGAAGGAGCTCAGAGTTGGAGATATTGTCAAGGTGGAGAAGGATGAATTCTTTCCCGCTGATCTGCTTCTTATGTCTTCAAGTTATGATGATGGGATTTGTTATGTTGAGACCATGAACCTTGATGGAGAGACCAACTTAAAACTGAAGCAAGCTTTGGTGGTGACATCGACATTGCAGGATGATAGTTCCTTCCAGAACTTGGATGCATTGATAAAGTGTGAAGATCCGAACGAAAATCTGTACACTTTCATTGGAAGTATTTATTATGATGGTTCACAGTATTCATTGTCACCTCAGCAGATTCTTCTTAGGGATTCAAAACTCCGAAACACCCAATATGTCTATGGTGTGGTGATTTTTACTGGGCACGATACCAAAGTTATGCAGAATGCCACGCCTCCTCCGTCGAAGCGCAGTAGGATTGAAAGGAGAATGGACAAGATAGTTTACGTCCTTCTTACTGCATTTGCTACAATCTCTTCCGTGGGGTCGATTTTATTTGGAATCAAAACAAGGGAAGACAACAATAATGGTTCATTGAAAAGGTGGTATCTCAGACCTGATGATTCATCCATCTTTTTCGATCCTAAAAGAGCAGGTTTGGCAGCTTTCTTTCATTTCCTGACTGGCCTTATGCTTTATGGTTGTTTGATACCAATCTCCATATACATATCCATAGAAATAGTGAAAGTCATACAAAGTTTTTTCATAAATCAAGACCGTAACATGTATTATGAAGAAACAGACAAGCCAGCACGTGCCCGCACATCAAATTTAAATGAGGAACTTGGTCAAGTTGATACTATACTCTCAGATAAAACCGGCACATTGACTTGCAACTCGATGGAGTTTGTGAAGTGTTCCATAGCAGGGATTGCTTATGGTCAGGAAATAGCCAAAGTGGAGAAGGTGGCAAATGGAAGCATTGGTGATGACATGTCCAGATTCAAGTTTTCACAATCCGACCCAAGAGAGCATATTGTTGATCCTGCTGAACCAAGAATGTTTCCCAAGGGTTTCAACTTGAGAGATGAACGGATCGAGAATGGGCAGTGGATGAAACAACCTCTTGCAGATGTCATACAGAAGTTCTTTCGTGTGTTAGCAATCTGTCACACAGCTATTCCTGTAGTTGATAATGGGCTAGGTGAGATATTTTATGAAGCTGAATCCCCAGATGAAGCAGCTTTTGTCATAGCCGCTAGAGTTCTTGGCTTTGAATTTTATGAAAGAACCCAGACAAGCATCACAGTACGTGAATTTGATCCTAATGTTGGTGGAAAGGTTGATAGGTGATTTTCTCCCCTCAGATTAGTAATTCAGAATATTCTCTCTCCTTTGACTACCCTGTTCCCTTTTCAGTACTTATATCATATACTTCATATGTATCTTCCTTTAATTTTCAGGTCATATACACTTCTCAATATTTTAGAATTCACCAGTGCTAGGAAGAGGATGTCTGTCATTATCAGGAATGAGGAGGGCCAATTATTGCTTCTCTGTAAGGGGGCAGATAGGTCTGTTGCCATATGCAAGTTCTCTCTTTAAAAGTAGACTAGCAAAGCATATGAGCTCACCAAATATTGGTTGTTGGCATCATAAGTAATGTTTCTCCCATATGGTTTCAGTGTAATGTTTGAAAGGCTTGCGGAAGATGGACAATCATTTGAGGCTGAGACCAAGGATCACATCAATATGTATTCCGAGGATGGTCTGCGAACCTTGGTGATTGCTTACCGTGAGCTTAATTACGAGGAGTACAAAGAATGGAACGAGAATTTCTCAAGGGCGAAGAATTCTGTAAGTGCAGATCGTGGTGAAATGGTAGATGCAGTGGCTGATAAAATAGAAAAGAATTTGATTCTTCTTGGTGCAACAGCTGTGGAGGATAAACTACAGAATGGCGTAAGCCCCAAACCGCCTTTGAGAATTACTTCCCACTCTTATTTTTAAGAGATCAGCATAAGTTTTAAATGCACTTGATTTCCATTCTGTAGGTTTCTGAGTGCATAATCAAGCTTGCACAAGCGGGAATCAAGATATGGGTCTTGACTGGTGATAAGTTGGAGACTGCAGTAAATATTGGGTTCGTATCATCATGACTTTGGTCTAAGTCAGATTGCAATTGTAATTTCTGAGAGTATTGCATGAAACTCTTGCTTGTCCTGCAGACATTCTTGTGGTCTGCTGAGGAAAGAAATGAAGCTTATTGTGATCTCACTGGATACCCAGACATCAGCATATTGGAGAAACAAGGGGACAAAGAAGCTGTTGTGCAGGTATGTAATTGTGTAATTTTCATGTTCACACACAAATGATATTTGAAAATCACGTGGTTTTGAATGTCCTGATCTTTGTTAGGCCTCACGGGATAGTGTCACAAAGCAGATACAAAAGGCAAAATCTCAAATAAGTTTGTCAAGAGGAACTTCCAAATTTGCCCTCATCATTGATGGGAAATGTTTGGGATTCACCCTTGTGGATGAATTGAGGAATGTGTTTCTTGAGATTGCCTTAGAATGTGCATCAGTAATTTGCTGTCGATCTTCCCCAAAGCAGAAGGCATTGGTAAGTGTTCTTATTCATGTCTGAGTCATTCAAGACTACTTTTACTATGCCATCTTTGGTTGCTTGGAAATGAAATGGAGGACAAGCTTGCCATTTCCAACTCTTGTGTTAGATGACTCCCTAGCCTTTAACTAAGAAGTAATTTCCACAGTTTTGGTGGAAATGAAATGGGTCTATTGGTCATTCCCACATAGACAGAAATAAATCACATTTACTAACATGCATTCTATTTCCATTTTCACCATTCCCCACCTCATTTCCCATGATCCGAAATACCAAACATCACATTTCCGTTTATGTAGTGAAAATCATTTCCCATTAGTTTTAAAAATTGATAGAAATGACAAATAATTTGCAGGTTACTAGATTGGTGAAGATGGGAACCAGGAAAACAACATTGGCTATTGGTGATGGGGCAAATGATGTTGGAATGCTTCAAGAAGCAGATATTGGAGTTGGCATTAGTGGCATTGAAGGGATGCAGGTTCATCTACTGGCTTCATAAGATCTTGATTCTCAAGGGGATCATATTAATCTAGTTAATTGACAAGTTTTCTTCTCCTTTTCGATCTACAGTATTTTCCGGTTTGTTTCTATATAAGATATATTTTCATAAAAAAAATTTTATTAACATTTGATACATAACAATGTAGCCTAACATAGGAATTTGTCTGCTCACTGGAATGAAATAGGTGCTGATTGATCCAGAACTGGTGTTATTTGGAGTTGAATACAAGTTAAGATAACTAGTAAATTTGTGGGAAGAATTATCAATATAAATCATAAATGTGAAAGTAAGATAAAAAATAAATAAATAGAAGAGTTCAAATTTAGGGTCCTATGTTATTTTTAAACTGCAAAGCAATGTGAATAAGCTATCTAGTCAACAGTAAATCTAACCTTCGCAATAAAGGTCAATTTCCAAGGAGATAGCTAAAAGTCTACAATAAAAATCTGTGTCAACCCCATAAAAAAAATCAAGGTAGCGTTGCACGAGACATTTTTTTCCCTTGTCCTGGGGATTGCTTGGGGGGAGGGGTGTGGATGGTGGGTGGTTAACGCATTCTTTTATCATTGTCAAGTAGACAATGCAGCGTAGTTTATGTCTTTTATGATCATAACCATTGCCCACTATCCTCCTACGGCTTTACTTGTTTCTTATCTAACATACTATTGTGTGTAATTGTTTGAATGTATCAACTCTTACAAGAACAAACCCTGTTAATTCCTGAATGCAGGCTGTTATGTCCAGCGACTTTGCAATAGCTCAATTTCGCTTTTTGGAGCGTTTGATACTTATACATGGACATTGGTGCTATAGGCGCATTGCAGCAATGGTACACCTATTGCATCCCTTATCTTGTATAGTTGTATCGTACACGTGGTTCCATATAAATCAAACCTCTTTGTTGTCCTTTAGTTCAAGATGTCCAAAATTCTACACATACAATGCCCTTCTTCAGAATGAATGAACTGTTGCCCAACATTTCACATGCATTTTATTCGACCTGTACAAAAGCAGTGTGCGATTAGTTTCACTGGATAACTTGCTTGATGTCATCCATGAAAGCTAGATTGAACCCATATTATTTTGTCAGAGAATCAAACTATATTGTGCTTAGTTTAATGCGCGATCGACTGAAAATTCTCCATGAGTTATCTTACTTCATTGAAATCTCTTCTAGTTTCATTTGCACCATAATAGAGTAATAGACATCTGTATTACTGCTAATTTTTACCAGGGGAAGTGTCTAGGAAAGCATTTGGTCTTAGGAGCAAGAGTTTGTTCGGTTTGATGACTGATTAAACGTTGTTCAGTTTTGTCATGACTTAAATGGGTTGTCAGTTTGAGTTTTATTTTTCCCCTTCTCATTTGCAGATATGCTATTTCTTCTACAAAAATATAACATTCGGCTTCACCCTTTTCTGGTTTGAGGCCCATTCTTCATTCTCTGCGCAACCTGCCTACAATGATTGGTTCATATCTTTGTATAGTGTCTTCTTCACTTCACTCCCAGTGATTGCTCTTGGTGTTTTTGATCAGGACGTTTCTGCAACCCTTTGCATGAGGGTAAGTCTTCTCTACTTAATTATTTTTAATTTCTAATGAATTATTCAATAAGTTTTAGTAAAGTATAGCTCCTAGTCAGAAGAAGCAGAGAATGTGGTACAGAGAAACTGTTCTTACTTTACATATTCCATTCTTTATATCCTTTGAATGAACTTCAGTGAAGCTTCATCGTGCTTAAGCCGGACAAACTAACCTAGCTGACATTTTAAAATTTTCTTGGTGATTTTTTAAAATTATATGGACCTTTGAATGAACTTCAGTGAAGCTTCATCGTGCTTTAAGCTGGACAAACAAACCTAACTGACATTTTAAAATTTTCTTGTGGTTTTTTATAAGTTAATGGAATGTACCACAATGAAGTAATATGTTTTTAAAGATTAATGCATGCAGATGCAGCTCTTACAGGTCAATTGATTTTTTCATATTCAAGTAGAATAGTAGATTTAGAAATGTGACATGCAATGAATGGTTTCAATTTTCATTTATCATACACCACGGAAATCCATGTCCCATTTCCCATATCATGTTCAAGGAAAATGTTACACTTGGTCATTCATGCAGTCACTTTTGCAATTCAAACACGCTTTGTTTTTTCTTTTCTTTTCTTTAGGCATATATTTGTACAGTGCATGTTATCATAAAAATCAAATGCATATGCATTAGATGATGTGATTTCTGCTGAAGTGTCGCAAGTGTATTGTCGTCCCCCTGTTTTTAATTATTTCCAAATCTCTTGTAACATGCTTCCATAGTACCCTCAACTACACCAAGAAGGCATCAACAACACCATGTTCAGTTGGCCCCGCATACTCACGTGGATGCTCAATGGACTCTGGACCTCTGCCATCATATACTTCACTGCCTCGAATTCCGTCCTCAGCCAAGCCTTCCAGAAAGACGGACATCCAGCAGGCCTTGAGATCCTCGGCGTCACAATGTACACCTGCGTCGTGTGGACAGTGAGCCTACAGATGTCTCTCTTCGTCAGCTACTTCACATGGATCCAACATCTCTTCATCTGGGGAAGCATCGCCTTCTGGTACTTCTTCCTCGTCGTCTATGGCTGGCTCCCGCCGGTGATATCCACGTCGGCTTATCGGGTTTTCATCGAAACCTGTGTTTCGAGCCCGCTCTACTGGCTCACGACCCTCCTCGTCGCGTTATCAGGTGTTTTGCCTTATTTTGTGTATTACGCGTTACGGGTTATGTTGTTCCCGAGCTATCGGGATTTGATAGTGCAGAGGGAGCATTTGGGAGGTCTGGTGCCGGTGTCGTCGACGAGTTTGAGAGGCGGATTCTGGAGCTTTAAAGGAAGGTGGAAACGGGGATAGGTTATCTGACGCAGCAGGAATACACACAGGTAGGGTTTACACACTCACAAACACTGATCTTTTGTTATTTATCACACAACGGGGAAAGTTTATTTACAAGCGTTACAGAGATGGGAGATCACTATATATCAAATTAATTAAATGTTCAAAGTTTGTAAAAACATTAGTTATTTTAAATTGACCTCATCATCACCATATTTGTTTATGATAATAATTTCAGGCCCACCTTCACCATCCACCCATGATTTTTTGGGTTGTATATCTGTTTGTATCTGTTCTATCCATCTATATTACTAACCACAAAAAGTTTTCAGCTTTCTTCACACTAAATAACATAATAATTTTTAACAGATATGTGTAAGTCACATCATCACTATTACTTATTTTTTATTTATTTTTTATTAGAATAAGGATGGAACAAAAAAATCTATGTACCAATTTATTTATCAATATATATATAAGTTTGATAATATTAAATCCATATCTAACAAATCTTATTAATTCTGGAATTTTTTAATATACCCCTTAAAAAATCACATTTTATCAAAATACCCCTAATGAATTGTTATTTTCAATAATACCCCTGAAAATGAAATAATTGTGCATAAATATCTTTTTGAGGGGCAAATTTATAAAATCTAAAATATTTATATTTTACATTTATACCCTTAAAAACGGTATTCATGCACAATTTAACCCATTTAAAAGGTATCGATGGTAAATGAATTCTCTGAAAAGGAAATTTTGACATGTGCAAAAATCTCATTTGAGGGGAATTGATAGTAACAAGGTTTGAAAGAGATTTTTGAAAATATAAGATTGTTTGTTGTTTGAGAGGTATATATGGAAAAAAAAATAAAATGTAAAACATTCCTTTCATTAAAAAAGATTATTAGTTTTAGAAGAGTTTTTTTTTCAATATTTTTTAAAATTTACACACTTATCGTGCTTGGATGAAAACTAGTTTAAACAAATAAAAAAGTGGTTAGTTATGCGGATTATTAATTTATAAGTACAGATAATATAAATGTTAATATTTTGAGTGAAAAATTATTTAGTTCAATAAGAAAAATAAATTCTTATTTGTAGTGCTTCTAAGAAAAGGCATTTATATCCATTTTATGAAGAAAAAAATATTGATATATGCCCGGGACCAAGTTACTATTATTTCTTTCCTTACTACTTTTTATAAAATAAAAAGATTTGGGACAAACATTCAATAATCAATAAGTACAGTCTCAAACTGTTTACTTTTAATTATTAAGTACTTATAATAAGCACTTAAGACAAAACAAATATATGCTACTGAACTGAATAAGAAACGAATGCTTATTTTAAGTGATAAACCAAATAAATGCTTATTTTCCGCTAAACCAAACGCCCCCCCAAAATTTAGTACAAAAGCAGCATAGGTCGTTTTGAACCTTATGATAGCTAATCAATTATTTGCTTTTCATGCAACATTCCTGGGGGAGCAATAGCCAGTGCCACCTACTGGGGCTGCCAATTCTTCCTGTTTCAACCCCCCCCCCCCCCCCCCCCCCAACCAAAAACCAAAAAAATGATCTGCAAGTTACCATTATAGAGAATTGTTCATGTAATGATTTTTATTCACAGTGATTCCGTGATAGCCTCTTCTCATCCTGTTTGTTTATAGATCTACATTGAAGATTAATACAAAGATGTTCTAAAATTTGATTCAATAAACATGAGATGATTATAGAAAAAGAAGATAAAATTAACAGAGTGAAGGAACATGAAACGAAGCAGATAAGTTTATATTCACGCATAGTAATTTAACAAACCAATTTGAAGATGAAACCTATATGATAAGTCACTATTGAGGAATGAAGCTCAGAGACTTCCAACAAGTGAAAAGGGAAAGGCAAGCATTACATCATCAAAATGAGGTTGACCTAACTGAATATTCTTTTGGCCTTCCAATCATTTGTTATTATATCATATATATATATTGCAGTAACCAATTCAGATCACAGTTATAAGATCATCTCAAAAGGCCCAAAATTCAACCACATTGTGGGGGGGGGGGGGGGGGGGGGGGGGGGGGGGGAATGACAGATTTTTCCATTCATCGCGATGAGTGATGGCCTTTTTCCCCCTGGAAAGGTCCAAATCTACTACCCCAAAATCCTTGCTCATATAACCCTACAGATTTTCCATTCACTTGCATGTTAAAACACATTACTCAACTCCTCACCACCTTTCACCACCACATGCAGTGGACTCAAAGAAGCAACAGATCAAGGCCACAATACTAATAATTACAATTTGCCTTTTCAGATATTATCTTATAAATGTCAGTTCCAAGAGTTAAAAAAAATCAAAGTGATCCTGCCCAACCATAGCAGGGAAATTTGTGTGCAATGGACTGAAAGAAATATCTCAAACCAACTACTGAAACTTTTGACACCCAAAAATGTTTTATGCATATACTCTAAAATTAGCAATGAAATGTCAACTTATTTGTTAAACCATGCTATTGTGAATCCTGGGGGGGGGGGGGGGGGGGGGGGGACTAAACATCAGTTCAAAACATTGTCTACATGATAGCTAGATGTAAACAGAAAAAAAAAATACACAATTTTAAAAGACGACAAAAAAAAGAATAAACCCCGTACCTCTATTAAGCCTCAAACCAACTTTCCAGAGCACGGAAAAAGAATTACTGCAGGTTAATAAAATTGACCTTTGCTATTGTTTCCGCTTTGCTTCTTGATGCTGCAGTAGCATTTCAAGGCAAATGTCACATGTTGAAGTAGCTTTCACCATAGCAAATATAAATTTAAATGATGGATCACAAAGCACAGCCTTCATCAAACCATCAGAAATCAACTTTTTCTTAGTACAACAGGAAGGACGAATCGAGCTATAGATGGCATGAAATACAAAGAACAGGTTTCAGTAGGCTAGCCTCCGGGACAGGGTTATGGATAAAACACACTAGACGATCATAAATAGGCAACAGACACTTTGCCAAGGTAAAAAAATGCTCTTGCAATATAAGAGACACCTCGAAGAATGGATAATCATGAGTATCTATAAACGTCCTTGATGCATGTCCGAACTACAGGTTCACGTCTTAATGCAGCTAGTGACTAAACACTGACCTTGTCTCGAACATGGAAAGCATCAATAACAGGAAAAGCAATGTTCACAAATTTAGAATCTTTTGTAACAATCAAATGGTGGTCTCAACAGTGATTATGTAACCATCAATCATTTAAAACATTTTAGATAGCTATTAATGCTCCAACTTATGGGAAAAGAAAGCCAACATAATTGATCGTAATATTTGGTTGAAAAATAGTCACCAAGCATATATTAATTTTCATTGACTTGCTGCATTATAAAATACAGGTGAGACACCATAAACAAGAACTTTGAAGAAGATGAAGAAGATGAATAACTACAATAAGTTGATTTTTCAGCAGTAATATATCACGTTATTATGTTTAAGGAAAGATGCATTCATACTAAAAAATAATCACGTTACTTCCTTCATAACCTCTTCATTGCTATCTTCCTGATTCTTCTCTGCATGAACACTGAATATGCAAGTCCTCCATTCAAACTCAATTTCCAAGTTCCTGACTATATGTTCTTGTGAGAAGCTCATCACCCACTTTCCTATATTCAAATTGCAAGATTGTTGATATCTTCAATCATTCTCCAGTGCAATTCTTTCTCGTGCCCTCACTAAAAGTATTTTTCACAAGACAACTTTAGAACACCATGGGTTGAGCATTGTGCTCACCCACTTGACGCTTCAGATTCAGTTGTGTCTGTTCCGGCAACAAACACTGAACATTGTTTTGGCTGGGCCCATTCAGTGACTAATGTGGTCATCCTCACTGAACTAACTTGGATCTGAACTATGATTCAGATCAAGTATTACTGACATCAGATTTCCTTTTCGTACATAAGCCCTGTCACTCCCTCAAATTGACCTCTTTTAAGTATCAAAGCTGAACAAATGCACCACCATTGTTTCATTTGTATCATCAATTACCACTTCCTGATCCAAAACTAATCCTCTAGAAATATCTCCATATACTCCAGAAGCCTCTTTCAGAATCAACTTTGAAAGACATGAGCTTAGCATAAAATATATAGCAAGTGAACCTTTACTTTTATTCATATCAAATCAGCAACTTACCTTGCCGTTGTATACTGCCATTTGCTTTTAAAATATCACAATAAAAGTCTTTCATTCATTGAAGTGCCTCTTGCAGAAGAACAGAAAGTAAATAAGAGTAAACACTGCATATAAAACCACTTCCCATATAGGAGAATAACATGTTCCAGCAAAAAAAATCAGAAAAAAATGATTCTTTTCCATGATAAAAATCAAGGAACAAGAGCATAAAATTCCAATATGTTCTACCATTTAAAGGTCATTTAAGCATTGTTTACAACGTGCCAAACGGATATGTTACATACACAGTTCCAATTATGAACTATTTTTTTTCCTTTTTAGCCAAAATAAATCTAACAAGCCACACCTTGTCTTGGTAGCTGCTTATAAATGCATGTTTATGGTCAGCTGAGTTGAAGGAGACTGAGCCCTGCAACAGAAAGAAAGCGAGAAAACATCTATGTCCAACCAAGTCATAAGGGTTTGTCTGCTAAAGAACAGCATCAATCGTCATCTGCAACTAACATAAGTGGACAACTTTGTAGGATTGCACGTCCCTCACCTTGAAATCAGTCAATTATGCATACCGAATATATCTGAAGGTTGAATTGTACAGTCCCACTAGCCACTGACTACTTTGAATCATCCAAATAAACCACCAGTGCCTAATTCCCCTTGCTGCAACTCCTTTTTGCGCAGCTCCTCCAATGGATCGGGGCTCTTCATGACCCTCCGTACACGCCTATATATTGCATTTCAATGGGACTTATATATATACATGTTATGGAGAAATGATTTAAGATGAACTATTTGAGGAATTGGAATTTCATAATCTCTAATTTTATAGTCATGTCAAGATACCTGTCCTGAGCATTTTGGGCAGGAAATGTGGGCATGAAATCCTTTGATTTCGGTAATGGAACCTCACGGAACCATTCATGCTTAAGAGCAGCATCTGCTGTTATCCGCTGCATGAGAAGTACAGATTTCAACAATTACTATTTGTTAAACACAATTAAAAAAATCATAGAGCTAATTCACATGTTCATTTTTTTCATAATGAGAGGATACCTTCTCAGGGTCAAACGTGAGAAGCTTGTTCAATAAGTCAAAACCAGCTTCAGACAGGGTGGGACGTCCAGAGAAAGATGTGGGAGGGAATTTCTCACGTAGCTTGTTATACCTGAAAATCACATACATGCAGTTAATACGAACATGAACAATAAACATCACCCAACTGTAAAGTGCCACCTAAGGTGAGCCACGAAGCCTTGCCAGGAACACCCATAGCTGGAAGCCTGGGAAAAAGGTGGCATAACAAGAAGAATAAGCAAACACATCTATAAGCATATTAGAATATTACTATGATTAACATGAACCACAAGATGAATATCACAAATATTAAGATACTTACGGTTGTTTCACAGTCTGTATCCTCGCTTTTGGCAGTTTGGCAAACCCAGGCCATATCCTCTCATTCGGAGTGCCAAGGATCCTATATATCTGTAATTAAACAGAAATTGCAGAAACCGATGGATAAAACTAGAAATAATATGATACGCCCATGAAAGTGGAAAATGTAGGTTACCTTATCGAGTTGATCAATCTCTGTCTTCCCACTAAACAATGGTTCCTTGGCCAAGAGTTCAGCCATTATACAGCCTAATGACCACATGTCAATTGCAGTAGAGTACTCCTTCACTCCAAGAAGAAGTTCAGGTGCCCTGCACAAGTAATTTACATAATAATGAGTTAATGACCACTTTTCATAGACAAGTTAAAGAAGAAATAAAATGGACAAGAAGAGGAAATCTACCTGTACCAAAGGGTCACAACCAGATGAGTGTAGGGTTTCAAAGGGCTCCCATACTGGCGAGACAGACCAAAATCGCAAATTTTAAGCTCACCACGGTTGTTAAGTAAGAGGTTTGAAGTCTTCAAATCCCTGGATAAAAGCACCCATAAATCAAACAAGCATAATCCAAAGATACGATAAGAAAAAAAAGGCAAGGAAAGCCCACCTATGGAGGACCCAATTGTCGTGGAGATACTTAGCACCCTCCAAGAGCTGCAACATGAGGCATTTAACCTCGCTCTGGCTGAACGGCTGCTTCATCGTCTCCATCAGAGCCTTCAAATCGTGCTCCATGTACTCCATCACCATAAATATGCTGTCCAAGCTGCTCCCCACCACAACCTCCTTCACGTCCACGATCGAAGGGTGATGAAACGATAACAAAATGTTGATCTCCCTCAAAGACGTCAATGGGAACCCCTCCCTCTCCTTCTCCATCTTCACCTTCTTCAAAGCCACAATCTCCCCAGTCTTCTTATCCCTCGCCCTGTACACAACACCGTAAGTCCCCTCATTAATCCTGTTTAGTCTCTCAAACTCATCGACGCTCCTACATCCCTTCAACATGTCTATGCTCCTCTGCGGTGGCTTTATAGGCTCCGGAGATTCCGGCGACCCGTGCGCCGCCTCAGAATCCGTTCCCACGGATCGATCATCTCCTTCGCTTCCCCCATCGACGTCCATGAAATCCTGCCCTTCTTCCTCAACATCGTCATGACTAACGGGCGACTTCGGTCCAGACTGACCCGACCCATCCCCGGAAACCTCTCCAAGCTCCGGACTTGAAGATCCGGATCTTCGTCTCGGCTCCAAATCCTCCTCACCCTCATCCGGTGCATCCGCCCACCGGGAGGCGGAGATGTGCCTCGTCGAGATGAAATCCTCCTCTGCCACCACCGCATCCCGCGTTTCGTCCGGGGACCCCACCTCCGAAACCGAAGCGGGCTCCGGGAGGCTCGAAGGGACAAACCCCTCGGGCAAGGGAGGCGGGGGAGGGAGCGGCACCACCGCCTTCGACTGCTTCTCCTCCTGGTCCCACACGATCGGAGAGAACTTCCTCTTCTTCGCTCCCACAGGAGGAGAAGACCGGGCGACGCCCGTCTCGTCGGACTCCCCACTCGCGCCGCTCGAGAGCTCTCCGGGCTCGCGATCCGTGCCGGACCGGTCGCGGGACCGGCCCGAATCGGACGAACGAGGGGCCCCGTTTGTCTCCGCCGCCGCAGACTGTTCTTTCCGAGAAGAAACCCTAACCCTAGATTCACGATTGGACGGTCGGTCTTTGTTATCCTTGTAGTTGTTGAGGTTCTCCTTCTTTTCCGAAGCTTCGGATTCGGAATCTCTGTCGCGGAATCCATTGTAGGCGCCGTATCTGCCCGCCGCCATACAAGATCCCTCGCACAGTGAAATTGGTCGCGAAAACAAAACCCTAGAAAACGAAGGAAGTGATGGAAACCCTAGGAGTTGAGTATGATCTGAGTGGATCTTGTGAAAGAAACCCCAAATCGAGTACCTGCAAAACCCTAATTTTCAAGAAGGGTCGAGGTAGCGATGAGGGGTGGGGAGAGAGAGAGAGAGAGAGAGGAGAGCGAAGACTTTGGAGAAGTCGACACTCGGCACGATAAGATGAGATCGCGTGACAGCTCTCGTGGGTTCGACCTTAACGAGATGGGCTCGCAATGATGGGCCTCCGTGGTTAGTCTGATAAATGGAGTCAGAAATATATTTTTTATTTTTTATAAAAATAAATGCATTATTACTGAAAATATAAATTATATTATTATTTAAATAAAAAAAACAAATGTGACTGAAAAAGAAGATCAAACTTGGGTTAGAAAAAAAATCGTATATATCATTATTCTTGGCTTTTTATATCATTATTCTTGGTTTTTTTTGTTCTTCATTGGAGTGGAGTTGTTTCTCTCATTATTCTTATATATACACTCATTTATTCAGAAATACTGAATTTGGAATAAGAACTGAATTAAACTTGTCCTAAATTTAAAATAGATCCCTTAACACTTTAACAATTCATGTGGAATTGTAGGGGAAAAGTTTGATTGGCCTTGGCCTTTCCATTTCCATCTACTAAAGAATTTTGTCATTAAACACATTAAAAGCATAAAAGAAAATATTTATTTTGCAACCTCATTCTAGGGTCAAAACAGTGTTATTTTAAACCATTTGAACTCCCAGTATACAATTTAAGAACAATGGCAGATAAAAAAAAACAAAAAAAAACAATGTAAATTAAATGATTCATTTTGAATCTTAACATTTAAAAATTTACAACCTGCCTAAATTGCACCCCTCTGAACTTCTGGTGACACACCAACCTGTAAGAAACAGAGAAAATATTCAACATGTAAAAGAAATCTTTCCAAATAAACCATAAAGGTCAATGCCCTCAGATCAACATAAGTTGACATTCTACCAAAATCAGTTAAAACATTTAAAAGCCAACCAATCAAAATGTAGCAATAATGCCCCACCATCTAAATCTCCCCATCAAAACTGATGATCAAAATTTATAAACTAACAAAAAAAAAAACTATTTAGGCGGCAATGGCGGGGATCGCAGCCCCGCGTTTCCTTGCCTCCTTGATGATGGAGAGCTTGATGCCCTTCCCCTTGGGGAGAGACACCCACGGCTTCGTCCCCTTTCCAATGGTGAATACATTCCCCAGACGGATCGCAAACTCCTAACCAGTCGAGTCCTGGATGTGGATGGTCTCAAATGTTCCCTTGTGCTTCTCCCTGTTCTTGATCACGCCGACACACCCCTGTTCCTTCCTCCAGTGACCATGACGACATTCCCAACGTCGAATTTGATGAAGTCGGTGACCTTGTTGGATTCAATGTTGAGTTTGATCGTGTCGTTGGCCTTGATGAGAGGATCCGGATAGCAGATGGTGCGGCTGTCATAGGTGTTCAGGTAGGGGATGCCCTTCTGGCCGAATTAAACAGACCGCACCTTGCAGAGCTTGAACTGCAAACAGATGCCAAAATGTTACTATCAATGAGACCTCAACGGATGAAAAATATATAAAAAAATCCAACAATGCATTCAACTTGGTAAA
This sequence comes from Acorus calamus, assembly GCA_030737845.1. NCBI lineage: Eukaryota > Viridiplantae > Streptophyta > Magnoliopsida > Acorales > Acoraceae > Acorus > Acorus calamus. The sequence continues at coordinate 15,571,434 of CM060858.1, read as the reverse complement.
ATCTGTCTTACTTTTCATTTATTCAAGACAATAAGAATTGTAAGGCACTAATTCTTCTAATTTTTCAACTACAATATTTGACATTATGAAAGAATAACAAGTTGACGAAATATGTGGAAATGATGGCAATCACGGCTAAACGGTTAAATTTGCCAGTAACTGCATGCTTATTGTACAATTTGATAATACACCAATAAAGTATAACAAAATTCCAGCACACTTTGATATATTACATGCAGGCGGTTTCATGTGATGGTGTACTAGATGGACCGGTGGCAGCTTAGATGTGAACATAGCAAACTACGACTGCCTACTGCTTCTCGACATCTTCTCAAAGTACTTTTTCTGTGGATTTTTTTTCTTCATATTTCATCTCTACTTTCTCCTCAATCAAGTGGAAAGAAGAGAAGAGTTGAAGGGTATGATGGGTGGGTTGGTGGCAGTGAGAGAAAGACTGAGGACAAGGATTAACAAAGTAAAAAAACAAAGCCCCAACATTTCCTGTGTTATAGAAGCGATATTTTTGGTATCACCTAATATTACCCTTGAATGTCAGACATTTATTTGAACAGTTATCCATCTCAAATGTATCAGCAATGCCAATTGCAGAACCATGATCTGCATGGGTCCAGTTCGATACAATTCATGTCCCAATGCAGAAGTTCGCCTTGAAATGAGTAACCTAGAGCTGATACTTTGGGGGGGGGGAACAAGAAACAGAAATACATAAGACCCTCATCACACATGAAAAGCACCACAGACAGACCTTTGCTTCCTCGTCCCTGATTGAGTGAAGACGAAAACATCCCTTGGTGTCATAAAGAAGCCGAAAATTCTCATTGGTTTTGGGAATTTATACAACACCTGCAAAATTTCCATCAGGAAATTGCTATCAGATTCCAGAATTAATCAAGTTAAGAATTCTTCCTTAAAAGCCTGAGAGTATCAATGGAATCAAGAAAATTCTGACTAAGCATCATTAGATACACATACCCATAAAACCAGCGGGATAAGTCTTGTCGGTCCTGACCTATCCATCAACAGAAACATGTGGTTGCATCAGAATGGCAATAACTTCACGGTATGTCAGTGCATATTTCAGCTTATTTCTCAAAATGAGAATCAAAGGCAAGCATTCCCTAGCTTTGTGAGGACCGGAGGATGGCTTTGGGGCCTAGAATAACACACCAAATTTTTACATATCAAGCAAGGAAACTGACAGAACAGTCTGCCAAAAATGCATAGTGCAAAAGGATCTGAACTTACAAATACACCACCGAGCTTGTCTAACATCCAATGCTTTGGGGGCATTGAGCCTCTTCAGATGTTTCTTCAGCTCTCTTGCCTGGTTTTAAAAGAAGGGAGAAGGTAACTAAGTTGACAAAAGATTAATTGTCTAAACAACATAAATAAGTATCAAGCTTTCAAACCACCATTCCATGTTACCACTTCTTCAAAATTGATTGAGAAAACACTATTATATATAGAGGAAGTATTTAACAATGTAACAATTGACAATGTTATTGAGCCATCAGCTTCTATGGATCCAATTCATGAAATTGTCTCTCGCGACTCGATAACTAATCCATGGAAGTATTTAACAATGTAACAATTGACAATGTTATTGAGCCATCAACTTCTATGGATCCAATTCATGAAATTGTCTCTCGCGACTTGGTAATTAATTCATGAAATCGTATCTCACGACCATAGTAACAAATTCGCCGGATGATTCGCGAATAGTCACGAATGTCCGTCGAATCACAGGTCTGCCAAAGGAATCGACGACTATTCTTCAGTTCGCTGAATTCGGCGTATGTTTTAAAATTCGGGACGAAACGGTCATATTCAGAATAGATTCGGGACAGTTTAGGAATATAAATTTCCAGTTTATAATGAGAAAAAAGGGTCCCAAGCCTGGAGTTGCGCCGTCTGCGAGAGGTCTCTTTCTCATCATATTTGTAGAAGTGTGTTTATGTTTTCACTTTGGTTTTGTAATAGGTCCTCTGTTTATTGGATATCATAATGAACGGCCCTCCTCTTTTTTTTTCTTTTTTTTTTGGTCTTCAGGCAGAAAATAACATTTCTTATGTGGATTACATGGATGTGTATTATGTTTATTTGAGTTCTAATATATCTTAAAAATGCTTTATGTTATATTTATTTTATGATTATGATGTTTATTTATATATTTTGATAACTATGTTATATATATACACTTTTTTAGGTCTCTGAATTTTTTTGAATTGTTCCCGTATCCTTTCCCGAATAATCCGAATCATACTGAACAAAACCGCTACCGAATTATCACCGAATGCCAAATTTGTTACTATGCTCGCGACATCAATTCACAACTTTATGTTCATGCAAATTACATAATTGACTAAAACCCGTCCAATAAACACCTTTTTGGGGGGATTACACAAAACAAATAATCTTCCCACTTGAAATTTCTAACTTCATTGGCCAATTTAAGCAACCAAATCCACCAAACACGCAAAACTTCTCCACCAAAACCAATCGAGCATTCTAGATCTCAGACTCAACAAATGATCACAGGTACCAAAGAATCAGACGCGAAGAGTTTCCATTCAAATCGACGGATGAACAACAGATCGACGTTATGGAGTACAATATGAAAGAAAAAAAACTAAAATCGAAATGCCAATCCAAGCAAGTCTGACACAAATGTATGAATCATTGAAATCGAAGATCAGAGACTCACCATCTCGTTTTAGAAGTTCTCTCTCTCTTCTTCTCCTCACTGTGGAGACCAAGGAACCCGAACCCTAAAAATCATAGTTTCGAAGAGCCGAGTGGACTCCGACCTTTTCCACCTTCATGTTATAAGTATTTGAGGGTCCGTTTGCATAGAGGTATAAGTTATTATGTGGTTTATAACTATTTCAGGAATTGTTGACTTTATCAATAGAATAAGAGATTTTGTGTTTGGTTGTGTTTTCAGTTATTATCATTGGGAAACGTAATAATAAAGGTTGGAGTGTTTGGTTGATGAATAATAAGATGAAAATAAGGTGTAAAAAATTGATTTAACATGTAGGCCCCATTGATGTATAAGAGGTGATGACAGGTGATTTGATGTGATGATATGTGATTTGGTGGTGAGTCCTCTTATTCCAGTGGAGTAATAACACAATTCCATGGGTGGACTTGGAATACAAATACCAGCTATTCTCTCCTTATTCTGCATAGTTATACCCCTTATTTCGTCTACCCAAACACCCTTTTACCATTTTTCTCCTCAATTCCTCCCCTATTCCGCTAGCCAAATGGGGTATAAATCGACGGTTGTAGATCCACCACGATTGGTTGGGTCTAGGGTTGCAACTTAGGTTGAGTTGAATCCGAACCCGACAGGTTGAACCCGATTTTTACATGGGTTGGGTTGATGAAATTGAGTTCGGGTTGACTCATAAATCGGGTTGGGTTCGAGTTGGCTTCACTCACAATCTGACCAACCTGAATCCGTAAACTAATAATTAAAAAAAAATCATGGTCGTTCATTATGTAGCTTCTAATATGGGTAGTCCAAATTTTAGGTAAACCTAGTTAATCTTACGGGTTGGGTCAGATTGATTTATTTAATTTGCACATCATGTTAGAAATTCAGGTTGGGTTGAGTTGGTCCAATTCGGGTTGAAAATCAGGTTGGGATTGGATTAGTCCAATTCGGTTGGGTCGGGTTGGTTTATATAATTAAGGTTGAGTTCGGGTTAGTCCAATTCGGGTTGGGTCGAGTTAGGGTTGAGTAGTTTGGAATTCGAGTTGGGTTCGGATTGGAGTCAACACAAACCCAACCCGCCCGAGTTGCAGCCCTAGTTGAGTCTCAACGGGTGGGATCAAGTTGGAACTCAATCCAAATTCAACCCAGGGTCGGAAAAAGATAACTCAAACACAATTCAACTAGACCCTCGAATTTGAGAAATTCAGGGTTCGGGCTCAGGTTCAATTTGAGTTGGATTGGCTCGATTTAATTTGAAAACCGTATTATTTTAAATAATTAAAATTTTACAAGAGTTCATTCTCTGAACATCAAAAATAAAAAGATGAAAATGATAATTATTTTTATTTTAATAATAAAAATATGAAAATTATAGAAGTGAAATTTTATCATACAAATTAAAAAAGGGGGAATTGTCCAAATGCCCCATGACTAGGGGTTTAATTTTTTTTGCCCCTGGACTTTTTTTTATTTTTTATTTACCCATGAAATCTGGTCCTATTTTTTTTGCCCCTGACCAGTTACATAAATATTACATTTCTGTAATTCATTGTTAAATATATGTAATTGGTTATTATATTTCTTTAATTTATATGTAATACCCGAACTATCCCTTACAAACAGTTACATAAATACAGAAATATAATGTGATACATACAGAAATTATACAAATAATTACATATATTTAATAGTTGTCTACAAAAAATATTAAAATATGCAAATATGTTTAAACACAAAATGGTCATATATACATTTTCAATGTCATTACAATATCATCTGTAAGTGCATTCAATGTACGCAAAATTGTTATAGATACAATACTAAAGTTTCATTAAAATAGATACATCAATTGTTTGAATTATGATGTTTTCTTCATATCTTACTGATCAATTGTAGTCTCCCCCTTAATCATCTTCATTTCCTTTTGGATGAAATGAAACTCGCTGAATTATCATTGAACTAGAAATTCAATGTATTTCATAACGAAAAATGGGTTTTCCAAGCAACATAAAAAATACAACAAACAGTCAAACACCTAAATAAATTTATGAACAATTGTAATATTTTAGTATAATTACTTCTTGATCCGTGTACTAAACAATTATAGAAATTAACATTTATATAGCAACTACAACAAAAACTACAAATGTAATACCCAACGATATAATCCACCATTTACAGATAATTACAAATTACATAAATATAATAACCAATTACATATATTTAACAATGAATTACAGAAATGTAATATTAATATACGGATGAGAATCGTGGCTCTGGTCAGGGGCAAAAAAAAAAGGAACAGATTTCAGGGGTAAATAAAAAATAAAAAAAATTCAGGGGCAAAAAAAAATTACACCCCTGGTCAAGGGGCATCTGGACAATTCCCCCATTAAAAAATTATAATTTTATTTAAAACATTTTATTTAGATATGAAAACTTCGAGTTGGGATTGGTTCGGGTTACACGAACCTTCAACATAAACTCAATCCAAATTAGGTTCGAGCTGCTTAGATTAAACTAGAATGCAAGTTGGGTCAAATTCAACCCGTCCAAGTTGCATACCTAGATTTCAAAAAACAGCTGTGGATGGTGCTTCCTAGAACAAGGCCTATTACCCCACCCAAAAAAAAATTATTTATACAGTGGGGTGATGGTCTAAAGGAAAAGAGAAGAAGGAAGTGGAAAAAAAATGAGAAAGAGAAGGCCAGATTAACATCCTAATGCGTATATAGTGAAAGCATTGTTCATTTGTTCCTGTAGGGTCCATTTTCTGAGTCCACTAACTATGTTTCACGTGCTCGCTGCTCAAGACCCGATTAACAAAGGCACATGGCCCGAATCACCCACGATCTGTGAATCCGGCCCGTTGATCCATTCACATCCATCCAACAACTAGAAAATATCATGTCAGATTTGGGATCAAATCCCAACAGAAAATATGATTTTTGTGATTATTATATCTTAGAATCTCATACAAATCTCATATTATATATTTGAATTTGGAACTAGACTGATTTTTAAATCCCAACAAAATATATTTTTAATTATGGATCATCATCGAGGATTCTCAAAATCCTAACAACATATATATTAGATTTGGAGTTATTTGATTCTCAAATTCCAACAGTATATATTATATTTGAAAACATATTCCATAAAATCCCAAACAAAATATGTATATTTATCATGGATAATCAATTACTATATTTGGAAATCTCTAGATATACACATACTTGATCATCTAAATCAGGGATCTCTCCCCATCCGTCCTGTGGGAGAGAGATCCACCATTAATTCTAGGGCACCTACTAAAATATTATAAATATATAAGCAATTCTCCCTATGGGGGGAGAGAAACATTTTTCCACTAAGTCCCTTTTACAACATCGGCGGACCTCACCACTTCCAGTGCGAGATCCCACCACCAAAAGAGGAATTACGTGTGACTTGATCCCTAAACAATGTTACGTAAGTAGCCTAAGAGGGGAGGTCACCCCCATCCCGTTTTCACGATGCTCGAGGAGGAGGATCACTGACAATCTAATGGTACCCATTGGAGGAAGCGGAGCGGACGGATCCGACTACCCGAACCCGATAAGTCAATTTTCACCCCTCCACTTCCCTACTATGAAGTGATGCACTGTCTGGTTGTTGTGTTGTATAGATCATTTTGGGGACCGGATCCGGTCAGTGCTCGACTTCGGTCAGTACCGAACTGCACTACGTGCAAATTGAACTGCACCACTTATAAATCGAACTGCACAATCAATTGTTGGATATATTTTTTACTCTCTTATTGGATTCAATCAACTATTGAAAAAATATGAATTCCTAAGTATCATCAGTATCAAATAAGAGAGTGAAAAATATACCCAACAATTTGTTGTGCAGTTTGATTTATAAGTGATGCAGTTTGATTTGAACGTGGTGCAGTTCGGTACTACCGAACTGACCGAACTCAGCACTGACCGGATCCGATCTCATCATTTTGGTGGACATGTTAGGTGACAAACTAAACTAGACTGACATTTGAACCTTGTTGCTTATAAATTAGTCCGCATCCGACCATGCACTTTTGTGTGATAAGTTGAGAACTGCTAACCAAGGCAAGCCACCTTTTCTCATTTGAAAAAGATCATATACCCAATTTTGTAATTGAGTAAAATAATGCTTTTAGTAGGTAGACATATTTTAGATAAAGGAAGATGAATATTCGAATATCGTACATATGTCACATTATCAATTTATCATAAGCTAATTCATTTGTGAATTTTTGGTACAATTAATGATTCTAATGAGTCATATAATCATTTTGGCAATCACGTGACAAATAAGAACACAAACTTGCACCATTATCACCGCGTACATCATATTTATTCTTCTAAAAATAGTGTTTTAAAACCTAACTTGACTCGGCTAGTTGAACTAGTTAAACTTTCATTTGTTTTGAATTCTTGTTTGATTTATCTTTAAAATCTAATAATATAAAAAAACGATAACACAGTCAACTCACTAGTTGAATCGGGTGGTTTTGAAAAACTGGTTACTGTTTCGATTCTTTATTCATACAACTTATGATTAATTACTTGTTAAAACATTAAATCTAATTTTAAAAAATTGAATTATATATAATAAAATTATGTTACGATGTTAAATAAAAACTTAAAAAATATCATAATTAAGACTTCATAATTATATAAAGATTTTCTAAATATTTCATATTCTTATAAATTTATTTATTTAGTAATAATAATTGGTATATTTATTATGACATGATGATGTCATGATTCAAATCTGATTGACTATTAGTTGAATCAGTGATCATTAACCCATTTATTTTTCTTGTTCAATATGGTTCAGTCTTTAAAACATTGAAATAAAGAGATCCACATAACATAGCACTAATCAGGTTTCACAATCCATGGCCAAATTATTAGAGTTTGAACCAAGGTCGATGTCCCTTTACCAGTAGACAATTATGACAATTATGAAAATATGTAATTTTAAAACTTTATAAGATATTTATTAAATAGATATTCATAAGATTTAATTATTCCTAAGAACATATTTTAATGTTTTTAATGCACATGAGACAATTGAATCTATGGACCCGGGGACATTAAATAAAACTTCATTTTTCCGCATAGAAACAAAAAATTAAAAAAAATTATAAATGAAAAAATTGTCCTCTTGCACAGACAGACTATATCAAAAAAAATAAAAAAAATCATCATGGTTGGTGTTTATGTGGCTCATTTTCTCACTAGAAAATTTTTCATGTCATCACATAAGAAACACAACGAATAAATTATACAAATCCGTTTGTCAGCCGTTACATCCGCTTCAATTGTTATTTGTTGTCACAACTAGCCAACTTGGTCACCAAGGTTTTTATATTATTCGAAAATGGGCATTCATCAATAATTGTTTGAAAGCTACACACAACTCTCATTTTCAAAGAACTTGCTCATTAAGTGTATGAGATGATTAGGTTGAATGGCTACATTCACAGTACCTTCCAGTCCCTCTATTGTCATGTTATCTATCAGACAATATGTCACTATCGCGAGCTATACGTGTATATAAATTCACCCTAATAAGATATTATCTTAGGGTGCGTTTGGTTGCGCGATTGCGCTGCGATTGCGATTGCAGAAAGTTGCGTTTGCAATCGTGCAACCAAATAGTTTTGTAATCGCAGTTTTAAACCCAGCGATTGCAGGCAAATAGTATCCAAAAGCTGCGATTTCAAAAAGCTGAGAAAGTGAGCTTCCTGCAGAATCAGGTTTGCAATCGCAGATTCCTGTAGAATCAGTTTTGCAATCGCGCAACCAAACGCACCCTTAATGTGAATCCAATTTGAATTGGGTTGGGTTAATGTGTCAAATTACCTGACCCAAGTCCAAACTCGATGTGGTTGAAATTTTTAGTGAAATTTAAAATATTTAATTTTTTAGATGAAATTTAAGTTGTCAGGATTTATTTATCCTGAAATATATCAATTTTATAATTCATTTTATTATTATGTCTTTATCATTGTGTTTCATTTCCATCTTTTTATCATCTTTTTCTGCACGGATCACATACTATTATAAAGTTCAAATCACCAAAATGATTATTTTTTTAATTAAGTTAAATCATTCGAACACAATACATCCCCAAACATGAATCTCGTACGTTAGGTTCAGGATGAACTATTGGATTTGAGGGCAATAAATAATGTTTGGTTTGGGTTAGTATCCTTTTGCCAACTCTCAGTTAGGTTTGGATGGAACTCTAATTCTATCTAACCCGTCTGAGTTGTAATCATAAACAAAAGTCAAAATGCAAATGTACGTTGATTGTAGTTCAAATATTTATTCAAACATTACAATAATAAAACATATGCATTATTTGAAGAAAATAAAGAGTGAAATAGCAAAAGAAAAAAATATACAGATTGTCAAAAATAAAAAATAAAACATTCGCAGAGATGTTTATTGTTGTTGTAAAATCCAATTAATATTTAGACATTGTAACAATAAATATATATATCTTAATGATTGATAACAAAATTTACAACATAAAGATCTTTAGTTCCAAGATTATTTTTCACAAGTTAAGAATCTTATATGTGTTTCTATTTGCATATTTCGTATTATTCTTCCAAGATTACGCATGGGCACACGCACACACAACTTATGAGCTAACTTTATGTAAGCATTTTTTTATTATGACTTTTAAAGGGAGATAAGTAGATGCTTTGCTTGAAAGCATAATCTTGATGGATTTCAATATCATGGAAGATGTGATTTATGCAATTATGTTCCATTGGTCCCCCAGGATCATTCTATATATTAAAGATTCCCATTTGGGCGGAGTACTATGAAATATGGATTTTAAAACAATCTGATTACTTATTTATTTTATATGTTGTTATCAGATACTCTTACAGGAAGTGAACATATTAATATTTATTGTTGTTTGATTTTTTTACTCATACTGCAAGATTAATAAGACAGAGATTATATACAATAATAAAACGTTACATCACATGCACTGCTAAGCTGTGATGCAAATAGAGACCACCCATTTGAAGCCATCTCAAACCATGAACTAACATTATCACTTTATGAGACATTTTAAACCCACTCGTGCCTTTTGACATTGTCAAGTGTCAACAACCTTCATTAAAAAAAAAAAAAAAATTCCAAAACAGAAACACAAGGGAGACAAAATATTGGAACCATTTACAGTTATATACGATAAATGATAAAATGTGTTTGGACCCCTAAAATTTTCAAAACCTACATAAACATCTCATATAATTCAAAAATATGCAATTACACCCATTGCAATTTGATTTTCAATTAAGATGGGATAAAAATACGATTTTACCCTTTTAATTAAATTTTTATTATGTTTTCACTTTTTTTGGTGGGTAATTTTTACCTTTTAATTAATTATTATGTGACTTCATTCTCATGAAAATGCATTTAGATGTATTTGAAGAATCAATTATTACATAAGTTAATATTTATAAAGCTATCTAGAATTAATTAATTGATTTTTTCTATGGATATTTAGATAGTTAAAGGTAAAACAATAATTTTAAATTACTTTTGTCACATCTTAATGAAAAAATTATAATAACATGCATGGGTGTGTAAGTGCATGTTTTTAAATTTGATGGGGTGTTTCTGTAGGTTTCAAAAACTTCAGAAAGTCTAATGCATTTTACCCTATAATAAACATTAAATTAAAAATCAAAACAAGGAAAGATGAAAAACGAAGAAACGAATAAGCATTAAAAATGAATGGTATAAAATAGAGTCCATCATCATTTATGAACGTTTGTCTTTACAAACAATTTTCATTTCACTAACTAAACACGTATTTCATTAAACAAAACATGCATAACATTTCGTTTCATGGAGTACATATTTTAAGAAAAACTTTACCTAACATTATTATTCACGAAATGATGAATATATTACACTAGAAGGAAAAGTTCAAATTCAGTTCAAATTTAATGGAAGATTTTTTTGGTTAAATATGTTGGTCAAAATTAAAAAGGAAAATTTATAAGTCACAGGTTGTTATTGATGAATTAAAAAAACTGTACATAATAAGTTTACATTTTGAAATAAATTTTTTTTTTTTTAAGAAAATGTAGATGTTTGCTATCCGATTTCATTTACTGAATTCGAATTATAAATTTCGAACGGAGGGAGAATATAAACATAAGACAATAATAAAAGAGCATTGCAAGGAAACCAAAAGCAGGTCCGCGAGATTAGATGAAACATCTAACCGACGGGAGAAACGCACACCCGATCACCCCTCTATGTATATGGTCTCGTTGCGGAATTGGATGTTTTTCGTCTTTGCTATATAGCAGTCCCAATCCCGCATATATCTTCGAAACATCTCCCTCGAAATAAATAAATTTACATATGAATGACAGACTTGAATATTAATCTTTTATCCTAGTATCTAAGGCTCCGTTTGGATATTGAAAAGTAGATTTTATAAAACTTATTTTTAAGATGATTTTAGAAACTTTTTTGATATGATTCAGGAATCTTGATCGATATTGAGATTTCGGATTTGGAGAAATTATCCAGCTCAGAATCTGATCGATTTTGAGAATCGGAATCCTACCCAATTAAATCATAGTTTTTTTTTATATTAATGCCTCAAGTGAAGATCAGATGAAGATTAGAACAATTCAATAATTGTCCAACTACCCCTGGACTTTTATAACACATCCCCATTTTATTTTTATTTTTTTCTAGAAAGTCTCATAACGTATATTTTTCGATTTGTCAAAAATTAAAAGTCAAATTTTATAATATGCCTTGCCGAGTCAATTAACCAGTCAGTACCGTCCGATTGATGATCCTTCTAAAAAAATCAAAATCTGGACCGTTCAGCGTGTGAGTCCTGATTTCACAATTTCAATGCATTAAAAACAAGGCTGCTTTTTACTTTTTACACTGAAAAAGGTGTGTTGAAAGTCAATACATATCTTTGTTTTTTTCACTTATCTTCATATCACAATCTTTAATATATTTTATTGTATATAAATGTATTGATTGTAGAAGATATTGTTTTCTAGAAACACAATCGTCCAGACCTATCAAAGTCTGTTGGGTCCAAATCACATGTCAACACCAAGAAATTAATTTCTTGGTTTTCAAGTTCTTCTGGAATAAAATATATAATTAAATTTGAGTTCAAAAATTAAGAAAATTTGTGTACAATAATACAATTGTATTGGTACGGAGAATTATAACTTGGTTGGTGAATGAGGGAAATAGATTCTTAATTTTTAAAAATTATCATAAAAAATAAAATAAATTTTTTATATGGAATAAGAAACAGTTGTGACGTGTCAAGAACCGTTCAAGTTCCATTACCAAAATCTTTTGATAGGTATCCCTAAAGGGGCAAATTTGAAGAAAAAAAAACCCAGTTGTCACCACTTGCTAAATATGAATTTATCTTTGTGTTGACTTGCAATTCATCAAAACCAAATTAAATATTTAATTTTCTCATTTGTTCATTTTTAGGTAAGTAAGAAAACAAAAAAAATTTAAAATAATACTATTAATAAAATATTTTAAAACCTTTATTAAGTAAGTAATTTACACATAAAACGTGTAATATATTTTTTTAATAAAAAAAAGGTGTTTCATTCATTTTGACATCTGTATAAAATTAAAAGTAAATAAAAATTATGGTTTTTTATTTTTAAGTCCCCACAAACCATCATATTTAGTGATCGATCACTCACTTCTTTGTATTTGAGTTTTAGTCCACGATTCCTTTTTAGTCCCTATTAGAGACTAAAAAGAAAACTAAATAATTTATAAGATAGCTCTCTCTCAGGGACTAAAAAAGAATTATCCTTTAAATCTGGAGATTAAAACCTCAAATACAAAAACAGTGAGGGATCAATCATTAAATATGATGATTTATTGGGACTTAAAAATTAAAAAAAACCTAAATATTAACCCAGTAAATGGAACCCATTGCAAAGAAGAAAAAATCTCTAATAATTAATAACAACATGGATCCTCCCCCAATTCATTAACACAATTACTAAAAACCCCCTCTAAGCAAAAACCTTTCCAAAACCCACCCAAGTCGGCACCATCCATGCCTTCACTGACCTTCTAGAATTCCGTCCATCCACACGTGTGACTTGTGGACCCCCATCCACACACGTGTCACGCGTCCCTCCCCCCCAAACCCTTTATTAGCGCCGTTTAAAACCCTTCCCCCACCATTTCGCATCGATAACCACCACCACAAATTTCGATCCAGAGAGAGAGGAGAGACGAAAACGAAATCCTGACCGTCCAATATGAGTTCCTTCGGGTCCCCGATCCACCGAGAGATCCCAGCCGTCGATGAACCCCCTCCCGAACCAATCCCGACCGTCGATCACGAGGGAGAGGAAGGCTCGGACGAGGAAGACGAGGAGGAGTTCGAGTTCGCCTTCGTCTCCGACTCCGGCGCGATCACGGCCGACGAGATCTTCTCCAACGGTCAGATCCGCCCGATCTACCCCGTATTCAACCGGGACCTCCTCATCCCCTTCGATCGGACCGAGACTTCCAAGGCGGACCCGATCGAGACCCTCCGATTGCCGCTCCGGAAGCTCTTGATCGACGATCGGGAGCCCCCGTCATCGTCGTCTTCGGAGGCGGGCGACCTGGACGGCGTCCCGGCCGAGAGCTACTGCGTCTGGACCCCGAGTTCGGTCCCGCCGACGCCGGACCGGTGTAAGAAGAGCAACTCGACGGGGTCGTCGAGGCGGTGGAGGTTCCGCGACCTCGTCGTCGGACGGAGTAACAGTGACGGGAAGGAGAAGTTTGTCTTCCTCTCCGCCTCCTCCGCCGCCGCCCGGTCAAAGCCCCCGGCGAAGGAGGAGGAGAAGGCGGCGGCGGTGAAGGGTGGAGGAGGGAAGAAGAAGGGGAAGGTTTCGGTCACCGCGGAGCATCGGATGCAGTACGGGAAGGGATTTCAGGGCGGTGGAGGAGGTGGCGGCAGTGATCGACGGCGGACGTTCCTTCCGTACAGACAGGACTTGGTGGGTTTTTTTGCAAATGTGAACGGGTTGAGCAAAACTTATCAGCCCTTTTAGATTTTTTTTTTTTTTGGGGTGGGGGGGGGGGGGGGATTGATTATTAATTAAAATCGGTACTTGTTCGCGATTTTTTTGGTATTTGCGGGGACTTTTTTGTAAAAAAGTGATGTAAATTTTTGTGATTTGACAAAATATAAGTTATAATTTGTTTGGTGGTCCCTTTTGACTTTAGCCGTTGATCTTCTGGTCCTCCGGCGGAGCCCCCCGTGTGGGCTGTCCTGTGCTTTTTATGATTTTATTAAAAAGATTTTGTGTCAAATGGAATAGAAGAATCTGGGTTTTTTTATAAAAAAAATTACGTGTGTTTGTTTGAATGAGTATTGAATGATTGTATAAAAAAAAGATTGTTTGAATGTTTGAGGTTGGGAGAGATTATTAAATGTGTAGTCGCGTGGGTTTGAATTGTTTCTAGTTGACTCGGAGAGGGTGTTTGTGAATCGTTGGCATTTATTTCCATTTTTTTTTAATTGGGTGAGGTACAACACTCTCGTGATCGTTTGATTTTATTATTTTGATATATGTAATTTAATTGAACACTAATGATAAAAATTTAGAATTTAGTTTAATCAGAGTTCGTGTTTAAAAAGTTAAAACTTTTTAAACTTGGATTCAAACACATTTTTAACAATTAGCTTTTTAAATTACCATCTTTATTTTTTATATAAAAAAGTTTTATGTTTTAACCTCAAATTCAAATACAGCTTTAATTTTGAAATCTAATCAAATTGTACAATGTGCGTTGGACCATGATGGGAGTGAGAGAAAATAAAGGGAAACATATATAAATAAAAAATAAATTCTATTAGTTGTATTGGATGAGTTAAAAATAAGTCAGATAATTATTTAGGGGATGATATAATTGTTTATAAGTATTTATGTACTTCATAAACATGTCACATCTTCACTATTAAAGAGTTATAAACTCTTCTTCATAATTTATTCATCATCTATCATCAATTTATTCAAAATGCACTAAACAGAAGAAAAGTCATTTTTATGTATTCCTAATAAAAATAACAGAAAATATAACCATTTTTCTTTGTTATATAACATAAAGAATAAATCATTTTTTTGTTTGGTTGTGTTTTTAGTTATTTTCCTTGATAAATGTAATAATAAAATTTTTATTGTTTAATTGATAATGAATAAGTTGTGGATAAAAAATGAATAAAATGTGAATACGGATTTAATAAATGTTAAAATTTAATTTGATATGATCCCTTGATTTAATAGAGGTGGCGATAGGTGATTTGACATGTAGGCCCCTTTTATATCAATGGAATAGAATAGATTGAATGAAATAACATAATTCCAGTGAAGACCTGGAATACCAATGCCAAGCTTATTATCACTATTCTAGCATAGTTATACCCTTTTATTCTTTGCAAACAAAAAACTTTTTGGTCTTATTCTTCTCCACTCCTCTCCTATGCTGCCATCCAAACAGGGGCTTAAAAATAAAAATGCATGGCCCATATGAGGTGTAATATAGAATTATT
Source organism: Acorus calamus (assembly GCA_030737845.1). NCBI lineage: Eukaryota > Viridiplantae > Streptophyta > Magnoliopsida > Acorales > Acoraceae > Acorus > Acorus calamus. Next base: position 15,556,052 of record CM060858.1, on the reverse strand, counting down.
CACCCCTGATAGCTATATTGTGATAGATGACAATCCATAATGAATAAGAAATTTTTTGTTTAATTACCTTTTCTTTTATTCTCATTGAAAAACATAAAAATGACATTTTTGTTGTTTGTTTCACCTTGGATAAAGTGGTAGATGAGGGATGGATAAGAGTTTATGATTTTTTAAATCACAACTATACCCGTGAATAAGTGTGAGAGATGTGTGACTGATGATGAACGTGACAATTTTTAAATGTATGTCTGAGACTTTTAGGTGAGATAAAGTTTTTTAAATGACATACTAATATTTTTATCTATTGGCATAGATAAACCCTGATAAACAATTACAACATTTCTTTATGATAGTTATTACATATCAAAGTTTATTTGTGGAAAACAAACAACAAATAAGGGTCATATTCTTTGTTAATTCTCCATCACAAATGAGAGGTTATAAAATAGGGTATAGATGCTCTAAATGAGACCACACAAAGCTACGATACAGAACTCGGTTTCCTCATCTGGAAGAGATGAAAGCGAAGGGTTTATAAAGAGAGATGAGATCTCTGAGACGGTCGAGCTGGGAAAAAGAGGTGGGTAAGTCAGTGCCATGACTCGAACCCCAGACCTATCGATAACACCACTAAACCCTGAACGTTGTGCTATGGACACTGAAGACAATCTTCAATCTTCAAATTTGGTGCCAAATGGTTGGTCCTTTTTTATGAGAGTAGGTAAAGTCACTTTCTTTCGCTGTATTTGGTGAATGAGTATAACTTTTGAATTGGTAAAATCTTATTGAAGTTAAGGTTGAGTCTATCAGCATATTTTACATTGGAAAATGAATATGATCACCAAATACCTTTAAATGATGATTTTTTTATTAAAAGTGGGGCTGCATATTTCAACAAAAATTTAATATTATACAGATCTATAGGGAGCTCTGGTATACGATGTAATGTACATAATGCATTGATGTATCCAAAGTTGAGTGGGATCTCTGGTACATTTTATACTTGGTCATCCACTCGCAACCAACATATATTAAGATGGATAAAAACATCTAATATAAATGGCTCAAACAACTAATCAAACGATATGAATTTTCATGGGAAATGATAATATCGAAATATTAATCATGTTTAATTGAATAAAAAAATCATTTTTTATATAAAAATAAAATTAGATGTGAAAGGGTTTGGATAATGGATTCCAGTCCCAACATTTAACTACAAAAAAATAGAGACAAGATTCATGGAGGATATGATGTGGACTCACACAGACCCATTGGAGTCAAGATTCAATTAAACTTATTGAAGTTGGTGGTGCTATTGAGTTGGTGGTTTCTATATCAATGATATTGATTTTTGTTATTTCTTCCAAACAAAGCCTGTGATTTGTCAAAGGAGTTTGGAGTCCCATTCACACCTGACCATGCTTAATTTAATCATTTCTCAAGTATTATGTCCATCAATGAATAGACTGAATAGAGATATGTTTGAAAGAAATGTTAGGCTTTAGTCTCAAGTTTAATTGAGATTGGGACAACTGGGAAGGCAGCCACCCTAATCCATTGACATTAAACAGCCACTAAACAGTAGGTGGAGGAAGCACAATATAAAGATTCTATACTATCATGAGTGTGACATTGAAAGACTCCATTTTTTTCCAATTTGATGTATTGAATTGTATGCTTTGAGTTTTCTTTTGATCTTTTTTTATATGTGCACTTTAACTACAATACCAAACAGGGATCACATTTTTTTGGGTAGGTAAGTCTTGTTTTATTAGCTGGTTAAACCTTATCAGCTGCTTTTGTGCGGGTAAGTGCTTTATTATTTCCCTTCACACATTGAATCTTTCGGAACTAAAGAGTCCATCTGTCTGATCAGAGTTAATTTGATGTCCATCATTGTTGGGGGGAAAAGTTTTAAAAAAAAGATTAATGTGACATAAATTTGGATTCATATAATCAGTTTTCTTGCTCCGTAAGTTACAACACCCTATATGTAAAGGGATTGTATACAAATAATCAATCAATAAGAATTTCAATATTTTAGTTATTTGTGAGAGTTTTCTTTTTTCTTTTTTCTTCGGGGCCTAGAGAATGGATTTACAAAGTCTAAATGTTAAGCAAAATCTCATCTACGAATTATTTGCGTAAAGGCTGGTTGATACTAACTGGTTATTATCAAGCATACATAAGAACTACTTTAGGAGAAAATAGAAAGGCTTCTATTCCTAGCAACTCAGTCACAAGTCTTGTGAACTGGGAACCAAAATGCTCCCACATCTGTTTATGTTTATAATGAAACATTACCTTCACTACTCCACAAGGTGAAGAGATTATTAATAGTGTCATATTGACAAAATTGTTAATTTGTGCAAAACCATTGCATACTATTGCCATATTCGATCGATGATTGCGCAAACATTGAGTCGGCAAATTAAACTATCATTATTGATATATAAACTGTAAATGAAATTACAAATGCTGTTTTCCCCTAACCTTAGATTTGATCTGAGCTCAACATACCTTGGCAACTCTACTGGTATGTGATGAACACCTCAACCAAATGAATCACACCCTTTTCAGAGCAATTATTCTTCCCAGCTGATTTTATCAAACTGTCACGCCAGAACCGGGCTCAAACCGGACAATTGTATGCCACTGGCGAAATCCCGAGCCCACAAATCATAATGTATGATCTCCTCTAGTGAAGGGTGTTCAACCAAATCCCTCCTGTGTGCGTCACACGTAATCTCCACGACCTTGAAAATATCCAGGTATCCGATTCTGTAAAAACAAGACTGTATTTTGAGTATGCACTTCATGAGACAAATAAATTAAAAAAAATTCAAATCATGTGGTCCGCAAAAATGACTGCACGAACGATTACTGTTTTTATTTTAACCATATTATGAATTCCTCGTTGTTAGGAACAAAGGCAACAGTAAAAGTAAAGGTGTGTACTTTTCATCGATGAACATCTCCACTGCCTTCTCATTGGCTGCACTAAGAACACCAGTCATGGTGCCTCCTGCTCGCCCAGCAGCATAGGCAAGATCCATGGATGGGTACTTTACGTTGTCGGGAGCCTTGAAAGTTAGTGATCCTAGCCTGCATAGTCAATGTAATATGGTTATCCGGAATCCTACATTATTTATTTCAAGTACTCATATCAAGTATGCATCTTAAAGGTATCACTGCCAAATATATATAACCAGTCATGGATAATTTATCTCATAAATTACTATGGTACTGTATGTTTGGCTGTTAGCCAAAAAATTATATACACAAGATGAATCAACAAATCCATGAAATTTTTATTAAAGAATCATGTTCAAATGCAAAAACATGCAATTGTGCATCCACTGATACCAGTGGCTTCCCAGGTACACATGAATCCTTTCATCTCTTTAACATTATGAATTTTGCAAACTAATACTGGACAAATGGGAAAAAATGATATCACATGGTGATAATTAAATAACTGTTTTATCAGGTTTAATTTAATGAAATATGACACGATTCAAGTATCAAACGGGATCGGATCCAGTTAGGACTGGATCCGGTCAGTTCGATCAGTACCGAACTGAACAACGTGCAAATCGAACTGCACCTACTTATAAATTCGAACTGCACAATCAATTGTTGGGTATATATTTTACTCTCCTATTAGATGATGATGATACTTAGGAATTCATATTTTCTTCAATAGTTGATTGATTCCAATAATAGAGTGAAATATATACCCAACAATTGATTGTGCATTTCAATTTATTGGTGGTACAGTTCGATTTGCACATTGTCCAGTTCGGTACTGACCGAACTGACCGGTCGTATCAAACAAAGGGTGCGTTTGGCAAAAAAAAAATTTGGGGTTTCAGTTTTTTAAAAAGCTAAAAACTGTTACCAAACGGGTCAACTTACATGCATCATCATTAGTAGATTTTGTCAAAAGATCATGCCTCGACATCTATGCTTAATAAAACAACCATCATCATTACATTCTCAAAAACCATATATAAAACAGCTAAAAACTGTTTTTCAAACTATGTTTCCAAACACACCCTAAGACCAATTTGACTTTTTCGGCAGTCTCAGTAGGTGCATGACTGACCATCAATATTCCAATATTAATTTTTATTCATGCTTTCATGTGTTCATGCACATATCCAAAGTAAGTAAAAGCAACATACTTGCAAAGGTCAAGACGAGGCCAGGTGACCTCCGAACAATATATTCTCTCTGGCCAAGACATCGTGTAAAGAATTGGCAAGCGCATATCGGGCCATCCAAGCTGAGCCAAGACTGATGAATCCTGTAAAGAAACAGTAACAATGGATCCATAATTTCAGAACTCTGTATAACTAAATATTTATATCACACTGGACTTTGTAGGATAAAAGGCATTTAGAAAAGGGATTATCAATTTCAAAAGTTGTCTGACATAATTTGAAGATGATGTATAAGTCTTTAAACCTGTGTCTCAATCATTGAGTGTATGATGGACTGTGGATGAATTACAATCTCAATATTATCATATGAAGCCCCATATAGATAGTGAGCCTCAATAACTTCCAGACCCTGATAAGAGAACAAAATAAAAAAGTTATTGGCCTAGAAAATGATGTGTTACAAAAAAAGATTAAGCAGTGAATGTTACAGTCATCTGTAGCCTGCCTTATTGAAAAGGGTTGCGGAATCCACTGTGATCTTCTTCCCCATGTTCCAGTTAGGGTGCTTCAAAGCATCAGCAACTTTCACTTCCTTCAACTTTTCAACAGGCCAGTCTCTGTCAGGAGCGGGACAAATGATTAACTCAAAATGACAACAATAATCAACAGTATAATGAAAGGTAAGACTGTGAAAACATGACAAGACATGCACATAACATAAAGGTCAATAGGGCTTGTCCGGAAGTAATCGAACTTTAACATGAAATTCAGGAAAGAAGAGAGTGCATTTTTGTTCTCAAAGCTTTCTTTCTTGAATTGTCGAACAAAGAGATTTTCAGGGCATGAAACTCTAGGGCTATTCATGATATAGTTAGATGAAACCTTCGGCAGAGAGATTAACAAATAAACTAGATATCAAAATCATCTGCAGTTCTGGATCAGAAAATCATAGTGGTGGCATGCATGTTCAATACATGTGCAGATCATGATATTTATTTTAGACATTAAAGAACATTTGAGTTCTCTGATGGCCATAGATACCAAAAAATGATATCCAAAAAATGAATCCCAGTTTTCTTTTATACGCAGTACAGTTTTATACACCTTTAAAATGTTGCTTCCATTTTTGTTTTCTATGCAAATGTACATGTAAAGAAATCCCCAGTGGGATGCAAGCACATACTAGGTGACAAATTGTCAACACCACACCTGAAGGCCCCTCCAGATGCAGTCAAAATTATTCGTCGAAGTGCACCTTCTGGCAAACCCTGAATACACTGGAGACAAGAAGGGCATCTATAATTAGAATTAATAAATCGAGACAAGGAACAAGTTTGTGTGCGATAAATAATTAGGTGGTATCAACAAATGCTCAAACAACTATATCTTTCACTAAATTGTATTAACCATGAATAACCATGGATGCCATAAGCTGTTCAAAAACAAATCATACCTGAAATATGGCAGAATGTTCTGAATCGGCTGGAAGTATTTTTACGTTATGTTTGTGTGCAAGGGGAAGTACAAAGGGACCTCCAGCTATTAGGGTCTCTTTATTTGCCAAGCAAATGTCTTTACCTGCCTCGATCGCAGCGACTGTAGGCTATTTAAAAAAGAAAAAAGAAAAAATCAGTCAAGAAATAATATTTCTTTATTTGAAAAGATCAGATGCTAAATTTTATGACTTTACTACACAATTATATTAAAATGAAAAAAAACTCTATTTCCATGCTGATTCAGTCAGCAAAAGAAGGAATGTTAATGATGAGGTGCACACACCTTCAATCAGAATTATAAGTGAAGAGCATCCAAGTCTGAGCCAAGAGTTATGTCCAGAATCTATAAATGGGATTCTGTAAGTAATAACTATGTAGAAAGGAAGGAAACAAAAAGAACTGTGTGTGCCACACAATTCACTGCTACATCAAAATCACCTTATCTCACGCCCAAAAAGGTTTTGCGAGATCTAGTAGCTTGATGCCTTGATTATAATTTCCAGTAGGTATCATGGATATATTTATGGTTCCTTTACTTTCTGCCGGGAAATTTACTTGGTGCTTCACCTTGCTAATCAAACTACAAGTGATATATAATTTTCACGACAACATAGCTTTCTATGGGTATAACAGGGACCAGGGTGTCAACATAATTGAAAATTGGCCACTGATTTCACACTACGTATATTTGTTTGTCAGCAGTAGTTCAATAGCATGTGTTGACATGAAACAATACAAGATGATACAATAACGAACTTTAGATCTACAACCATATAACTACTTAAGAAAAAAAAAACACAAAAAAAGTTCATGAATCACTTTGTCTTTACCTTCAAGCCTGCGCAGCCTACAATTCCTGTGACTACAGATACAGCATCTGGGTGACGAGCAACCTGAAACTCTATAACCAACATACATTAGTCAATGAAATAGCAACTGTTTATATATATAAAACAAATAATTAGAAAAACCTGTGCCTGACCTCTATGACACCTTGTTCTCCTGGAATGATCTCAGGCTTGTAATCAGCATCCGCCAATGCCTCTTTAAGTTCATCAACTAATGACTCATTTCTAACAGCAACCAGTTGAGGCTTGAATGTTTTTACCTGCTCAACGGAAGATAATCTTAATAAACTCAAATCACAAAGCAAAATCTTAAAATCAATCGAGTGCATCAAAAAATCAAGATGATTACCTGATCAGCAAGAAGAGTCACATTTGAACCGGCTGCAAGACCAACAACTCTGAACTTATCTGGGTTCTCAGCTACTATGTCCAATGTCTGCAATTATTAAAATTTGTTGACGTTAGGACTATTACACAGTGCATCCTCTCCATAGAAACGTGTCTGCAATTGCTTCGATGAGATAAATTGAACTATAACAACAACAGACCTGAGTTCCAATAGAACCAGTTGACCCAACTATCGAGATGGGTTTCGGACCATCCCAAGTCTTTCGCCCTGGCTCGACAATGGCAGAACCTGGCCAAGCTGGTGGAGGCCCCTGTATTGAGCAATGTGTGATCCTCGAACATGTCGCCCTCTCCTTCCTCCTCAGCCCAATCCCACCTGAAAAAAAATTATAAATAACAAAACAAACCTCAATAGATCCTCCAGCTTCCAATAGAGTTTTGATGGCTCACTTAAGCTTTGACTCAAATCACCAATAGATACATAAAACACCATGTATACAGTGAAGTGGGTCATCGTAGAATTCAATATAAAGTCAATAAATTCGCTAAAAATTACTTCTTTGAGAACCTAAACTACAAAATTTAAGAAAATTTCTACTGATAATAGAATCACGTCATATTAAACTCAAATTACAGCCAGAATCACCATTTTAAGCCATTCTAAACATCAAACGTGCAGCTAAAGTGATACAAAACACAATAAAACCCGAAACAAAGACCAAATCAGGATAACAAAACACAGGAAGCCCAATTGATATACAACAAAGAGACAATCAAGTAGAGTGTATGAAAACTGATTTTAAGAGAAATCATAGTAGAGAGAGTGGGAGAGGTCACTGAAATACCTGATTTGAGCTTGTTAAAGCTGGCTTTGTTGGAATCCAAGAATGAAATGGCGCCGACGTCGGCACAGAAGTGAAGATTCAAAGCCATCTTAAGAGAGACAGAGAGATTGAGAGAGAGAGAGAGAGGTTTCGAAGGTTTTAAAAAGGGAGAGACGATGGAGAGGGGAAGATAAGACGAGAATGGAATCGAAAGTTTTTTGTGGATTGGTTGTAGAAGATATATGCCGTCCGGCAGGATTAGTTTCTCTTTCATCCCTGCTGAGGTTCATATTTACATATTCATCCCTATGATTTATATGTTGAATTTGTTTCAAGGAGCATGGGTTATGGATTTTGAAGATGAATTGTTTTATAAAAAAAATCTATTAATTTTATATATATTTACATTTTGAGATAAAAAGTATAGATAAATATTAGAATATTTAAATTTTATCATTATCCATGTTTTATCTCTATTTTTTTATGTCATATGGAATAACAAGTGATTTAACTCAATTTTTTACTTATCCAACCCTTTGCCCCCATGTCAAACTAAACAGGTAGATCAAAAAATCTTATTTCATTTCAAAATTTGGACAATTGTCTCCACTTTATCTCGATTATTTTTATATTAAACATGATAAATTATTCTTCCCCTCACTTATCTCAACAATTGCCCCATATCCTACCACTTATCACTTTGTCAAACTAGCTCTTAAACACGAGGTCATTTAAAATATATACACTTAATTCATTTGAGTAAATATTACAAAAGTGTGGATTTTATTAGATAAATATATACCTTAAAAAAATTAAAATACATTCCGTCAGCAAAAATGATTGTATTAATGATTTCGTGCAATATTTTGTTTGTTGTTTTGTAATATCCCAACTCCAACCTGAAAATGTGAGGGATAGTCGTCCTAATGTATTTTGAAAATTTTAAAATGTATAATTATTTTATATATTATATATATATAAATTTTATTTTTAGAATATATAGTAAACATATTCAATATTTTTCTTAATTTAAACATTTATCAATATTTTTTACTGCTACCAGTTTGATAAGAAATAGATTTGTGTAATGTAGTTACGCTATTAATAAAAAAATAAAAAGTAAAAGTGAATTTCTAAGTTGAAGAATAAATGGGACATGGAATAGGATTGTAGTATAATTGCAGTTTGCAAATGCTCTAAAAATTCATTCTAATTTATATCTTTTAATTTGAAGAGCATTCATTGTTATTTGGGTTTTTACTTTATAGAGACTCCGCAGATACAAGATTTACTGCAATTCATGTGACTCCATATTTTGGGATTTATTTAAGTTTCAAAATCTACGTGGCATATTTAGTAGTTCACTTTTGAAGATTTAGTATATATTTAATTTAGATTTTGCTAATAAATGGCAATGTTTTAAAAATCCAACTGTTCAATGAACCAAAAAAATGAACTAGTCAAGAGTCACTAGTTCAATCCTTGGATCAACTGAATTTAAACCGGACATAATTATAATATAATAAATATATTTATTATTATTATATAAAGGGTTTTGTTAACGAGTGCCTTCAGGGCACTGGTTAACCCATATTAATTGCTCATTTTTTAAGAAAGCCTAACAAATTAATTATGATATGATTAATAAAAAAAAATTTAAATACTAATAATACCCATAATAAATTCACCACATTTTTTTCTTCTTCCCTCCCGCACCCAATTTTTCCTTCCCTTACACAATATTTAAAAATAAAAAATGTTAAAAGCATAAATAAGATATTTTCAAAAAAATGTCCTATTTATGTAAAAAAAATGATATGTATACCAAACAATTGAATAATATTTTTTTTGTATATAAAGTCAATTTTTATATATTATTTATGAGTAAATAGGGTATGGGAGAGAAGAAGTAAAAAAATATTACAGGGAAATATAGGGTATGGGAGGGAAGAATAAAAAAAGACGGTGAATTTATTAAGGGTGTTGTTGGTATTTTTAAAAAATTTATTTTTTAATACTCATATTATAATAATTTATTGGGTTGCTTAAAAAGATAACAATAAATGTGGGTTAACCAATGTCCTGAGGGCACTCGTTAACAAAACTCATAGCAAGATTTTAATATATAAAATCTAATATTTTATTATATTTTATATTTTAATAACTGATTAATCACAATTTATACGAATAAATAATCATTCGATATAATTAATTAATAGCCGGTTTACAAAAAACGTCGATTCAACCGGTGGGTTGAGTGAGTTTTACCGATTTTTTATATTATTGGATGTAAATTGAATTGGAATTCAAAGCAGGTGAAGGTTTAATCAGTTCAATCAGACAAGTCAGGTCAGGTCAGGTCGGGTTTTAAAACACTGAATTAAATGGTGAGAAAAGATTTATTTGGGGACAGTGTGTAAACATATTAACCATTGAGGGGTTTATAAGCAAAATACCCAAACAGGTCAAGATAGGGGCATTGATGTCTTTTCTCACACCGTTTGATGGAGATAAGACCGCAAAACTGTCCATTCTCGCGGCAACCCACGTTTGAAGGATTTGATCTGATCTAATTTTAACCGTCCGATCAGTGATCCCCACCGTACGCGTTGTTTCATTTTTCACGATTTAGTTAAAGTGATCTTAATGACTGACTAACTTTAAAATCCACGTCTACGTGGCGTCCTCTGATGGCTATCCATGACGTTGGAAGACAGCACTCGCGTTTATATCGCCGTCCACGGGTGTCTCGTGCACTAATAAAAAAATCACTATTTTAAACGAGAAAGATAAAGAGTGTATACGAAATATCATAAGGTCACTATCATGGGACACGATATTAAAATGAAGGATTTTAACATCTATACGACAATATCAATGAGTGACTGAAAATTCTTCATTTATATCAAGTGACACTGTGACAGACAGAGGAGACAGTGACTTAAGCTACTACAGTCTGTGTCAAGTTCAATTCATCATTTCATGTATCACGTGACAGAGAAAATCATGTGTATATTAAATATATATATGATCATGAAGTGCATTTGGACATGCATGTATATGAATGACGCTTAAGCCTAATTCTGGTGCGGATATAGAGGACATAATAAATGGGTATAATGTATAATAAGGGGTTTAAGGCATTTAGATGATTGAAATAAATCAAAATTTGTATGTCAAAAAAAAAAAAAAAACGGTATAAAATTTGTATGTCATAAAAAAAAACGGGTATAAAATTTGTATGTCATAAAAAAATGGGTATAAAATGTTGTATTGATTTCAATCAACCCTGAAATTAAATAATTTAAAATTATTCAACTAATAGAATATATGAGTCCTCTGTCAAATCAACTATCACCACCAATTATAAATCAACTGTTATCATTTTTTCACACTTTATAAATCTTTATTCATACTTTATTCATATTTAACCCAAACAATAACAACAAACACTTTATCATTACATTTTTCAACAAGAATAATTCAAAACACAATCAAAAAAAAATCATTTTATCTTTATTTATACTAAAACAGTCAAAAACATCACAATAACTTAATTCTCTATCCAAATGAAGCTAAGGTGTGTGACGAGTAAATACATGTTCGGAAAATATGTTGCGATACAAAGGCAGTGTTTTGGAGAGTTTTCAAATAGGTATTTTGATTTCTTTAAACTCTAGTGGCAATGTTGAATGCGGTGGCGTTACGCAGAGCTTTCTATCATGAAATATGTCTCATCACATATTCAAACGCGCCTTAAATTGAGAATTAATATTATTTTAATTCTATTTGATGAGAGTGTTTAAAGGAATCTCGTGTACTGTGTACAAGTGTCTTTTCAGAAATATACATCTATGTAATAAACAATTTTATGGGATATATTACATAATATATTTAGTAATCATATTTTTAGTGTGACACCCAACCAACCCCTTGACCAACAACCCAATTTTTTTGATGGGTCAATACTTATGTGATGCATGAGTAATAATCAGTGTTTTTTTTTAAAAAAAATAGAACTGTATATAAAAATTACCATTTTTTATAAAAATTGACCAATCACCTTTTTTTTTTTTTTTTGGTTAAAGACATCTAAGTACCTACAAACATGAAAAAACTCATATAAGTCCCTATTAAAATTAGGACAGACGTACGAGTCCCTGAAAACTCACAAAAACTCAATTATCATCCCTGAATTAAATTTCCATTCAAACTTAATAGAATATTTCTAGAATATTCCATCACATATAATTATGTAGACATTAAAGTCCCTATAAACAGCCATAAAGACAAATTAGTCCCTACAAAAGATAAAATTACCCCTGAAAAACTTTTACGTTAAATTGTGTACGCATTGTAGTCCCTATAAACAATCATAAAGACAAATTACTCTCTGCAAAAGATAAAATTGCCCTTGAAAGACTTTTACATTTAATTGGATAAAAATTGGTCTCTGTTAGAGACAAAAATGCCCCTGAATGATTTTTACATTTAATTGTGTTTTAGAGACGTTTTGTCTTTTATGGGAATCAATTTGTCTTTACGATTGTTTATAAGGACGATAATATCTATCCAATTAAATGTAAAAGTCTTTCAAGGGCAATTTCATCTTTTACATGGACTAATTTGTTTTTATGATTGTTTATAGGGACTGCAATGTGTATACAATTTAATGTAAAAAATTTTTTTAGGGTTGATTTTATCTTTTGTAGTGACTAATTTGTTTTTATGGCTGTTTATAGGGACCTCAATGTCTACATAATTATATGTGATGGAATATTCTGGGAATATTCCATTAAGTTTGTATTGAAATTTAACTCAGGGATGATAATTGAGTTTTTATGAGTTTTCAGGGACTCGTACGTCTATCCTAATTTTAATAGAGACTTATATGAGATTTTCCATGTTTGTAGGGACTTAGATGTCTTTAACCCTTTTTTTCCTATATTTTTTTTAAAAAAATTTACCCCTACAGTGTTCTTTTTTTCCATAATTTTTAATAATACTTGAAATATCACTTTTAAATAGAGTTACTAAATATAGAAATATAATGTGATACATACAGAACTTATACACTTAGTTACTGATATTTAATAATTATCTTCAAAGCACGTTCAATGTACACAAAGATGGTTAAATACAAAATGGTTATCGATATAATGTATTCATGAATTGTAAGTCCTATCATTATCATATGTAAATGTATTCAATGTACACAAAATGGTTATAGACATTTTCAAAGTGTCATTAAAATAAATACGTTAACTGTTATTGATACAAGTTTTTTAGTCAAACATATGTTTCTTATAATGAACATGAGATAATGAATCAAACAACACGAAACACTCATCTACAAAGTCTAAAATCACCAAGTGTCAATGCAAATGATTATTGAGGACAAAAAAAACTTATATGCTTCACTAATAATTTCATCTGTGCAAGTGTGGTGAGTCATGAAAATCATTCTATTATCCTCCTTAACTTGCTTGCATGGATTATCCTCCTTAACTTGCTTGCATGGACAGACGTAAACTCTATTTAATTTTACTATTAGATACTTGAGCATAAAAATTAGAAGAAGAAAAAATTTGAGTCAAAACTTATGTGGCATCGAGTTGGATCAGTTTTACCATTGAAACTTAGCTCCGTTTGGAAATACTAAGTAGCTTTAGGAATAAAGCTATTTTCTAAGATGATTTTAGACTTTGATTTTTTTGAAATACTTTTTTTTAATTTAGGAATCAATATTTGAAAGAAGTTTAATGTTTGGTAGATAAAGTTGTTTTTTAATTAAAAAAATCGATTCCGACAAAAAATCACAGTTTTTGAGCTTTTTAAAACACGGATTTCGAAAGAAAAATTAAAAAAAATCCAGCTTTTGATTTCACCGGAATCCACCCCATTTGGATATACTATTTTAGGATTTTAGCTTTTTAATAAATAGAATCGCTTCAAATCGTGCAACCAAACGGATATTCACAATTAATTTTTTTTAAAAGAAAAATAGAACTATATATAAAATTTACTTTTTTTTTTTTTTTTTAAGATGAACAATTAGTCAACGGACTGGTTATTATGTCATTCAAGAAAGGCTGCGCATTGAATCTTCACGTTGCCGCCGCCCCAATATTAATTGGGAGTCTTCATTTCCTTAATTTCCTTGACTGCTTTAAAGCAGTTTTTTTATTAATACATCAAGCATTCATGTGGACTATGATTTGGAAGAGAAAAATGTTATAATCATTCATTTTTACATTGTAAAATTAATGAAAAATGATATATAAAAAAAATTCTAAATGTTATAAATACTCAAATTAGTTATTTTGTAAGATTATATAAAAAATATTTCATTTTACCATTTTAAAAACATAAAATATTAATTTATCCTTATGTAATTAGATCATTAACATATTCTATACCTCTTAACTTTGTTAAACGATTTCATTATTTTAATTTTATTAATGTATTTCATATATTCTGATGTAAATTTTTTTAAAAAATTATTTGTGATTATAGGTGGATTTTGTGATATATGTGTCAATATAATTTGAGTTTTTTTATTATTAATTTCATTAAGGCCCCGTTTGGTTCGTGTCATTTTTTTGGGTGGAATTACTTTACCATGAATTAGTTTACCAGGAATTAAAATACCAAGAATCATAATTCGATCAGACTGTTTGGTTCGCTAGTGGATTTCTCCAAATAATCATTTTCAAGTGTTTGGTTCATACATGGAAAATGATAAGGAATTTGATTTAAATGTCTAAAATACCCTTACTATTATATATATACTTGTAAAATTTATTTCTTTATCTATATCACAAAAATAAAAAAAGAATAAATTTTTTATAAATATTTAATGAATGCAAATAAATAAAATAGCCAATTATGTAATTAAACATATAATAATAGTAATTTTTTAAATCAGTTGAATATTATAAACTCTTCTAAAAACTAAATAACCAATTTTATTAGTTAGGATTCAGAGGCATTGTTTTAGGCCTAAACCCATATCACACATCACATATTATATCAATTATAATAATACCTAAACCCATCACACATGCACAGTTTAGATTTTTCATATCACATAAAAATCATAACAAACTTTTTTAGTTAAAAAATCGAAATAACTATATAAACCCATTATATAGTTGGTGAAAAAAAAGAGGTTATTTATTTTAAAAATGATATACATAGTAATTTCATTAATTTGTAAATGGTATAATAGTAATCTAATTTAAGATTCCCTGTGGAATTTGAGATTACCACCACAAATGGTGGGAATGTGATTCCACCATATTTTCCCACATGGATGGATTTTAATTCCACTGGGGCCCACAATTACCATCAAGATTACCACTAACCAAACACTGGATTTTATACACTTTCCTGGTAATGTTACATGGAATCAAATTCCATCCCAGATTACCACGAACCAAACGGGGCCTAAATGTCGATGCTTATTTAAAAATACAAATATGTACTAATAATCACATGTTTGTATTTAATGAAATATATATTATATATAACTATATTTTAGTTAGTAAAAAAAATATGAGTGTAACAGTACCCCAGTACCCCTTGTACAAAGTTCGATACCTCACATCATCATGGAAAAACACTTTGTTTTTTTCAAGGAATTAATAGTTTAAAGAAGTGGAGACTTTTAAATTGCAGCCCCACTATGGTCAAGGAGAGAATTATTTTTTTGATCCTATTACAGAATAGATGATTGATCCCACTCAGGATTGAAGAATTGGCGGGGGCACGGCAGCCACGCGTTAGTGCACATTGTTTTGTCACCTCTTGTCCACACTGAAAATATTAGACAGGGATATGGTCGGTGCCAGCAAGGCAAAATCTTTTTCTTGCGTTTTATTGATCCAATATCTTTATTGTAAAATTTAATTATAAACGAGAAAGTGATAATATGCTATCCGTGCAGTTTATACGGAATGCTTATGAAATCCTTTTTTAGGCAATTATTATCAATGAGAGTTGTACGAACTCTTACCGATAAGAGGTCAATGAATATAGGATCGTATTTCAGGATTTACACGATTGGACGGTTTATACACAATGTCGCCCGGTGTTTCTCTGTCCACACGATGCACCTCAATTCGCACATAATTACTATCATCACTCTCTCTCTCTATATATATATATATAAATCTTGTCTTCTACTTACATTGATTTTGTAAAATTCAAATAATAATTACGTATATTTTAATTTTTGATTTTGTAAAATTCATATCATGATTACTTACATTTTAAATATTATCTTAACCATGATGCCAAGAAGATGTTCAATGAATCATAATTCATGAATGTGTTAAAGAAATCAAAGGCCCTAACTAACATGTTTAATCATTAATACAAAAAATATGCATTAAATTCATTTGGGTCTACATTTAATATTTTGTGAAAATGTTTATTTCATTATACAAGTATATAGTTTGAGTGTAATAATTTTATAAATTGATAAAAAAAATGATACATCCAGTCCCATTGCAACTCCATTTGTAGTCCATATTATTTTATATATATAAAAAATCACTCTCTTTAAAAATATATGTTATTATATGAAATTAAGTATATATTAAGATCAAGTAATGTAATTTTTTCACTTTAAAAAAATAAAAAATATATTTAGTCCATACACTAATAAAACTCTATATACTATGATAATGAAGTATATATTATGTTATCATAATATATAGAGCTGCAAAACAGACTGCAAAATACATATCATAAAAGTTCGTTCATTGTTGCGTTATTGGGCCAAAGGCCCAACCCGGCCCTTTAATCCTGACAAGGCTTCATACGAAGTGATAAAAAAGCACCGGCAGAACCCACAAAACTATAAAATCCAAAAAATAAAATATAATCAATCATTAAAATTTAATTAAAAAGAGACAAAAAATAAAAAATAAGAGAAGTATTTTTACCTGCTAAAACAAAAATTTCCAAACCCAAGAGTTACTTCTCTTGCCCAAATCAGAAGTAAAACGATACAACCCTCCTTTTTTTTTTTTTTCTTTCAAAAAAACATAATACAATGAATGAGGTAAAATAACGTGAACATGAATATGTAATTTATATCAATGATATAATAGTATATTTTTATGGAGTTTTTTTTCTTTATACTTCGAGTAACTTTTTCAAAGCCCCGTTTAACATAATGAGTTTTTTTACAGGAAGCTCTTTATCGCGCAACCAAACAGTTTTGTTCGAGTAAACCCAGCGAACAAATAGTGCCCAAAAGCTTTTCTGAGAAAAGCTTCCTGCAGCAGGTTTGCCCGTTTAACATAATGCAACCAAACGACTTAAGGCAGTTTGATAACGCGATTGTAAAACTGATTTTCTGCGATCGCTGGGTTTCAAACTGATTATGCAGGAAGCTGCCTCCCCTCAACTTTCTCAAATCGCAGTTTTTTAGCACTATTTATTTTAAGGGTGCGTTTGGTTGCGCGATTGCGCAGCGTTTGCGATTGCAGGAAGCTGCGTTTGCAATCGTGCAACCAAACAGTTTTGTAATCGCAGTTTTAAACCCAGCGATTGCAGACAAATAGTGCCCATAAGCTGCAATTTCAAAAAGCTGAGAAATTGAGCTTCATGCATAATTAGTTTTGTAATCGCAGATTCTTGCAGAATCAGTTTTGCAATCGCGCAACTAAACGCACCCTAAATCTATTTGCTGATTGAAAAACTGTTTGATTGCACGATTGCAGAATCAGCTTTCTGCAATTGTAAATGCTGTGCAATCGTGCAACCAAACACTACCTAAATAAAAAGAAAAATCCGTGGGAATCATCGTTACTGCATTCATTTTTGAAATCCGAATGCATTTTAATATTTTTTAAAAATAATATATTTATCTAATTAATTATATGCCTTTATATAATAATAATACTAAATGAATTGAATGTACATCATCTTATATCTTCCATGACTGAATGTCTAAATATGATAAGGTTTTTGTACTAATGTAGCCCAAATTACAAATAATTGCACGTATATTTCACGGCCATCTGATGTTGATACTTTGAAAATATCCCCAGTTAAATTCACTAAACCTCATCCTCAAATTCTTCCCAATTTACCCCCACGTTGCATAAATCATCACACCACACATGAAACCACCATAAAACATTAAATTCCCTAACTATACAAACACCAAACCAAAATAGAGTAACAACAAAACATCCAAATGAATCACAATCCAAAATAAACATCAAATAAGCCAACCATTCATTAATTCCTTAAAAAAATTTAAAAAAATATACAATCATGTACCCTAACTGCCCTTCACAGGTATTCCAGTAAAGGACACCCTCCCAAACCCCAAGTGCCCCACCTGATACAACTCCAACCACACC
Source organism: Acorus calamus (assembly GCA_030737845.1). Classification (NCBI taxonomy): domain Eukaryota; kingdom Viridiplantae; phylum Streptophyta; class Magnoliopsida; order Acorales; family Acoraceae; genus Acorus; species Acorus calamus. The sequence goes on along the minus strand of CM060858.1, from coordinate 15,537,985 downwards.
CTCTCAGCCTCAGCCCCTGCACAATAACCCCCACCACCAATATCATTCCCAATATGCCCCTCCCCATCTCTTCTCCCCTCCACAACCACCCTTCCCAGACTACCCTCCCCAATTTTCTTCCCTTCCAAGAATCTCCCCTTCCTTTTAAAGAACAACCTATAACACCTCCTCCCAACCATGTATGGCACCTTCAACAATGCTAGTGCCAACAATTCTAGGACTGCACAAGGGCAACAACAGACCGCCACGCAGTCCGCCACCGCCCCTGCCGTGCATGCCTTGCACGCGCGCCCCGTGCATTCCACCGGGCCGCCTTCGCCTTCATCGTCGTCGTCATCCGTCGTGAAACGACCCCTCCTCGCCCGTGCCATTGTGACTGTCCCTGCAATTTGATGTGTCACACTACCTAGCCAGGGAGTCATGTATGGAATTATATATAGGTAGATGTAACAACTAACAAGTTGTATGGATTTTTTTTAGGGGGTGGGGAAGGCAAGGCAGATAACTTAGGAAATGTGAATGTGCAAGTCATTTAATGTGGTGGTTTGAAATTCAAATTTTGATTGAACGGCTGTGATGGATGGATAATGGAATCAGCCTCGTAAATCGTGCACCATGGGAAAAAAAAGAGGTGGGTGTTTGTGATTTTTTATGTGGTGAAATGGTGCTGAAAAAAAAGAGGTGGGTGTTTGTGATTTTTTGTGTGGTGAAATGATGCTGAAATTGAGGTTGCATGGATTTGGCAAAACCTTTTGAAGTGTACTTTGTGGTGACAAATGTGAATAAATGGAGGGACTGCTTTTTTGGGGGGGAAGTTGATGGGAACCTCTCACCAAATTTCACCCACAAAAAGACCTCCTGGTGACTTGGGATTCAGAGCTCCCTATTTTCCATGATATTTGATCACAATTTACATCTCCTGTTAAAAATAACATTTGTGTTTTCATTACCGTGTTTGTGTATGGTTTGATATAACTTTTTTGAAATTTTAAAATGTTATAGTAAGTCACTCCTGCTATTACTTTTACTGGTCCCACCTGTTTTTATTTTTTTAAAACAAGTATATGTATAATAAAATAGAGTGCCCTTACACAGTTTTTTTATCCAATCTCAATTTTAATCCTAAACGCGTTGATAGGTAATTAATGGAGTATATACTGACATTAACAAAGTATATACTTTGATAAAAAAATCACATTTTTTATAAATACATTTATATAATTCATTGGAATACATCATTCATTTTTTTTTATAAATGCATTTGATGAGACATATAATTTTAACAAAATTTAAAACACATTTAGACAGTAATTGAAGCAGAAAAGGTGGCTCTGTAATGTTATCCAATAAAATATTTTTTTTGTCTTGTTTTTACTTTAGAAAATATTAGACTCGGTCATTTTTACCAATTAAAACTCATACCAGATATGTTTTTATTTTTTTAAAATTGTAAATATCATCAAATGAGTTATATGCTTTAATAAATAGTGAATATCGATCTATTTCAATTTGAATCAACCCCTTATTAAGTAAGTGTGAGAAAAAATTTAACGAGATATATACATTGTTTAACGAGGTATGTGCTTCACTGAATCTGTAACGATGTGTATAAGACAATAATTTAAACTAGGGCTGCAACTCGGGCAGGTTGGGTTCATGTTAACCCTAACCCGAACCTAATCCGAATTTCAAACTACTTAACTTTAACCCGACCCAACCTGATTTTCAACTCGGATTAGACTAACCCGAACCCAACCCGAAATTAAATAACCCAACCCGATACAACTCGATTTTCTAACATGATGTGCAAATTAAATAAACCAACCCGCCCCAACCCGTAAGTTTAATTAGGTTTACCTAAAATTTAGATTGCCTAGATTAAAAGCTACAGAATGAACGATCATTATTTTATTTTTTAGCTATTAGTTTACGGGTTCGGATTGGGTCGGATTGTAAGTGAAGTCAATCCGATTTGTGAGTCAACCTGAATTAGCCAACCCGAACCCAAAATCAATTTGATCAACCCAACCTATATAAAAATCGAATTCAACCTGTCGGATTCAGGTTCAACCCAACCTAAATTGTAGTCCTAATTTAAACAGTAAAAAAAAACTTAGTGTAACAACACTACTTTATAGTCGAGGAAGAGGACATTTCACACAAGGCCATTTTTCATGATATATCGTGTCATCACATTAATTGGGAATTAAAAGCATGCATGCATCTCTCCTTTTTCTGATATTCTGCAATGGAATTTTCTTATGTCAGATGTTCCTAATTAATTAATATGAATTTCATATTGAACTAAAAAACTGCTAGAGCTAGCCTACCAATTAATATAAACCCTATGATGTACCAAAAAAAAAAAAATTAATATAAACCCTATGATAGTGTATGTACCATTCTTACAAGTGAATGTAGGCTATTTTTCCCTCTGCTCACATAACATTTATGTCGAGGGAGCGATTAATGTCACCCATGAAGTAAATACCAGAGCCTATATAAAAACAAAAATAGGGGTGGGGCTGGCCTTTCCAGAAGCATAGTAATCTGTATTTTTTTAAATATTCATTAAAATATTTCGATTAGACATTAAACGTATAAAATGCATCGTATGAACATAATATATAAATTATTTAAAAAATAATTTAATTATCTCCGTACTTTTTCATATTTATTGCGTATGATTTACGAATACAAACATACCGTATCGAACATGATACTGGCCGAATATTTACCATATATGAACTTCGTTACTATGCCTAGAAGAAGAAGAAGAAGAGAGGGTTGGGCTGTGGGAGGGAGGCGGCGGTTGCAGTGGCGGATGGTGGAGGACAACGATCAATCACTTTTCTCTCTCTTTTTCTCTTATTTCTCTCGCTTTTTCTCTCTCTCTCTTTTAATCTCTCTCCTAACCTCACAGTCACAGAGCCACCACCACAGCTGCCTCCGCCACCTCTGCCATCCTCCTCCCTCCCTCTCTCTTTCTCTCTCCCCTCCGCTATTTCCTTTCCCGTCGCTGTCACCCTCCGTCCTACCTCAGCCATCCATTTGCCCCCCCCCCCCCCCCCCCCCCTTTCTCTCCTCTCTTTCTTCTTCATTTTTTTTAAGATTCAAACCCTCAGAAAAAACAAAAATGAGGGGTGGGATTGCATCTTTACAGTGTTAATATAACCCTTCCCTTATGTCAATAACAAATAAGTTCACTGTATTCATAATGGACCACAAATGAATTGAATTGATTCGTTATTTGACTAGTTTGAATGGCATAGCACCACCTAACTATGCTTTATCCCTAATCCAAATCACACGTCTTAGACTTATTATTCTCTCCCACCAACACCAACCATCAATCCATCATCTATTCGCTTCTAAGAAACTATTACAACACATATGTGCCTTCAGTATACACAATAGTTGTTTAACATATATAGAGTATCAGTTTAAATTTTAAGACCACTGAATTACAGGGGGAAACTGCAATATTTAGTATTCATTATCCCCACCAAACATTATCAATCGAATCAATATATAATATTCTTATTAAATCAAATTCAATTAAATAATCTTTTTATGTATGGATAGTTTTTCTTTTTTTAATAATGGGTTCCTTCAACTCAATTTAAAAGTTTTACATTGACAATCTCTCTGGGTCGAGTTCAAGATTTGATTGGAAAGGGAATAAATTTTAGGTGCATTTGAAAGCAATTAGCTTAGTTGGAGTCCACTAACTACTAAAGAAAGTTCAAATAAAGATGAAATCTCAAATTCATTCACTTTAATTTATTTTTCCATCTAACTGTGCACCAACACACTCTTAATTATAAAACATTCAATAATCTTATAAAAATATGTTTAATGAAAAACTATTTCAATGAGTCCACTTTAAAGGTAAAGCTATTTGTCAAACTCTCTTCCATAGTCCAAATTAGTTTATATGACCTTTGGATGTTGTTGGGATTCTCTTGTTTTTGTTGGATTAAATCGGACGGTTATCATTTTGATTGGGGTCATATGTGATGATTAAACTCATTTTATTTGATGTATGGTAGACCATTTGATTAATCTAAACACAAAACAAAACAAAAGGAAAAAGAAAAAGTAAAGATAGAGGATTCATTATTGTTTGTGGGGTGGAGAGTGTTTGATTGGTCAAAACTAAAAAGATTCCACCCAAAACCAAAGGAATTAAGATTTTAAAGATAAGGTATCATAATCGTAGATGATATAAATTTTTTTATCAATTTTGATCTTATTCCTATTTGACAAAATTGGAATAGATAAGGGGGATAAATGTTATTTGGAGAATAAAAAAACTTTTATTCTTATTTCATAGTCGAAACAATTGTCATCACGTTATTCTGATTATTTTTTATATCAAACAATATAAATTGTCATATTCATGTACTTATTATCATAATTACATCTTATGTCATCATTTATTTCCTTATCAACAAAAAAAAAAAAAATCTAGTCAAATTAATTATAAGCTCAGATATTTATCACTGCTATGGGGACCAAGATCCAAATCAAAATCCTTATCGACCCATCCAAAGATTTATATACTTCAAAAAAAAAAAAAAAAACTCTAACTGGTCTACATTCAAACTTAAAGATAGATCAACATGAAACTGGAATGCCTCTATGTCTCCACCCAATCAAACATTTTTTTTTTTGATAGAAAAAAAAGAAAAAAAGATTAGAGTCTTCTTTACATACCTTGAGAGAGGGCGAGGGAGGGGATGTCTAATAGTGGGCCTTCTTCGATCCGACGGTCCAGATTGACCCAAAGGAAGCCACAAATCGATCTAGACCGTCGAAGACGTGGACCTCCTCTGCTTGAATGTGCCTCCTCGACCCAGTTCGAGCTTTGACATCCTCAGCATCTCTGCAACACGACTGTGTAGTGTGTGTATATATATATATGACTTTGTTTTTATATAATATATAGTTGAAAGAGAGAGTGAGAGATAGAAGGGGTTTTAATGGGGGGATACTGACATGGGGATATAAAAGGAATTAAAATAATTGTTGCCATGATTTGGTGCTTCCCGATGACTAGAGCGAATATCGGGCCATGTCTCACCCTTCTCTCGCTCTTCAACCTGCCTGTACTTTCTGAGTAAGGTCACCCGCTTTAACATCACTCTCGCTTTAACATCACTCTCACTTTCACTCGTTTTTAGATTAAGAATTGAATTATTCTAGATAGATAATTATGTCAATATACATAACAATTCTACAGAAATAAGAGATTTTTTGTTTGATTGTATTCATTTTATTCTCATTAGAAAACGTAAGAATAAATATTGAATTGTTCTGAAGAATAAAATATAAATAAAATTCAAAAAATTGATTTGATATTTGAAACATATTGATGTATAAGATGTGTTGATAGGTGATTTTTTATTGATAGGTGGACTCCACTTATCCATGAGAATAGATAAATTGAGTATAGTTTATCCTAAGGATTACTTAGAATTGTTATATTTTCTTATACTCGTTTAAATTGGCTTAGTAATATCAGGTTATACTCTGCAAATAAACAGTTATTTTCTCTATCCATTCTTATACCAACTTATTCTCACTTAACCCGTAACCCAAACGGGGGCTAAGAGTCCTTGCTTGTTCCGCTACTATTGGAGCCATAAAGTAGTTCTTTTGGCTCGCATTTTTCGAGAATAGACTCAAATAAGTAAGAATTAATAAGAATAACTTTAAAATGAGTATTCGAAATATTGTAATAAATGAAAATATGTATATCATAATTAACTGGTATAAAATAGTATATGAATTCCAACCAACCCCTGAAGTTAAGTTATTCTAGGTTATTCAATCCAAAAGAATACGTGGGCCACTGTTAAATCAAATGTAATCAACTTTTATAAATCAATTGCCAGCATTTTTTCATCTTTTATAAATTTTTATCCCAACCTTATTCACATTTTATTTAAAAAAAAATTTTATTATTAAGTTTTCAAACGAAAATAATTTAAAATATAACTAAACAAAAGAATCATTATCATTGTTTATATTAAAATAATTATAAACCTCAAAATAATATAATTATCCATCCAAACAGGAGCCATTTTTTTTTTTTTTTTTTTGAGAGTAGGAGCTTGATGTGTTTAGGCCTCGTTTATTATTATTTTTAATAATTGCATATGCTTTAAAATAATTAAAATGATAAAAATTTTGAAAACGGTATTTTCAATTATCTTTTTATAATAAAGATAATTTGATAACTTATCCAAAGCTGAAAGTTCGAAAAATTCGTTTGGAACCATCTGAAATTGATTTTATAAAAGTACAAACCTACTCACAATTGATTTCCAAAGGGACCCAGTGTCTACAGTGATAGAAAGTTATTTTAAATTTTTCCTCTAATTGAGTAACGAGCAGTGTTTTTTTTTTTAATATCAGAAAAATTTTCCATGATTTACAACTTTATGGTAAGAATGAAGATAAAAACTCATTTTGAGTATTTGTTTCATAGCTAATTTATTCTAATTCATGTCTTATTTTGGGTCCCCTGTGGCACTGAGGGGTTAAGAAAATACTTGGAAGGGCATGTTTCCATGATCAGGTAATATAAAATGGAATGAGTTGCATTCAAAACTTTTTTTTCTTCCGAAAATACAAAAATCACACAGATTGGAGTGATAATCACTGCCATCGAATCAAATTTTTTTTACGTTTGAAACTATTGACATAATTCTTGATCTTTTTAACCAATTCCATTTTATATGAGTGAAAAGATATATTATCTTATCATTTTTAGGAGCACTCGTCACGTTTGAAAAGTTTTGTCATCTTTTTATTGGTTCAAATAATTTTGAGTCAAAATAAAGATTAAATTTGAAGTTAATATATTTTTTTCCAAAATGAATTACTTAATGATAAACCTGTCAATCGGACATATACGAATTGTTAATACCCATGTCTTCACTTTTGGATTAAGGTATGATATTAATTTTCAGATTCAGATATTTTCGAATACAGTCAGATACATATATTTTTTAAATTGTTAAATTTTTAAATATTAACATTAATTTAGATAATTAAATGATATATTAGAGATTTTAATGTTTATTTTATTTTGTGATATTATACATTGAAAATTTAATAGTAGTATAATATATCATGATTATGACTGAAGATACAAGTAAACAAATATGAACAATAGATAATATAAATTTACATATTTTTATAATATATGTCGGATACTAATATTTTTCACAATGGATACACTGACATCTATATTCGTACTCCAAATATTTGAATATCAGATATTTTTGGTTTCTCAGGTTCATATACGAATTTGAATCGAGTTCGAATTTATTTTGGGAAAATTGATCGGCTTACTTATTGATTGTGATGTTCAACATTATCAGATTCATATACCTTCATCTAATCTAATTTAATTGGAAAAATGAAGCGTTGAAAGCAATACATATTTTTCAAACATAAATAGCCCGGTTAATCTCACCGCGGGTCATGCATTACACGACACTTCTTCTGTCTGCTGCAACTGCAGATTCAAGTGGCACAGCTTGCACGACAATTATAATAACCCGGCCCGGCCCGACCCGACCGTCGTGGTCATCGTGGATCTTCTTGTTTGACCTCTTCGTTTCAAAACTCCTGCCATAACACGTGACCAGATCTGTCGCTGCTTCACTTTTTAAATTTTTTTTTTAAATTTATCCAACATCAACAGCTAGGGCCACGTGAGTGTCTTTTAATGTACTTTACATCGAATCCAAACCGTCCAAACGTTGATCGTACGATGGAGATCTTCGTTGAACGTGTACCTTTTTTTCTAAAGCCGTGCCTGAGACCATATAATAATACAAGTGGATCCTTTGCTTAAAAAGTTATTATTAAGTTATTATTTTGAGCTAGGGATCTATTAAAGGTTGGGCTGTGACTTGGGTTGAGATTTTTTTTTACATGGGTTGGGTTGTGTAAAAATCAGGTACGGTTCAGGTTGGTTATTTTTTTTTTTTTGAAAACTGGTAGTTCATTCATAACTTGAAAATTGTTACAAATAAGCTGAAATGGAAGAGAATAGAGTGAAAAGAAAACCATATATAAAAAAACACCATGCACCATGGCTACACAAGTAGTGTCCCCGCGGTATGGTGCGAGCCTCGCGCCGGGAGACCTCCTAGTCTCCAGCCCGCCTATCACTCCTCAATTATGATGCTCCCCCCAATAATGTTTACCCCTTTAACGCCCGCGAGGAACCTCCCTCAATCTCTAATGAAGGATATCACCTCCTCCCAAAGGTTTTCCATGTATATTGATTGACCTCTGAAGATCGCGCTATTGCGTAACCGCCAAACTGCCCACAGGCCCACCGGAATCACGCCCCGCTGAACTTTTCCCTTGATAGACTTGTCTCCCCGTGTGACGCAGGTGGCCACCGCCTCCCATAGCTCCTGTAGGTTGCTGAATTGGCACGAGATTCCCGTTGCCGCCTCAAGCCTTCCCCATAAACTGGTCGTGAATGAGCAGTTAAGAAGTAAGTGCTCCACCGTTTGGGGGGTCATTCCGCATAGTTCACGGTCTGTCGGTGCTTCTGGATGCCAGTGTGTACGATATACTTTGGTTAGTATTTTTCCCTTGAGTGCGAGCCAGTCTTTGCGGAGAAGCCTGTGCTGAACCAGAGGTAGCCCAAGGTGAATGGTGGGGAAGCTTTGTCGCTAACAGCCCAGGATAGATGCTAGATCTGCAGCTAGTGAGGGTTCCACGTTAATCCTGAGGAGGGCGCTCTTTGCCCAGTTGATGTGCAATCCCGACACAAGCGCATAACATTGTAGTATGAATCTAATCCCAGGTTGGTTAATTTGAGTTGAGTCAGAAATCAGGTTTGAGTTTGGGTTAATATCATAGACAACCCGACTCAACTCGAACCCATAATAGACATTCATATGATATTCTAAATGGGGTATGGGTAATTCATACTTGATTATTTATTCTAAATCTCTACCTTTGAATCGCAATATAAATATTTTTGGTGGACTTAAATTGTTTTAGGGTGTGTTTGGCATAATTTTTTTTTGTAGATATTAACTTTTTTTTAAAAAAACTGTTGCTAAACATGTCAGCTTACATGCAGCATCATTACTATATTTTGTCAAAAGACTGTCTTGAAATCTGTGTTTTATAAATTAGTCATCATCATTACATCCTCAAAAGATGTGCATAAAACAGCTAAAAACTAAAATCAGCTTTTCAAACTGTGTTTCCAAACGCACTCTTAGTGGGTGATTAAAATTTATGAAATGTGTTTTTTTTAAAAAAAATTTAGGCTTGAAATCGGGTTCCGCCCTTCATGGGTTGGGCTGGGTTTGGTTCGAATCGTCGAATTGAAATTTGGGTTGGGTTGGGTTAGAATTGGACACCTTGAACTTTGGATTAGGTTCGGGTTGGGGTCAACCTGAACCCAACCCTCCCGAGTTGTAGCCCTAATTAATGATTGGGTGCATTATTTTAAGTGTATTCTTGAACCCTTTTTTTCTTATAAAAATAGGAAGATGATACTTTTTTGTATATTTGTCGATAGTAACACAATTATTTTTTTTTCAAAAAAAACAATCAGACTAAAGTGTCTGGTATTAGGGGTCATCCCGGCCCGGCCCGTTAAAACTAGGCACAGGCCAAGCCATGCCCAGTGGGCCAGGGCCGGGCCGTGGCAAAAAAATAGGGCCCAGGCCCTGCTCACATGCCTGGTCCTGTACGGGCCTCACGGGCCGGGCCTGGGTTTGGGCCCACAGGCCCAAATTATAAACATCTTATTCCTTTTGATTTTTTAATTTCAAGTTGTTCATTTGTATATAATATTAAAATAACATAAATTTAAAGTATAATGTTAAAAAAAAATATTTATATATATATTGAATTTTCAAAATAAAATATTAAATGAATTAATTACTTGAAAAAAAAAATAACTACATGTACCCAACTAGGTTGTTACTCACATAAGCCAGGCCCCTACGAGCCTGGGCCGGGCGGGCCGGGTCTCGGGCCTGTTGAAGACCCTTATCTGGTATTATATATATGGTTGGTGGTCCATACAAACAGGGAGGAAGATACATCATTTAACAATTCAATAGATAAAAAAAGATGAGTCTCATATGCACTTTCAACACAATTTCTATATGGTACATTTACAATATTAATTTTGGTAATACTGTTTAATTTGCAACGATGGAACAACAGAAAATTGCGTATTTATATATAAATGTACGTATATAAACTTGATTTAAATAAGTAATCAACAAAGTCAAATAATATGATAAATAATGCATGGAAAATGATATGTCTATCCCCTAATGCAGCCCCATGTGCTGCCTTTATTTATTTTTCCTTTTTTAAAAATAATATAAATTTTTCATTTAAAAATATTTGTTATACAAATTGAAGTATATGCCGAAAATCTAAATTATACTAATAAATGTTAAAAAGAAAAAAAAATTTGCAGTCACATTCAATATGATCAAGTCCGTGTATTATGATATTGCAATATACACTACTATTATAGTGTTTGAGAAGACTGGTACGTTTGATTGCACGATTGCAAAACTAATTATGCAGAAATCTAAGTTTTCAAACTGATTCTATAGAAAATTTATCATCTCAGCTTTTAAAAATCGTAATTTTTTAATACTATTTACCTGAAATCTGTCTACAGAAAATTGCTATGGTAAAACTATTTGATTGTACGATTGTAAAAATAATTTTCTATAATCATAAAAGTTGCACAATCATACAATCAAACGCACGCCAATCATGATGTATATATAACATGTGGAAACGTGAACCACCAACACTGTGTCAAAAGGATAACATCAAAAAATTAAAAAAAAAAAATTTGTGTCAAAAGGATGACATTACAAATCATAATTAAGGTGAGTAGTTGTAGCTACCTCCACGTGAGCCACATGTGGTTCCACCAATGTCTTGTATAAATCCATTCAAATGTTTATCGACGGTTCAGATTATGTTGGGAACAAACGGTCCCACGAGCATGAGCCAGGTTTTAATGTGGACTTGATGGGTTCGGACCCCACTCGGACCTTCATTTTGTCGTTGCATGGTTTTGCTGACGTAAGGCAACCCGACAAGGTTTGCTGACGTGGTCCCACTTGATAGGTCAGCTGACATGCATTGCTGATGAGGACGACATCATGTCATCATGTTATAGTAATTGAATGAAGGGGAATTTCATCGTGCCATATAACCTTATAAAAACATCTATAAATTCAAATAACTTTTTAAATTAATTATTTATTAACGAATATAAATATTATGTAAATATTCTATTTAATTAACATTGATTGAAAACATAGTATACCAAAAAATCCTTATAATTTATTAAAAATGAAAAAAATCATCTGTAAATTACAATTTTATCTATTCAGATAGATTATATATAAAAGCCTATTTGAAATGGTAAAAATCATCATTTCGTATTTTTAACATATTGTAGAGGGTTTTTTGGTATATAATGTTTTCATCTGATGCTAACCAGAAAAAATATTTATAAAATAATTATAATCTATCAACTAAAATTTAATTTAGGAGACTATTTGGATTTACATAGGTGTTATATGAATTTTGAGCGGTTTATAGGGGTTATATGGATTTTGAGCAGTTTATAGGGTTATATGGATTTTTTCCAAAAAAACAGTTGCTCCTTGTTTGTGTTTCCTACAATTTCAAAATCTTCCCATGGTTTTGAAGTCATGCATGCTAAGCCAAATTGATAGGATAGACTCGTATTTATATCGGTATTCGAATTAGATATATAAAAAATATTTGTAATCCGTATCTGATTCAAAAATTCAGATTTGTATGTGTTATGAATTTTTTTCAAATAATTGTCACATTTACTACGTACATTGATTTTCTATAGGACTATAGGTGGTCCTGTGGCTTCACGCATGTTCATAATTACATTGTTAATTTTTACTTAGTGTTAATTTGATAGGAAATCATAATCCATTTTCATAACATCCCAATGTTGATAAATGGCATATGCAGTTATAAATGGTTAAGTCTCACTTCCTAGTTTTTATCCAAGTGTCCAAGATGACAAAATTAAAACATATGCAGAAAGTAAATGTGGTTGTAAAAGGACTTAATAATAACACTTTACATGCATTTATTGTGTCGTGTTGTTCCTTCAAAAAATTTAGCCTCACTCCTGCACTAAGAAAATGAATTTGGAAGTTGTAGAATTGTTGAGAGACTTGAGGGGCGTTTAGTTCGGCGGAAAATAAGCACATTTATTTGGTTTATTTACTTTAGGGTCTGTTTAGTTTCATGTAATTTGATTTTTTTAGGATTTTATTTTACATGGAAAACATTTTCTTGGAAAAGGAAATCTATTTCCAGTGTTTGGTTGTGTTAAAATCATTTTACGAAAAACAATATCCGTCGTTTGTTTTCCTGTAAAATATTAACATGAAATTGTTTTCTAGCGTTTGATTCTATAAATTAAAAAAAAATTTGATTTTCATATGTATGCATTAATACAAGATTATGAATATAAAAATATAATAACAACAAATAGATCAAAATTATTAATAAAATGTCATTTGATTCATACGCAATATGTTTATACACGTATTAATATATTTTTTTCTTCTAAAGGTGGCATTTATTAGTGGATTTTTTATACATGATCATTTTGAAATATATATAAGTTTCGTAAGATAATAAAAAGTTGACCAAATAAACTTATCACCTAATAAATTAAAACACAACGTGTTCTTTGTTCCATGTATATTTAAAAAACATTAAAGTTAAAAAGCATTTTAAAAAGTTAAAGAATAACCATGTCACCTAAAATTTTTCCTACACAATAGATAATCTATCCCTTTTATTAAAAAAATCAAATATATGACCAATTCAAAGTTCACAATTAACCTTATCTTATCAAATCTGATCAACATCAATTTCATCGTGGCCTTTTTTGTTAAAACTATTTTTATTTAACTATATAAATTTAAATGTTTGGGATAAATTCAACTATCTTTCTTTTAAATTATCTTATCAAATATTTATTATTTGAAATAACCTTATCATTTGAAATGATATCATACACATCTGATTATCTATCCCATTTTTGTGTGTGTGTATCTATCTATATATATATATATATATATATATATATATATATATCATCTTCATCTTATCAAATCTTTAAAATTGATATGAACAAAATAAATTCAACATGTGGCATTTATTGGTAGATCTTATTTTGAGATTTGATATTTCAATTTTATTGTTTAGGATAAATACATTATTGGATTATTTAGCTAATTTACAGATTCATTAAAATCCCTATAACCCTTAAAAATTCTATTTTAGTTAATTTTAAATCATATAATTTATGTATTTTGTTTAATAAGATATCATGTCTAACATTGCATTCATGGGATATTCAAATCAGATGTTCAAAACATTTTGGATTAAAAACTATTATATGCATCCAACATTTTTAAAATGAATTTTTTTTTACCTTTTTTCTTTTTTGACACACTAACAAAAATGAAAACAAAATGAGGCAGATAAAAAAATGGAGGAGAAAGAGAGTTGAGAGCTTTTAAGGATTTCTGGATACAAGGAAAACGGCGTACGCACCATTCGCTCTGTATCACAAAATCGGGATTTTGAGGTAGTTAGGAATTTTATTTTCTGTTGACTTTATTTTCAAATGCATCCAAACAGTAATCTGTAACTGATTTTTTCGAAAACTTGGTACATGCAGAAGTTTTACATGAAAACAAACAGACACTTAGGGCCTAGGGGCCCTTTGGTTGGACTGAAATTCAGTGCTTATTATACTTAATCTAGAATTTCAGCTCTTTTTTTGTTAACCCTTGGTCCACCTACATCACCCCTCCCAGCCACGGCTTACTCCTCCGCCCGCATCATCCCCTTTGATGTCGATTGCATCGGAAGTTTGCTGAAGGGGTTTTCACATGATTTTGGTGTTTTTGTTTGTGGATTGTTTGATTTTTGTACTAATAATGATAATAAACTTGTTCGAATTGATTATGTTTGTTTGAATTTGTTGTTTGGTGTGAATTTGTTTGGATTCGTTGTTTCTGTTGTGAATTTGTTTATTTTTTTTTTATTGGGGAATGTCGTAATATTCATGCAAATTCTATTGTAGCATGATATGATATGCAGGTCTAGCACATATGTCTCAAACATTTTAAAAAAAATATGTGTAGGCTTTCATCTGGTTCTTCTAACTAATTAAATTGTAGTGGTGTAGTACATGTATTTTAATAACCAAACCAAAATATCTTTTTTTTATAAGTAGAAAAAATAAACAAATCTTCAGGTTTTTAACCAAACATCAAATAACATTCAACACTTATTAAATAGACTAAAATGCCCTTCTAATAAGTTCTACTGTTCAGTGATGAACCAAACACACTTATCTTCATAAGTGCTTATATTTTTGCTGAACCAAATAGTTTTTTTTTTCTAAACTAATTAAAACTGATCAAAACTTATATAATTTGCACTTATGAATCAGCACTTAAAATCAGCATTCCGCTGAACCAAACAACCCCTTAAAATAAACACTTATTTCTTATTTGTGTGTTTATTTTAAATGCTTATTATAAGTACTTAGTGACAGATAAGTACTTATTTAATAAGTATACAGATTAACACTTATTGAAAAAATAATTTACTTATTGATTATTGAAGGACGTCCATTTTGCTCATAATCTTTCCATTTTATAAGAAGTGGTGAACCAAATATCAATGTAAAAAATTTATAAAATGAACATAAATACTCTTTTATAACTAGCACAAATAAAAATTTATTTTTCTTGTCGAACCAAATAGTTTTGTACTTAAAAAATATTAACGTTTATATTATCTGCACTTAGAAATTAACACTTAAAATATGCAATCTGTCAAACCAAACGCCCCCTTATTGGACCACTTCTTACGCTTGTTTATGTGAGACTCAACCCCCATGTTTCATGGACTTAGGCCCATGTTTGGATATTAATTTTGGTACATCATGTATTTGAAAAGCTAAAAATTTTCAAACTCAAATCAAAACACATTTTTAACATTTACCTTTTCAAACCACCACCTTCCTCTTTCAAACAAAAAAATATTGCTATTAAAAATCTAATAAAACATTATTTTTTAAAAGTTGAGTTTAAAACATAAAATTATAAGAATCTTAACATTTCAATCTCACATTCAAATACAGCCAAAGATTTTTATCAATAAATCGTGTTAATCGGACACGCATACCTACGACAGGTCCGTGTCAAAGAGTGTGTGTGTGAACCTACATGAGTGGTCCAAGCCGTAAATCCCTTTCCCCTCCCTGAGATTCATGCTCTATAAACATATACTAGTGGGATGTACGCGTTTCGCGCGTAATTGTATTTTATGTAACTGGCTGAACTATGATAGTTATGTCAATTATATTCAATGAAGATATACATAATTTATTCATGTTTATTTATTAAAAAATATAATTATACTCTATTTCAAGCCTGAATAAAGTATCTGTAATGAGTGTGTTTATAACTTTAATCTAATTTTTACATGGAACCTAGTTCATATTGTTTGTCCCTAGATCTATGTCAGATCTATAAGAAAACCAGGAAAAAAATTTTCCATGAAATATGTGATTCAAACATTGTTCACTGTTCAGAGAAAAATCTTTGTTTTTTACAATTGAAAAACAATATAATAAAAGGCTTGTAACTGCATAATTTTATGGTTCATTGTTTATCTGCAGTCTACTGT